>JAGIQG010000004.1:30001702-30144202 GCA_024679065.1 Sphyrna mokarran | reverse complement strand
ATGGCACACTATGTTAGAACGCAATTCTATATATCTCTCTAAAGCGTGGTAGTACTCATTATAAATACAATTCCAACATTAACACTATTGACAATATATCAAAATCCACAGGGAATAATCAAGAAACAAACTTCCTTTAATACCACTGGTTTATTTTGTACTGTAGATTAATAACAGGTTTAGGTTTAAACTCCAATCTATTTTTAGATTGGTTTGTTGGTTTTGTTTTACAAACACCTCCTTTAAATGGTTATTTAAAAACGCCTCGACTGAATAAATTGCAGGAATATTATTTTTAAAAGTACAACAAGATGCAAGTACTGCTGTTTCCTGTATGTTTGTCTCTCTGCAAATTGATTATTAAATAGGTTCACGTTTATTAAATCTGTTCTAGGTTACCAAGCTACAGATACATGTATCACCAATCTCTTCTGTAGGCAGATAATGCTGATAATGACATTTCAAATGTTAGGTACAATAATTGATGGTGATGGCTAACATTAGCAAGGACAAAGGATATTTTTTCACTAAAGGTAACAGCCCATGTTAAAGGTGCAATGTTATTGATGCATTGTTAACTTGCAATCCAGAAATTCTGAGTTCAATAATAGCTGGCCCAGCATACTTTATTAGATAGCATTTAAAATGGAAGGCTCACTGATATATTTGCAATATTTTTTAAAACTGTGGTTTTTGAAAGATATACTTACACTGCACTTGAGACTATCTTAAACCAAATCAGTTCAAGATATGGACAATTAGCGGTCATTGAACAGGGGCATAAATCTAAAGAAGTGAATGTTGCTCCTTACACCTTTTATAGATACCTCTAAGTGGAACAGTGTCAGGTGAAAAAACCCAGGTCCTGACACTCATGTAGAAGGAAACCTCAGTTATTCAGAACTGAAATATTAGTACAGGAACAAAACTGGCCACCTATTAGCAGCTTGGCTCTATAAAAACAGCAGGTACGCACAATTACATCCAACTGACAGCATGCAGGTAGGGTCAGAAGTAATGGTGTAAACATCAATCGGGCATTTGCTCACTGTGACAGCTTGTATATGGCTCAGCACCCTTGTTCTCCTGACAAAGTACATGGCCTTCTGGAGGGTTGGAGTCTTCCCAAACGTGTGGGGATGAGAAAGTAAACAACTGGATGCTCAGATTACAGTAAAGGAAGCTGGGGAAATGGTATGGTGAGGCGGCGAGGTTTGTAATCTGGGAAGGTTCCAAGTTCAGACAGCTCCCCTACGGAGTTCTTTTTATGTAAAAGAAAGGCCTTGACTTTATTGTATTCAGACTGGTTTGTCTATGCAATTATCCTTGGGAGTCTGGAGCCCTGCAGAACTCATATCAGGATGTGGTCCTCTTTTGCCATTAATAAAAAAAGGAAAACATTATCCAAACTGTGTTTACTATCACCTGATTTCCTGCACACCCACACAAAGCACACTCCCAACCTCACGTCTCCCCCCCACCCCATCCCCACAATCGCAGTTTCTAGCTCCCAGGAGAGTCTTTATGATTCTCCCATAGATCAAAGAGAGCTGAGTTTATTAAACTCAGCTGTTAATATAAGTATATGTATATAACGTATGTTTTATACACACACACACACACACACAAAGAATGAATGTCTGTTTGTGTGTGTGTGTGCGTGTATATGTGTTTGTGTGTGCTGATAGCAATTCCCTTTCTTAGTCTTGCAAGATTTTTTTTTATTTTGGCGAGTCATTCACTAGTTTCATCGAAGCCTTTATGAAGCTAAGCAAATAATGGCTTAATAAATGTTAATGCATTGTCACTTTATATGCAAAGGAATTCTTTACCAGCCTTCTAGGCTTTCTGTTTATGGTGGAAACTTTTGTCACTGAAATGGGATATGTTTGTAAAAACCTCTGGCAGTGGAAACCATCCCGTCAACTGTAACTGTGGCCTACACTGTGGGGGAGTCCATTGCAGAATATGATTCCCAACTTGTTTCCGAAAGCCCAGAATGACTAAGTACAAAGAGTTTCTTGCGCCATTCCACCCACAGCCCTCCCTGCCATTTACCTATTCGTGTTTATTGTTTCCTGAATGATTGCTGATTAAAGACCGTGTAGGTGATTCTAGACTGCACAAAAATGCAAAGGGCCCCTAACCTGTCATTTGGAAAGAGCAGAATGAGGCAAACATCCACTTCCTCCATGCTCAGTAGCAGCTGTGTGTACTATCTACAAGATGCACTCAAGCAATTCACCAAAGATTCTTAGACAGCACCTTCCAAACCCACAACCTCTTCCATCTAGAAGGACAAGGGCAGGAGATACATGGGAACACCATCCCCTCTGTAAGTTCCCTTCCAAGCCACTCACCTTCTTGACTTGGAAATATATCACCATTCCTTTGCAGTTGCTGGGTCAAAATCCTAGAATTCCCTCCCTATCAGCACAATTGGTGTACCTACACCACATGGACTTCAGCTATTCAAGAAGGCAGCTCACCATTACCTTCTCAAGGGCAACTAGGGATGGGCAATAAATGCTGGCCAGCCAGCAATGTCCATATCCCACAAATAAGCAAAAGGTTTCTAACTGAAAGAAATCACATTTCATTGATGGGAAGTTTATTCAATGTGGAATGCTTCCAATTTTTCCCTAGACTTTACATAACAAAGGAGGATGATTGCACAGGGATGCAGCTAGAGATGTCAGCTGGTATCGACATATAGTACATGAAAAGCTACAAGGTAGGCTTGGTAACTTGAACATTGGGGAATGTTTTATTGTAGGCATGCCACACTCAGATCTATGACTGCATAATCGGGTCCCACACTAGGAGGAGTTAATCCCTCAAGCATCACTTCACCTATACTCTTAAAGGAATAATATACTCCAAAACGCAACATACATTATATACATATTTCCCATCTCTTCTTTAATCCAAAACTCCCCTAACTAAAATATATATAGACAAAGGAGAACCATATAATGGAGCATATGAAGACAGAGCATTGCATTGTCCATTCAGACAGTTCATAAATTTATCAAGGGAATGACAATTGGGGCAGCTTCCTTGTTTCAGTAACCTTTTCCGGGATTTTGGAAGATCTTGTTGGTCAGTATGGGGCTCCCTCTCTGAGGGGCCACTAATGCTGCTTCCTCCCATGGAGCGACTGATCCTGACTGTGAAATTCTAGGCCTGGGAACACCAATTGGCCACTCTGGTTACAGGAGTTGAATTTGAATTAGGGGGTGGTCAATAGGCTGGCAGACTAGAACACAAGGTTACAAGACATTTTAGAAAGATATAAAGATGTCTTTCAAGGAAGCCTTGGAGATATGAAGGCTGTCAAGGTTAAATTACGACTGAATCTAGATGCATGTCTAAAGACATCCAAATAGTGCAAGAATTTTTACCAAATACAGTGGTAATTCTGCACATTGGTCCTTCTACTGTATCCTCACCAGTACATAACCGTCGATGGGTACCACTTGCTCTGTATAACTTCACAATGTGATCTTGGCAGGACTTTAATGGCAGGACTTTTAATTTCTCCTTGCATATGGATTCAGATATCAAGGGCACTGTCGCCCTAATATCAACTTCCATTTTTAGGGTTTTCTCTTCCAGTTTAGGGGGAACCCAGAAATGTTCAGCTTTACTCACTAAGGACAAAATGTTCAGAACTCTACTTTCTTTGGACTGTTTTTCCTCCGGCAGACCTGGCTGACTCCCTATCATCTTCTTGACTGACAACATGGACCTTTTGTTTTGTCCTACTAAAGGCTTCCTTGTGTGATCTTCTTTCTGGGTTTAATTGCACCTGACAATTCCAGGCAAAGTGGCCAACTCGCTTACACTTGCGACATTGAGCCTCTTGTGTCCAGCATTCCGACCCTCTGTGGCCTATCCTCTTAAGTCTGCGGACTTCTGCTATCTTGTGCACCGGGGCACTGACACACAACCGCTTTGTTTCTCTCATTGCTAATTCCATAAAAATTGTGATTTCCAAAGTGAACTTAAACTCTAATAACCTTCGCTGGGTGGCTGCTTTGTAAGGCATCTTGGAGTACGTTCCTGAACTCACAGTGCTGTGCCAGTCTCTTCAGAGTTGCCACAAATTGAGCAATGGACTCCTCTTTGAGTTGGTCGCGTTTATAAAATCTGAATCGCTCTGTAATTATCTGTGGCTTGGGAATAAAATGAGCTTTTAATACATTGCACAATTCTTAGTGAGTCTTCTCAGCCAGGTATTTCAGGTTGTGCCAAACTTCTTAAAATAACAAAGGTCTTCTTCCCTATGGGGTATTTAAGAAGCCCACCTTATTGGTCATCCAATGAGCACTGAAGCACTCTTTATTAGTTATCCAGCTCTCTGCTTTTTTCCCAAATTGGGCTACCACATGGGTCTAAGCCCAACGTCTCCTTCTGCTGCTGTTGGCAGCCACCTACAGCTGGAGACCCCTTGGAAAAGCGTGCCTCCCTCCATGGCAGCAGTTCCCTCAGTGACCATGGCTAGGACTCCTTTCCAGCTATCTACTGCTGGCCAAGACCCCTCAGGGTCCGCTTCCCATGACATTTTTAGTCGGTTCCCAGACAAGTACTACCTTAGCCCTGAATGGACTGTTCAAATGAAGCAATAGTAGTCGGAACACTCCTACCCATTCGTCATGGGGTTGCCATGCTTTGGATCCTTTCCAGTGCCATCTCACAAAGTCCAGAGTGATGCTCAATCCCCTCTCCCTTTGCCAGAATGGAACACCAGCAGAATGTGTAGGCTGTGAAGCAGCCTCGTCGCCAGTTGTTATGTAAGCACTTTTGACGTATGGTGCACAAAGAACCATGGGGTAGGCTTGGTAACTTGAATAATGGAACACTTTATTGTAGGTGTGCACTGTTCCACAATTAGATCTAATAATGCACAATCGGGTCCCATTGGGAGCAACTAATGCATCAGAGGTCACCTGACTTGCTTTCATAAAGAGACAATACGCACCCCAAATCCAACATACATATGTACGTATATTATAGCTGGCACTAAAGGAGAGTTTTTCACACTTGTCATTATGTCTTCCAGTTTAGGTTAGAGATGGGTCTACAAATGGTCTAGTCCCAAGAGGCAAATCCTCCTATAGTTGCCCAGGCAAGTACATCTCTCAAACCTTTTTATTTCCAAAACATACTTTGTACTTAAAATATCTGAAATACATTACAAACATTTCAAAATGGCCTTCTCACACAGTGCAATAATATTCAGGTTCTCTACATACACCATGTGACATTCTGAACTGCTCCAATGCAATCAAAGAAACATTACAGACATTTTTAAATGGTCATTACAAATAGTATAAAGGTATTTAATTTGTCTATATAGATCAGGTTGCGCTCTGAGGTGCTTCCATAAATGTGATACATGTAATATTCATTGTATACATTCAATGTGAGTCATACAACCTGAGGGGCTTCTGTATAATTTCACTTCCCCCGGTTCACTAAGGCTGAAATATCTGAGACAGTGATTTCCCCCCATTGCACCTCTACACCAGTTGCCTCAAGTTTTAGTGTGTCCCTCAGCAAATAGTCCCGAGGTTTGGAATGTGCCAGTCCACAACACTCAGCTGGGGACAACTCTTTGTACTGGAATTCCAACAAGTTTTGTGCAGAGCAAAGACTTTCTTTCACCAAGTTGATAATCCTCCAGAAACAATTGATGCTTGCCTCAGTGTGCATCCCTGAGAACATTCCATAGAGCACAGTGCATCACTTGCCTTTATGGTCCCATCAGGAAATAGAACATAGGACACTACAGCACAGCACAGACCCTTCGACCCTCAATGTTGTGCCGTGCTATGTCCAATCCCAAGATCAAGCTAGCCCACTCCCTATAATTCTGGTGTGCTCCATGTGTCTATCCAATAGCTGCTTGAAAGTACCTAAAGTGTCTGACTCCACTATCACAGCAGGCAGGCTATTCCATACCCCAACCACTCTCTGAATGAAGAATCTACCTCAGACATCCTTGCTATATCTCCCACCCTGAATCTTATATTTATGTCCCCTAATAACAGCTATATCCACCTGAGGAAATATCTCTGCTCGTCCACTCTATCAATCTCTCTCATCATCTTATAAATCTCTATCAAGTCTGATTGCTTTGGCTCCACCTAACCCCCACCTCCTTTGCGCCCCCCTTCCCAGGCAAATTTGGGATCATGAGGCTCAATCTTGTCTGAGAGAATGGTTCATTAACAACTCTGCTAGTAGCACTCCTTGTTGCGTGTGGAGTCTTAAAATCCAGAAAGAAGCATCAGATTCTGGTCTTCAGGCTCCCTTCTGACTGCTTCTTTAAACTTAACTATTTGGATGGTTCACACAGCTAGTCCATTGGATGCTGGGTGGTAAGGCACAGTTCCAATATGCTTTATGCCATTGAGTGTGGTGAAGTTTTGAAAGTCAACTCTTGTGAATATTGTTGCATTGTCAGACAAAACTTTGAGTATTCCATGGGTTAAAAAACATTGGTGTAATCTTGCAATGGTCGCGTGCGATGTTGGAAATTTCACCTCAGAATTGTCCATCCATTCAGTGTGCATCATCAACAATGAGCAGAAACATTGTGCCCACAGATAGCGATCACAACATGGTACAATTTAAATTTGTTATGGATAAGGAAATAGACAAGCTGCAAAACAAAGTTTTGAAATGTGGAGAGCAGATTTAGTAAGACAGGATCAGGCCAAGGTAGACTGAGAGCAGCTACTAGTGTGAAAATCTACAGAACAGCAGTGGGAGCATTCAGAAAGGAAATGGGGAGGGTGCAAGCCCAGAATGTTCTCTCTAGGGCCATAAGTTGAAACAACAAGCCCAAAGAACCATGGATGACCAGAGATATTCAAAATACAATGAGAAAGAAAAGAAAGGCTTTTAAAAGTACTAGCAAAACAGTGGAGCCATCAATGACGTTTAGAAAGTACAGAATGGGGCTTAAGAAAGCAATTAGAAATGCAAAGAAGGGATACGAGAAAACTCTGACTGGTAAGCAAATATCAACAATAACCCACTACCATCGGAAAAGTAGGGAAAGTCCCGAGATATTCTCTAAGTATATTAATGGAAAGAGGATAACCAGGGAAAGAGTAGGGGGCAATTTCTGGGTGGAGCGAAAGGACATTGGTAGAGTATTGAATGAATACTTCACATCCATCTTCACCAAAGAGACAAGGACAATGGTATAAAATTCATAGAGAGAGGCTGTAAAGTTCTTAAGGAAATTGGCGTAAGGAAGGACAAAGTATTGAAAGTGTCAGCAGACTTGATCCACATGAATTGTGTCCCAAGCTGTTGTGAGAGGCAAGGCAGGAGATTGCAGATGCTCCGACCCATATTTTCAATTCCTCCCTGGATATGAAGGAAGTGCCAGATGACTGGAAGACAGCTAATGTGGTGCTGTTATTTAAGAAATGTTGTAGAGATAAACAAGGGAACTATAAACCAGTGAGTCTCATGCCATTGGTAGGGAAACTATTGGAGAAACTTCTGGAGGAGAGCATCTATCTCTACTTGGAGAGGCAAAGCTTGATCAGGGATAGCCAGTATGGCTTTGTCAGAGGGAAGTCATGCCTATTCATTGTATTGAATATTTTGAGGAGGTGACTAAGTGCAAAGACTACAGTAGACCAGTCAATATACTTTATATGGATTTCAGCAAAGCCTTTGACAATGTCTCACATGGGAGACTTGTAAAGAAGGTACATTCACATGGGATACAGGGTAATTTGATAAAGTAGGTTCAAGATTGGCTCAGTTGTAGGAAACTGAGGATGATGATAGAAGTGCTTTAGTGACTGAAGCCAATGTCCAGTGATGTACCACAAGGATCTGTGTTGGGCCTCCTATTCATCATTTATTTAAATGACATTGACATTGATGACTACGTGGGGGATAGGATTAGTAAGTTTGCAGAGGACACAAAGATTGGATGGGTGGATAACTGTGAGACAGAGTATTTTAAGCTACACAGAGATATAGATGGAATGGTCAAATGGGCAGAAAAGTTGCAGATGGAATTTAACCCTGAAAAGTGCGAGGTGATACACTTTGGTAGGATTAATTTGACAAGAAAATATTCAACGAATGGTAGGACTAGGAAGTTCTGTGGAACAAAGGGACTTTGGTGTGTTTGTCCACAGATCTCTGAAAACAGAAGGGCATGTTAGTTGGGCAGTGAAAAAGGCATATGGGATATTTGTCTTTATCAATCGAGGCATAGATTACAAAAACAGGAAAGTCATGTTGGAATTGTATAGAACTTTGGTGAGGCCACAGCTGGGGTACTGTGTGCAGTTCTGTTCACCACATTATCTGAAGGATGTGATTGCACTGGAGGGGCTGCAGGGGAGATTCACCTGGATGCTCCCTCAGATGGAAGATTTAAATTATGAAGAGAGATTGGATAGGCTTGAGTTATTTTCGTTAGAACAGAGAAGACTGAGCGATGACCTCATCGAGTGTACTAGATTCTGAGGGACATGGACAGTGTAGATAAGGAGCAGCTTAGTTGAAGTGTCAGTCACAAGGGGACATCAGATCAAGGTGAGGGTAGGAGTTTAGAGGGATGTGAGAAAAAGTTTTTTTACCCAAAAGGTGATGATGGTCTGGAATGTGCTCCCTGGAAGGGTGCTAGAGGCAGGTTACCTCACCCCTTCTGAAAATATCTGGATGAGCACTTGGCACATCATAACATTCAGGGCTATGGACCAAATGCTGGCAGATGGGAATTCAGGTGTTTCTAATGGGTCAGTGCACACTCAATGGGCCAAAGGGCTTCTCCTGTGCTCCATGATTCTATGAATGGACCAACATAATCAATATAGAATCATGCCTATTGTCAGCCAGGTCTATTCCAGGGTGCAGCAGGGCTGCAGCAGGCAACCTTTGTTACTATTGTCACTGTTCACAGTGCCTCACTGGGCTCTCCATGTTAGTATCAATGCCAGGTCACCACATAACTTCTGGCCAGCATCTTCATTTCTGAGATGCCTAGATGAGCAGTGCATAATTCCATTAGAAGCCGCTGTCTGCCTGGCACAGGGATGACTACTCTTTCTCCCCAGAGTATGATGCCTGGAAAATCAATTCATCAAATGGTTTCATTTCTTCAGAAAGTGACTCATTGGCCCAACTTGTATGTATCTTGTGTCTCACTTTGGACAGAAGTGGACCCTGACTGGTCCAGTAACTGATTTGCTTTGTTGAGACTAGTAACATATGCAAAACATTCAACACCATGACTATTTCTTGTGATACTGAGACAGCTGCAACACTTCCTTGTAAAAATAGACAGTTATGTGCACCCGCATTCGCTATGTATATTCCAGGTTGGTGCTTGAATGTATATTCATAGGTGGACAGAATTAACATCCAATGTTAACCTTCTTTCTCAATTTGTGAGTAGCCATTTTCGGCCTATGGGAGGGTTCTTGAGACATAGCCTATTGGCCTTTCAGATCCGCCATTCATCTCATGGGACAATACCACACAACGCCATGTGGAGAAATATTGCAGGCCGATTCCAGTTGCTTAACGGTACTAACAGGTTGGAAGAATGTAGCAATTGTTTGACTCTGTTGAAAATTTCTTTCTGAGGAATTGTCTAAAATCAATGCTGGTGTTTTTTTTAGAATATGCAAGGAATATGCAAGGAGCCTTACGATTGATTTAAAAAAGAACTCCAAAGTAATTCGCCATTCCCAAAAATGACATGAGCTCAGATCTGTTTTTGGGAGTTGGTTCTTCCTTTATAGCTCAGACATTGTCTTCCATGGGTTATAATCCTTGTGCTTCTATAAAATACCCCAGGTAGGTGTAGTGATTGTGTGTTCTGTTTCTTTAAGACAGTACAGCTGAAGAGGGTCATCTGACTTGAGGGACCAATGGGAATGATGATGAGTGATCAACCCAGAGGGTGGAGTCCTCTCTTGGGCAGAGTACAACTGGAAGCCATTTTGTAACTATGTAAGAACTGGAACAGCCATGGGCAGCTACCCCAAAACAGCCTAGAACTTCCAACATCTGTACCAAGTTTCTCTTTATCAATAAACACCTTTTGTTCCTAATTAAACCTGAACTTCTTGATAACACCGCAACTGCCACTACACAACTGTAGGTTATCTCAGTGACTTAAAAAGCACATTTCTCCTTCTTGAGGTAAATTCTAGTCTCTTCAAAGCTCCTCACAACTTCCTCAAAGTTTGTTAGATGTTTGGCTTGCGTTATTTTAGTTATGAGAACATAATCAAAGTATACCACAGCCCCTGTATTATGCATCAACCAGGAGTATACAAACAGAAAAGTGTCATGGAAAAGTGAGTTGGAATGAAACATGGTGCAGGTTTGTAAAGGAGGTGTTGCTTAACCTAGGTCCAAGATAGAAAAGCTACAAAAGCCCATGAATTTCTCCGCTTACGTCACCACAGATCATGTGACTGAACGCACAGGAGAGACACTATTTGGAAGAGTTAGGTTAATATAAAAATTACAATTCCCTGCCTTAATATGTAGTTGGAATGTAACTTTCGTTCTGTATATTTTTGTTTCACACATGGCTGTTTAAGATCAGATTTCGAATGATTAATGAGGGATTGCTGTGTGTCACACAAATAGCCTTTTGTTGTTTCATTCAGTCTTGTTGGTCTATCCCTCCTCCCTTATTGTCACTTGTGCAGAAGCACTGGAAGTAGTGTCAAAGTGAGTGACAAGAGCTTACTTCAGTCACAACACTTTGACTGCATTTTTTTCTCTCCATCACAAGAAATCTATTCCAGAGTGGCATCATCTGTGGGTCAATGTGTGCCAGGACAGTCAGTGACATGGCAACAGGCACCAACACTGAAAACAGCAACCTACTTCATCGGTGTCATTACTGGCAGAAGCTGCTTCTCACCGGCAGCTTTCTGCAAATGTGCCCCATGTGATCCCCATAGATATTTGGAGCAAGCCCATCATGTTCACCAAATCGAGTGACATCACCGATGTGCGGGAGCAGACCACTGAGCTGAAATGGAGTCTTTGAATCCCACACATGAAGTTATCTAAATCTGATCACTCAGTACATTAAAGTTGAATTAGAGAATTACTTGTCAATTTGAACCTACAACAGTTTGAGGGATACCTCACTGTAATATAACTATAACTCCGAAGGTCTCACTGCAGACCTGCATTGTGTTCTGTGTTAATTGGGTGCAAGACCTTTGCTGTTTTAAGAGGTTTGGTACAATCCTGAAATACTGGCTGAGAAAACTTAACAAGGATAGTGCAATGCATTAAAAGCTCATTTCGCTCCCAACCTCATTGGTGATTGCAGTCTGGTTCAGATGTTATAAACTTGAACAGGAGTCCATTGCTCAATTTGTGACAACTCTGACAGGGCTGTGAGTTCGGAAACGTACTCCAGCTGCTTTACGGGACAGGCAGTGTAACCATTCTTCCATGACTATACACATATGACTCATGTTAGTCCTACATGTACCGTATGAGGTTTCTCCTGGTACTCTGCTAACATCATTAGAGTTATTATCCATTCGTGAAGTGTGCATGCTGCTATTTAGAAATCAAGGCCTTGTTTGTAAGATTTACCACCAAGACTTACCAAAAAGACTTATCAACATGATTTATCAACAAGATACTGTCAATGACCCACACTGGAGAAAGTGGCTTTGCTAGAGGAAAATGTAAATGAGCAGGAAGTTTTCTGATCATAGAAACAGAACTGGAGTTATCAAGATGACCATTGGAACATTTGTGCCATATTCCAATGCGTACCTGCCCACTACTGTTTGAACTGGACTCATTTCAACCACTGTAAAGACATCAGTCCAAGGTAGAGATGACTTTATATGTTGAAAACTCAATGATGTCACTGGAACCACAATGCAATTTTTACTTGTTATCAAAGGAAGCTCACACAGCTCAAACCCGCTACTGGAAACTCGCAACCACCAACAGAGGCTAAAGTGCACCTTTTAAAAGAAATGTTTTGGATATTGCTTGTGGACCTAATTGAAAAGTGGTCCTTAAATGGTTGCTGAAGTCTGTAAATTCCTCCAAACAATGTTCTTGCTGAGATTTTCCTCAGTGGGAGTTCACTCAGCATATGGACTCTATGCATCCAGGTTATTGGGGGGTAATTTTCTTGTTAGTTCAGGGAATCAGACTGCTCACCCAGGTCCTACCCACATAGCTACATATTTACCCTGCTAACCTCCCACACACTAAACAGTAATCGACCTAATTTGCACGTCTTTGGACTGTGGGAGGAAATCGGAGCACCCAGAGAAGAACACAGGGAGAATGTGCAAGCTCCACATAGTCAGTTACCTGAGATCAGAATTGAACCCAAGTTCCTGACATTACAAGGCAGCACTGCCACCATGCTGCTCAAGGAGTTGCTAAGATTTTGTGTAAGAATATATCTCACAACTTCACCTGCTGACATTGGAGATTTGCTTCTCAGGAATTGTGCACAGAGCTCATTGGGCAGAAATTTCTTCAGAGCTCATTATTCTGCAAACCAAAATTTAAGTCGTATTCTCCTGAAGACTCAGGTTTCAAGCTGAGAATGTGAAATCGTAAGCTACTCCCTCAGCTGAATGGCTGGTATGGTTAGCTGACTTTAGCTAAATCTATGCATTTCTAGAACACTAAGAGTGGGTGTGCAGAGATATTCTAAGCTAACACTATGAAGTCCTCCGTGCAACTGGAGCACCAGAACAGTTTGTAAATTTCCAGACTGGCATTATGTTGTAGTGGTGACAAGCCAAGAGAGAAAGGCTGTCAAAATATAATCATTGCTATGGAACTCAAATAATTCTGCAGACAAATCTCAAGAAGAAACTGGTGAAATCATACAAATGGTATGGAGATTGAACCAACCAGACACCCATATATTAAAGGTAATTTGTTGAAATGCTGTGCAGTTGGAAGCAATAATTTCAATGTTATCTTATTGATTCTCAACACGTTGATACTGCAATCCTAAATGATAAATGATTTTGAAGTGCTTTAAATTCTGTGCCAGAATGTGACACATCCATGAAAACGCAGACCATTGTCTCACTGCCAAATGCCTTTGTAATCTTACTGGTGATAGAACCATGTGTGAGTTATTAAGAGCTGCTGGTCTTGCAGTAAATAAGATATTTGTGCTGTATTTGCAGAAGAACTGCATCTTCCAGGGTTCAGTTTCAGTCCCCAGTGAAAAGAGTCCATGATCAATGAGTTTCCAGTGAATAAATAGGGGGTGGGGGCAGTGAGCAGTTCATTGATTTGCCAAGATGGCTTGCATTTGTTTCAGAATAGCAGCAACTCCACAAGTTGAATTCCCATTCCTACCAAGGTAAACTTACTTTCTACCTTCTCAGCTTGCCCTGAGAGTGGAAGGCAGTAGTGAACCATCATTGCCAACCAAAAATTCAGGATGAAACATCAGTAGACAATGAGCCAAGGACCTGCTGTCAGGCAAAGCGCAAATGACATGAAATAAATAAGTGTTGGTGTAACCACCACTTTGATAACCGTTCAGTACAAAATGGGAAAGAGTGATCATTTGGCAAGTCAGTGTTAATGCAAACCAAGATCGGAGCTTCCCCTAGCTCATAACATCAATGGCAAGGCTCATCCCTGATTCCTGGGATGAGGAGGATATCCTGTCAGGAAAGGTTGAACAGATTGGGTCTGTATCCATTGAAGTTTAGAAGAATGATAAGTGATCTTATCGAAACACATAAGATCCTGACAGGATTTAACGGGGTGGATAATGGAAGGTTTCCTCTTATGGGAGAGATTAGAACACAGTTTAAAAATAAGCCTTCTCAGGTTTAGTATGAAGATAGGAAATTGCTTTTTTCTCTCTTAGAGAATATGAGACTGGAACTCTCTTCTCTGAGATTAGTGGAGGCTGGGTCATTGAATATTTTTAAGGCTGAATTAGGTAGATTTTTGATTGAGAAGAGAATCAAAGGATATCGGAGGTAGGACAGAAAGTACAATTGAGGCCACAATCGGATCAGCTATGATCTTATTGATTGATTAGCAGAGTGGACTTGAGGCTTTGAATGGCCTGCTGCCTCTCCTAATTTGTCTGTTCATGTTTACTGGAGAAGACATGTACAGGTTATCTGAGAGACTAAAAGTAATATTGTTTCATCTGCATGAAATATGAATTGGGATTGAGCATGTGAGTAGGACTCCAAAATGGCGAATAAATCAGAGTGGCTGTTAAAGAAAATTGTGAGGACCTGGCCCTTGTTAAATGAGAAATTGTCCAGCTGTAAAGAGCGATGAGGGACAAGTGGAAATGGTTGTAGTCATGGTTTAGTGGTTGCACGCACCTCCTGAGTAAGACCATCATGGGGTAAGGTTCCATCCCAGAGACTTAAGCGCATAATCCAGGTTGGCACTTCAGTGGGATGCTGAGGGGATGCCGTACTGTCAGAGAGACATCTTTTGGTTGAGCCCTCAACCTCTGGAAGGATGTTAAAGGCTAAAGCCTGGCTAATTAATAGATATATCCATTAACACCAATAAAATAAACTGTCTGGTCATTATCATAGAGTTGTTAGTGAGACCTGACTAGGTGCAAAGTAGTTGTCACATTCCTTATATTACAACAGTGACTACATTTCAGGATGACTTAATTGGTATTATGGGCTTGGGAATGTCCTGCAAGTTACTCATATAAATTAAAACCTTTTGTTTTTTAACTAAGACCATCTGTTGGAAAGAGAAATAATGCAGTGAGGTCGGCATGCTTCTTGAGCTGGGAGAAGTTGACGCTCAAAGATATGACTAAGTGAGTCGCTTCACGGAGATCTGGTTGTTCATAAAAGCTGAAAGAAATGACGTGGGCTGAATGTTGAAAAGAAGAGTGCAATCTGTTGACGAAAGTTTATCATTTTAGTCACAGGAAGAGAAGAAAACCAGGAAACAACTGAGCCAACTAACTTTGCAGTGTGTGGAAGAATACCTGAGAGAAACTGTCATTTCTCAAAAGAAGGAAGTTATTCAAGAGAAAACTAGCCGAGTTTGAAGTAAATAAATACATTTTGAGAAGCTAACATTTTGACACAAATCTGATGTGGAATGAAAGCTTGAAAGCAGGAGTTCAAGGACATGTAGTGATACCTCTTTTGGTGGAAGAATCAGAATGTTTTAAATTAGACACCAGAAAGACAATGTGACAATCTGTGATTGCAGCAAAGAATTCAAAGACAAAAGGCTCAATTGTAACTCCCCGGCATAAGCCTTGCAGCCAGAACTGGGGCAAATGGGAAACCGTTCAGCCCTGCACAGCCAGGAGATTTTAATCTTTATGTAACATCAGTGATCCTGTCAGTCTTCCAGTGAAAAATATGAACTGGCTGATGAACAAGAGTGAGATTTCACAGGGGGCTGTTATCAGGGAGCCATTGGATCTGTTCCCAGTAGTCAAAGGATAACAATCTGGAGAAGGAATGAATCCCGAGCAGGGGCCATGCATTGTTTCCCATGTGGCTCAATGGCACACTTTTTCTTACCCTTTTTAAGTTTTAAGTTAATTTATTAGTGTCGCAAGTAGATTTATATTAACACTGCAATGAAGTTACTGTGAAAATCCTCTAATCGCCACTCTTTGGATACACTGAGGGAGAATTTAGCATGGAAAATACATTTCACCAACACACATTTCAGACTGTGGGAAGAGACCGGAGCACCCGGAGGAAACCCCCCACAGACACAAGGGAGAAAATGCAGACTCCACACAGATAGTGACCCAAGCTGGAATCAAACCCACGTCCCTGGTGCTGTGAGCAAGCACTGCTAACCACTGTGCCTCTGTGCCGCCCACTGTTTCAGGTCTGATCAGAGGCCACACAGCTTCCCTACACAGGCCTGCGTTAATATTGCAGTCAGACCTCCATGATACCAATGGAATTTGTAATAATCTTGCCGACACTAGTCTTCCTTCGCTATCACCCTTTATTCACAACATGTATAAAGTACTTTTCAGCAGCTACAGTGTATAGGTCAAGCCCCAGAGTCCTTCAAATGCCGGCCTGAATGAATCCAGTAGGTTTTAAACCTCCCACTGCTCTTTCCCTATTGAGTGAGAGTCTCCACTTGCTAAATAAGGGGGCTTGTACTCTGAAGCCCATGAGGAGATCTATTGATGATCTTCTGTGGCCATCATAACATCCCTTTCCCTTGAAGTCTATTCCTTCCTCAACACCACTGCTTCGGGAGGGCCTCTTCCACTACTTAACAACTGGCCTGGGGTCGTTTGGGGACAGGGCCAGATCCAAGAGTGTGACATAGATTGGAAGCCTCTGCTTTAGAAGGGAGTGCCGTAAAACCACTGATTCCAGTTTTTTATGATGTCTTGTTTCAGATAGAGCCTCCATCTGAAGCCAGAGTGATTTCTGTCCCCATTTTAGAATTCCAGTGCTCATCACTTAGAGGGGCTAGAGGGACAGCCTCTAGTCATGGCTTGTTGCTGGCAATGGTTGCGCCCATGGCTGGTAGTGAGGCCTGCACTGGCACAGACTTTTTACTCATGACAATTTTGCCCTGCACTTGGACCTTATAAGACTCAGGTCCGATTTTTTCTGTTGTGATCCCAGTGACCCAACTGAGGCCATCCCTGATGTTCCTCACATGGACTGGGATTTAAATGTTCTTACTGTCCTTACAGATTCATAATTCTTCTTCTGGTTCTCTTGTTGGGACAGCCGCCCCACCAGGTTTGGGAACAGTAGACTTAATCTTGTCCGAAGCCTCCATCCCATCAACAATTCTGACGGGGCGATTCCTGTTGTGTGAGAATTCCATAGTCGAATAATAATCCAGCCAACTTGAGCCTAGTGAACTCTGTAGATTGCTCCTTCATGTCAAACTTAAACGTCTGCTTGGCCAGTTTGGCTAACCCATTTGATGATGGGTGATAGGGTGCTGTCCTAATGTGTTTGATTCCATTGGAGAGCATGAAGGGCTGAAACTTGGTGCTCGTTCAGGTGGTGTCATTGTCAGAGACAAGAACATCACATACTACATGCATAATTAAGAACATGGAACCCAAAAAAGGCCTGGCAATGTTCACATGCACTCGCACCCAGGCTCTGTCAGGCTACTCCCATGGATATAGGGAAGCTGGCAGGAGCGGAGAGTTTTTGCTTGTTCTGGTGTGACTCACACTGCCTGATCGAATTGATAGTGTCAGCATCAAGACCAGGCTACCACATGTAGCTCCTAGCTAGCATTTTCACTTTGAAATCCCAGGCTGGCCATGGTGTGATTCCATAAGAGATTGTCCCGAATGTGGGACAATAATACCAAAGATGATGCCATCCTCAATACTGAGCTCGTCATTCTTTGTCAGATAGGAGTTCATTTCATGTGAGAAATGTTCTCCAAACCCCCACATTTAGATAGGATGAGATCCTTTTATGTCCAGGCCTTGATTTGCCTTACAGACGCCGTCAGGGTGTCCAAAAAATTGAGGGTCATCACAACCTCTTCCACAGCTGATAACAAGCCAGGCTTGTAGGCAACGGCAGATGATTCAATGCATTTGTACAAGCAATCTGTGTCTCAGGGTCATATTTTAAGAGATATTCATAAGCTGCCAGTGATAAAATCAAATGCTGTATGCGGGCAGAGGCAACGGGTGGTGGGGAAGGGGATATCACCTAGTCTTCTTTACGAAGTCCCAGTAATGCTTTATGATCAGTTACTACAATTGAAGTATTTTAGACCTATTGATGGAGTTTTTTAATCATAGAAGACATCTGCCAACCCCTCTTTCTCAACTTGGGAATACCTCCACTCAGCAAGCAAAAGGGTCGGAGAGGCATATGCAATTGGCTTCTTTGTCCCATCTTTTCAGTGCTGTGCCAGTACTATGCCAATCCTGTAAGCACAGGCATCGCGTGTCATGATGAAGTGCTTTTTTGGATCAAAATGGTCAATAAATTAGCAGACAAAAATTATTGTTTACTGCTGTTGAATGCCTCCACCTGTAAGCCTCCCCCCCTCCTCCCCCTACACCAAAGACTACCTATCTTTGATATTTCCATAGTCAGGTATGCAAGCGGGACAGTAAGAAAGCCTAATTAGAGATTATTAGGGATAATTAGGGATTATCTAGGTATTATTAGGGATTAGTATAATCATTCATTAAGCCCAGGAAGGATTCCAATTCCGAGGGGTTCCTTGGATTTGGCAACTCTATCTAATGATAGCCCAAAAAGGTCACTGCATTTGCTTGGAAGACACATTTTCCTTTTTGAGGCATACCTCAAGATGTCCAACAATTGCTGTAAGGCCTTTTCCAGGTTTGTTAGATGTTCACATTCAGAAATTCCTGTGACCAAAATGTCATACCCGAAGTAATCCTTGGAGTGTGTTCTCCATGACCTATTGAAAAGTGGTGCATGCAGATGAGACCCCAAAGAGCAGGCAAGTGGACCTGTATAGATCTTTGTGCATATTGCTTGTCCCACACTTCCAGGAAGGCTAATCTAATTCAAGTTGGAGTTACACATGTCTCATGTCCAATTTAGAAATTGTTTGGCCACCAGTTAATCCTTTGTACAGGTCTTCAATCTGGGGCATAGGGTGTCTGTCAAGTTTAGAAACCCTGTTGGCTTAAAATCTCCAACAAAGTTGAACTGACTATCTGGCTTGAGGACAGGAACAACAGGTGTAGCCCACTCTGCAAGTTGTATGAGTCCTATGATTCTCAGCTTTTCCAGGTGTTCTAGTTCTGACCTACCTTTTCCAATAGGGAGTATGGAACTGGTTTCACTCTAAAATATTTAAGCTTAGCATCAGGGTCGATTTAGATCTTATCTTTGGCTCCCCTTATTTTTCAAAGCCCCTCCTGGAAAACTTTGTGGTACTTATTGATGATTTTTTACAGTGCCTCCTCACCCAGCCTGAAGCTATACAGCAAATTCAGTCTGATGTGTTGGAGCTAATCCCTCTCCATGAGGCTAGGTCCTTGTCCCTGTACAATGATAAGCAGGACAGCGATCGGGGGGCCAATTGTTGGGATGATTGCAGGGGTTGGGGTGCGATGTCCGCCGGGGGGTGGGCGGACCAGGTGATAATCTCCCAGTGGATAATACACTCCACTGCCCACAATCATCCTGACAATAGCCTGTCTGATTGCCCAGTGGACTGTCTATGCACATAGTGCACTGGGAGATCAGGGTACATATGCATTAGTGTCCTTTAGCAGCCTGTTGCCAGCTTCCCAGCAAGAATAGACTCTGTCCACTCTCCTTTCTGGCGTGAATCACACTTCACCTGTGATCAGAGATCAGAGCTTGCCCAAAAATGTGTGCGATTCTCTCCCATTTTCACACTCTCTATTTTGGTAAGATCTTTGGTAAGATTTTTTAAAGATTTTTTGGTAAGATCACCCCATTGTCTTTTGTTACCCTCTTGGATTCTTTCAATGCCCTCCATGTGGAGTTTTCCGCTACCTCTTCCCTGAGATTTTATTGCCTCCTCTGAGTGCTGCTTATGGACTTTTTTTGAGATTTGTCCTCTGCTTGAGATCTTGTTCAATTTTCCTGTCCGTTGTCTTCTGCTTCTTCTTGTGATTGCTGCATTAAAAGTATTACCTCTTTAAATACCTCTTTAAATGCATTACCATTTTAAGACTGTCAGCTTTTTTCAAACTGTCAGGAGTTGCTGATTCTTTGTGCTCTTCCAAAACTTTTGAAGTTTTAATGAGAATTTATGCTCCTCCTTTGAACCTTTATTTAAACTTTTAAAATGTCATTTCTCCACAGATGGAAAGCTCCTCCAATGGTCTCTGCAGCCTTTTCTTCCCTCAGGCCATTTGAAGAGTTGCTGCCACTCTTTTTTGATGTGCTGGATTTTTTTGTTGATTTCACTGGAGACCCAGGCTTTTTGAGGTCCTTTTTTCCCTTTTTTTTAACAGGTTTGGTCCTTCACTTTCAAACTGCAGACCTTACTTCTGAGGACTATTTTCTCTTCATTTTTTTTTCTACATACTTCAAAACTTCTGACTGTATCAGCAAATGCAGGCTCACTCTGCATCCGACCCTCTAATTCTCTCTCCCTACTCCTGCTCCCTCTTTGAGATTTAGTCTCATTCTGTTCCTTCTCTACACTCTGCTCCCTGTGCACTCTTCTCCTTGAGCCCGTGTTGCTCTGAGCTCCTGCCAAGGAATGACAATCTCTGCAGTGTGAAGCAGACACACCTAACGTACTAAAACCTAGAGAAAAATAACATTTTTCCAAAAGCTTTATTGAAACACTTTTCATATGCAACATATTTTCACATTATGAATATAGTACAGTATTGTAGTGATTGTCCCTTTAAGGAAAACACAGCAGAAGATGTAACCAATTGGCATTGAGAGTGGGTAATCGCCCAGGAGATGGAGCCTTCTCTTGGACAGAAGACAGTCTGAAGACATATAGCAGGCATATAGGGATTGGGACAGCTGGGGTTGCTGTATCATTGTATTTATTAACACTTTGTACTTCTGACAAAAGCTGTAGTGTGTATCATTACATTGGCGATGAGGATAAAATGGGTCTGGCACATCTTAACATCTCACTGAGTCTGAAAGACATTCAGATAAGTATTTTGTCCTTCAGATTTTAATTAAAATTGGATACTCACTGGTCGGCAGTATTGTCAAAATCCATTTTGTACTTCTAAGGGGTATACAACTCCCCCACCACAATAGGGCACTGCAGACCCCATCTTCAGAACCCCTGCTCCAGCTGCTAATCATTGGGGCGATCTCATTAACATTTGCTTCCTCCCTCCTGAAAAGAATCAAGAATCCACACAAATGAAAAATTGGGAAGAATACATAAACAGGCAAAAATAGTCAAAAGGAATAAAAATAGAATGTGCTGGAAATAGTTCATCTGTGAATCACACAATCATAGTGGTTTACAACATGGAAACGGGCTCTTTGACACAACTTGTCTATGCTGCCCGTTTTTACCACTAAGCTAGCCCCAATTGCTAGCCTTTAGCCCATATCCCTCTATATCCATCTTACTAATGTAAATGTCTAAACACTTTTTAAAGAACAAAATTGTACCTGCCTCTACTACTACCTCTGACTGCTTATACCAGACACTCTGGACCCTCTCCCTCGTACCTTAAACTTATGCCTTCTAATTTTAAATTCCCCTACCTTTAGGAAAAGATACTGACTAACCAGATGATCTATGATCATTATTTTATACACCTCTATAAGATCACTTCTAAGCCTCCTACACTCCAGGGAAAGAAGTCTCAGTCTATCCAGTCTCCCCTTATAACTCAAACCATCAAGTCCTGGTAGTATCCTAGTAAATTTTTACTGCACTCTTTTAATTTAATTAGTTTAATTTAGTTTAATAATATCCTTTCTATAATGGTGTGACTAGAGCTATATACAGTGGACTGAGAATAGAAATGCTGGTCAATTTTTCTCCTTCTCCGTGGCGTGCTTTGTAGTGGCAGAAGGAGGCGTGCTTCTCACTGACAGTGGGATTTTATGGTCCTGTTATAATCAATGGGGTTTCCCGTTCAACCAACCCTTTGGCAGCAGCATGAACAGCACAGCAGGGAAACTTGAAATGTTTCTTGTTGATGAGTAGGTTATTAAATCTGAACCTGAGGGTAGATTCCATCATTTTATTTATTCATTTATGGGATGTGGGCATAGCTGACTCAGCCAGCATTTATTGCCACCCCCTATTTGCCCTCAAGAAGATGAGCTGCTGTCTTGAATTTCTACACTGACAGGTATGCCCACAGTTCTGTTTGGGAGGGAGTTCCAGGATTTTGATCCAGTGATAATGACCAGTGATCATTGTGTCAGTGTGCTGCCCATAAACCAAAGTGCCCACATTCTCCAATTTAATTTACAGATGGCATGGTGGCACAATGGTTCGCACTGCTGCTTCATATCTCCAGTGAGCTGAGTTAGATTCCCGATTTGGGTAACTGTGTGGAGTTTGCACATTTTCCCTGTGTCTGCCTGTGTTTCCTCCGGGTGCTCCGGTTTCCTCCCTGGTTAGGTGCATTGACCATGTTAAATTGTCCCTGAATGTCCCAGGATCTGTAGGTTAGAAGGACTAGGAGGTAAATATGTAGGGGGTATAGGGATAGGGCATAGGTGGAATTGTTGTCAATGAAGGGTTTCTATGATTCTATATTTCTATGAATGACAATATATTTTCACATCAGGATGGTGTGTGGCCTGGAGGATGTTGGTTTTCTCATTAATCTGCTGCCCTTGTCCTAGGTCATATTAGTTATGAATTTGGAAGGTGTGTCGAAGGAACAGTAGTGAATTGCTGCAGTGCATCTGTAGTTTGTACACTCTGTTACCACATCTCCTTGTGTCTGTGTGGAGTTTTGGAGGGTGTGAATGGTTAAGGTGATTTGATGGATTGACAGCAAATTGTCAAGAAATCTACTACAGATCCTTTCATTTCTTCCCTTCTTCCCTGAGGCACTAACTGAAAAACTGCATCAATGGAGAGAGAATAGAGGCAACATTTCAAGCCTGGATGACTCTTTATCAGAGAAGTTTGGATTGCTGATTTCAAACTAGCTTATTTCTGTGTAGTTTGCAGAAGCTCTATATAGTTTTTACAGCCTCGCTCGAGTGAGACCGGAAATTTCTGTCTGAGGTCAACGGACATTTCTGTTGTCCAACGCTCAGCCGCTCCAATTCCGTGATGTGTGAGATGGTAGAATTTCAGCAACTGCATGAAAGCATTTTTGAACATTTTTAGAACCGAGCAGTACTGTGGCAGGTATTTGAGGTTCACTATTGAAGCATCAACAGAACAGTGCATATGGTATAGTCTGAACTAGACTTCACTTTATATCTGAATCACTGGGCAAAGGAAATATGGCATATTTTACTTCTGGCTAATCTGGACAGGAAAGATTAAAATCTTCAAATAGATGTTCATCTTGCAATGAGCAGTGTTCATAAATATTACCTGCCCTATTGCAAAGTTATATCTTAAGGTTTCTAAAATATATATTGAGGCCAGTCATTTCTTTAATATATTTTTATGATAATGTATGTTGTTGTCCTGCAGGGTTTACATCAAGTTAAAACTAATGAGTCATGTTCTTGCAAACTGACAAATTGCAGTAATTTATCATGGTCCAAATTGTCCACAATGCAATTCACATGAAAACACTGGAAATGCAAAAGCAACATCCCTGCGTGAGGATCACACAAACTCACAGACTGGAAATATCAGTCAAACAAATGTAAGCATTATTACAAACCAATTTCAGACTTAAACTAAAATTTAAGGAAAAAAATCATTCTAGGATCCTTAACCCCAATATTTAGTGAAGTGCAGACATCCAGAGGAGGCCGATGAAGAGGAGTTACAGACAGGGAACTCAGAATTCTCAATCTCCTCGAAACATAAAAAACCTACAGTGCAGAAGGAGGCCATCGAGTCTGCCCCGACAACAATCCCACTTAAATCATATCCTCTTAACCCCATGTATTTATCCCACTAATCCCTCAAATCTACGCATTCCGGGAGACTGAGAGACAATTTAGCATGGCCAATCAACCTAACCCACACATCTTTGGACTGTGGGAAGAAACCACAGCACCTGGAGGGGACCCATGCAGACACAGGGAAACGTGCGAACTCTGCACAGACTGTGATCCAAGTTAGGAATCGAACCCAGTCCCTAGAGCTGTAAGGCAGCAGTGCTAATCACTGTGCCACTATGCCTCCCACTAATATCATGTTGTTTTTAACTTCCGGTCATGTTGAAATCTTTTTCTCCAATTTTCCACCTGACAGTCCTGGCCAACCATCCCAGATATACCAAAGATACTCTGGAAGCTAAAGCACAGTTGCAAGTTTCCAGGATACTCAGGGGTTCATCGTTTGAAGATGCGACAAACAGTAATCGTCTAAATAAGAAGCTTTTGAGTGATTTAAAATAGCAAAACTCTTCTTGGGAAAAACAGGGGTGATACTGTGAGGCCATTAGCCCTCGGTGGGATGCCTGATGGCCCATTGAACTAAGCATGAAGCTAAATCAATATTCTCGCTCGACGTCAAACCCGTTCTCTCAGCCTGCTGGATGTAGTCAGATCTGTTTCTCATCCAGAACAGGCGAGGACTTGATCAGAACTAATTTAAATATAGCTGAAAACAATTAGCAGGCAGGAAGCCTAATTCAACAACCTCCTGGGATGTTCTCATCCCCGCAGCGGGAAGTTCTATTTGTCCTGGCTCTGACAATCAAGGACTAGGTGCCATAAACTTCGAAGTGGTTGGGGGCTGGGGGTGGGGGGGTTGGGTGGGTGGTAAATACTTCCTGCAACTCTGCCCAAGGGCTTCTCTATGGTTACCATGTTTCAGAGGGGAGCCCACAATGGACATAGGGATTGTGGGAGCGCTCAGGCTGAGGGGAAGGAGTCGACCTCGGGAACCTCCCTTGGTCCGGAGATCCTATGGCTAGGCATCTCCTTGTTGTCTTGGAAAGCATGGAAATCACTTTTGGAATGGTGATTTTAGACCCCTTTCTGGTCAAATGCTTTATCCTTGTCTGTGTTCTGTCAAACCTTGTTAATAGACTGTTCTCATTAAAATCCATGCCCCTGAATGTGTAGAAATCTTCCAAGTCACAGCAGTACTCTTTTCCACGGTAGGGATCATTCTGGTTGATTTGGATGCCCAGTGTTACCTTTGAAATGCTTTGAATGACACAGTTTCACCAGTGAAATCCTTTATTTCTCCCATAAGCTTCAGTTGCTCTGAAAACGCTTAAACTATTTTGATTGACAGAAGCATTCAATTTCACTGGGGAGATCCTCCTTTCTAGATTCAATGAGCCCCGGAACTCCTCTTTTCACCACTTTTGTTGGATTTGAAATTGACCATAAGAGTTATGACAATGCCACACTCAACAAACATGGCACATCCTGCATGTGAAAACTGTTCATTAAAGAAGCACACTCATTCTAAATTATTTTGTTTTTCCTTCATCAATGTTTGCCTTCTTAAGAAGTGTGAGTAACAATGTAATTCAATGGCACTCTGAAACATCATGAGGACATGACGAGGTACTAGGTAAGAGTACAAGTCTCTTTATGCTGGTTTTCTCAATCTGTTTTCAGCATCTGTGAGTTGAGATGGTGGACAGCTGATACGCAAGGGGTGCTATTGGGGTAACTCTCTCTCTCCACCCACATGAGCAGTGGTTTGCCTTCTAATGATTAGATGAAATTGCAAGCATGTGAGGCTTTATGCCTGCTAATCTATATCTCTCTGCTTTCTAGTCCACAAGCCCAAAACCCCAGTACCACCCTGATAACCCTGCACTAGACACAATTTCAAGACTAGCCTTATTCTATTATCATGGATATGTGTGAAGGATAGATCTACTGAGATGAAGTTGTCATGGAAAACTGTAGGTTTGAATGAGTTATATCACATATTTTAAATGGACATTGTAGAAAACATATAAGTTGTCTTGTAATTAACTAAATTTTTAGAGATCAGTTCAGTTCCAGGCTTCAGTAGTTTTGTTTCTGGGTTCTTGCAGCGGTATAGACTGTCAGAGGTAAATCCACAGTTCTCAGTCAAAAAGATCGGTCTCATAGCAGATCCAGTGTGAAAATCTTCTTGTATTAATCTGAGATTGAGGGCAGGATCTTCTGGCATTCATGGTGGCAGGATTCTCTAGTCCTGCTCCTGTGAATAGCAAGTTGGCCGAGTGTCAAATTCTTTGTCCTCACTTGCAGTGACAACGGGGCATGAATGGCTGGAAGATTCCGCCCTGGGTTATTCTTCCCTCAGTTATTCCGAGAGAAGGAAAAGCAGGAAGTGTTCTTGAATGTCAGCTCAACAGCTGATCATCAATTCAGAAGCCTCATCCACCTGAGGCATTTCCCTCGGCTTGGATGATATGGAAGAATTTTTTTCCAGTTTTAAAGTGGTTGAAACCCACCTCCGCAGCACTCAAACACCAACAGGAAATGCACCAAATTTCCCACTGGCAGCAGCACTTAGAATTCATTCAGGAGAGTCTCGGCCAACATCATGAGAAATAATTGCAATTTAAAGAAATCTTTGGTGGCCCTCGTTGTAGATTTATTTAAAATCCCTAATTAAAAATAATCAGTAGGTTATTTGATAACTCAGCTGCTTAGAGACAAAGTACACAAAACATGAGTGTCAAAAATTTAATCCCTGATGTAAAATGGTGTGACCCTTATGGACCATGTCTGCTCTCCACTTTTTACAGTGGAATCATGGAATCAATACAATGCAGATGGAGACCATTTGGCGCATCGAGTCTGTACCAACATCAATCCTGCTCAGGCCCTATCCCACAACCCCACATTTTTACCTCACTAATCCCTCTAATCTACATATCTTGAGACACTAAGGGGCAATTTAGCATGGCCGTTCAACCTAATCTGCACATCTTTGGAGTGTGGGAAGAAATTGGAGTACCTGGAGGAAACCACACAGACACAGGGAGAACATGCAAACTCCACACAGACAGTGACTCAAGCCAGGAATTGAATCCAGGCTCCTGGCACTGTGAGGCAGGAGTGCTAACCATTATGCCACCGTGCCACTTATAGCATAGATGGTATGTTCATTTTCAAACCAATCCTCATTAAAAAACAATTGCCTCTAAATTCACCTGGTTCTATTCATCAGCTAACTGCCTGCCTGTTTAGCTATTAGCAATCCATTCTGAGATCACCCTGCACTTAACTCGCTGGTCTTGTATTTCTGTGCATCCAGAATGTGATTCAATATAATTGTACCGAAATGTCGATATGTCATCAACCATTCTATCCGAGATGGCTAATCTTTGCATGGAGGTTGGCCAGTAGAAGCACCAATGATGATGGCTCCTGCTCCTCTGGATGAGGATTCCTGGGGAGTCACTGTTGCTGCCCTAAAACAAATTGGTCATCCGTACATGCTAGATATGGAACTAACTGAAATATCTAAATTCACTTCCATTATTTCATGGTATAGATAAGGTGATTAATATTGATATTTATAAGAGAAAGCTAGATAACTACATAGAAACATAGAAAATAGGGTCAGGAGTAGGCCATGGTTGGCACTGCTGCCTCACAGTGCCAGGGACACAGTCTTGAGTCACTGTTTGTGTGGAGTTTGTATATTCTCCCTGTGTCTCCGCACGTTTCCTCCCGGGTGTTCTGGTTTCCTCCCACAGTCCAAAGACCTGCAGTTTGGTTGATTGGCCATGCTAAATTAACCCCAGTGTCAGGGGGATTAGCAGGGTAAATATGAGGGGTTACAAAAATAGGGCCAAGGTGGGATTTTGATCGGTGCAAATTCAATGGGCTAAATGGCTTCCTTTGGCATTGTGGGATTCTATGATTCATTATGATCATGACTGATCTTCCAACTTAGCAATTTGTTCCCACTTTTCTTCCATCTCTTTAGTATCAAGAGCTATATCTAACTGCTTCTTGTTTTGACCTCAACTCTTTCTGTGGTAAAGAGTTCCATAGGCTTACCACTCCCTGGGTAAAGAAATTTCTCCTCATTTCAATCTTAAGTAGTTTATCCCCTACCCTTAGACTATGACTTCTAATTCTAGACTCCCCCGCCATTGTGAACATCCTTTGACCAGGTACTTGAGACACACCCTATAGGTCTTTCAGATCAATCACTCATCTCATGGGATAATGCAGCACTGATGCCATTTGGAAAGGTGTCACAGGTTCACACCAATTCCTTAGATAGGTCAAAATGCACCAGTAATCTCAATGAATGTAACAATTGCATATTCTGTTAAAAGCTTCACTCTGGGCCGTCTTCCAAAATTAACACCAGTGCTTCTTTAATAACATATGCAAGGAGACAATAATGTTGAAAATGTGGTGAGAAATGCCCATTGTAATTCACCATTCTGAAGAATGATGAGCTTTAATGTGTTTCTGGGGTGAATGCTTCCTTTATTGCTCTGACCTTGTCTTCCACGGGGTGTAATCCTTGTGTATCTATACAATACCTTAGATTGGCTGCTTCAGTGGCTTGAAAAGTACATCTCTCCTTGTTCCAGCCTCAGTTGACTGTCCATGTTGAGTTTGCACGTTCTCCCTGTGTCTGCGTGGATTTCTTCTGGGTGCTCTGCTTTCCTCCCACACTCCAAAGATGTGTGGGTTAGGTTGATTGGCAATGCTAAATTGTCCTTAGTGTCAGGAGATTAGCAGAGTAATTACATGGGGTCACAGGGATAGGGCCGGGATTGTTGATGGTGCAGACTCAATGGGCTAAATGGCCTCCTTCTGCAATGTAGGGTTTCTATTAATTCCAGCATCTTGAAATCTTTTTAGCAACTCCTCTAAGTTAGTTAGGCGCTCAGCTTCTGTTCAGCCAGTTATAAGGACATCATCAAGGTATACCATAATTCATGGCAGTCTTTGCAATAGATTTTCCATTGTTCTCTGGAAAATGGCACATGCCAATGAAACAACAAAGGGTGAGCCCCTATATTGAGACAAACCTTTGTGTTTGTTTGTCGTAACGTAACAACGGGAAGCATCATCCAACACAAGTTGCTGATGTGCAAACCTGATGAGCATATAAAAGACTGACTTCTGGGTAGCTTTGCATACAATTCTTCAATCTCTGGGACTGAATACTTCTGTAACTTTGCTGCCTAGTTAATTTATAGTCTCCACAGTTGTGGACAGTGTCATCAAATTTTATCAGAGGGACAATGAGTGCCACCTACTCCGTGAATTGAACTGGCTGAATAATACCCAGTTCGAGAGTTTTCTCTCGAAGCAAATGGTACTGATCTTGCTCCAAGAAAAATGAGGTGTTGCTTCTCAATCTTCACCCGGAGCCCCTTTATTTTACCTAACTCATTGCAAAAAAACATTATCATACTTTATTAACTAAAACAGTTTCCTTTCCTATACTTGGAAGATCTCCACCCAATTCAACTTGATTGCTTTGAGGCAATCGTAGCCCTCTTGGCCTGACACTATTATTACTGGGAGCTGAGTGGGCTGCTGCCAAAAGCTTGTGGGTACAATGGTAGTACTTTTATCTTGATGTTACCTCCTGTGCAGATTACTAGTTTTGCTGTGGTGCTCATCAACTCAACAGCTGGATTCTTTCTTGTGAATATTGAAGTGTGTTTTCTCCTAACCCCATGGCAGAGGCTCCAGCATCAACTTCTATCTTTAAGGGACTGGCGTTTACCAAAGGCCTCACAGTGATGAGAACTGCCTTGCTGGCTTTCACATTGACAAATGAGTGAACATTCAAATCCTGAGTACTGGATCCTTCCATATTACATATTTGCAATGCATTACCAACCTTGTGATAGACTTGACTTACTCTTATGTCAGTGCCTTAAGTGCTCTTTCCTGCGGCAGAAAAATATTCAATTTCTTTACACCTATAGGCTTTAGCGGAATGATTCTCCTGGCCCCAGCAACACTGTACTTCAATTCTTGGTGATTGGTTGGCTCTTTTAAATCTTCTTGCTCAATTTGCCAATGTATTTGCTTCCTATTTTAAAATTACATCTTCATTTCTGGCGCCACTGCTCGCTGCAACTTCCCGCCCTAATTACTGAACTGTGCCATTTTGCACACTGAAACTCCTGCGGCCCTTTCTCAGTGCTCTCCATTGCCAGTGCTATCTTCTTAACATTTATCTCTGCCTCTGCTAATAGTTTCTTTGAATGGCTCGTTATTTAACCTGCAGAATAAACCATCCTGCAGCACATGATGAAACAGAAGGTGGTTAAATCTCCATGACCTGATTACATTCATCCCAGAGTACTTAAAGAAAGTAGCCTTGAAAATGACCATTGGTGGTCAAACCTTTTTTGCTTCTGAACTACTTCCTACAAATTGGAGGGTAGCTAATATAAAGCTTGCTATTTAAAAAGGGAGGTAGAGAGAAAACAGGGAACTATAGGCCAGTGAGCCTAACATCAATACTGGGGAAATTGCTAGTGTCTATTATCAAAAATTTCATAGCTCAACATTTGGAAAGCAGTAGTATAATCAGACAAAGTCAGCATGGATTAACAAAGGGGAAATCATGTTTGACAAATGTATTGGAATTCTTCAAGAAGGTAACTAGCAGAGCTGATCAAGACGATCCGATGGTTGTGGTCTATTCTATTTAGACTTTCAGAGTGCTTTCAACAAGGTTTCTCATAGCAGGCTACTATGTAAAGTTAAAACAAATGGGATTACAGTAGAGTCTTGAGATGGATAGAAAGCCGGTCCGCAGACAGGCAGCAAAGAGTTGGCGTAGATGTATCTTTTTCCGATTGGCAGCAGTGACTAGTGCTTGGGATCTGTGCTAGGACCCCAACTGTTCACATTAAAAATTAATGATTTGGAAGGGCGAACTATGTTTATTATTTACAAGTTTGCAGATGAAATAAAGTTGAGTGGGCGAGTGAGCTCTGAAGAGGATGCACAGATGCTTCAATGTGATTTGGACAGGCTGTGTGAGTGGGCCTATGCATGGCAGATGCAGTAAAATGTGGATAAATGTGAGGTTATCCACTTTGGTAGCAATAATAAAAAGGCAGATAATTATTTGAATGCATGTAAATTGAGAGTGATTCATACTCAGTGAGACTTTGGTCATGTGTCAGTCACTGAAAGTAACTACGCGTGTACAGCAGGCAGTAACGAATGTAGTTCTGCAGAGATCAGACTTTGCTGTTTGTGATATATATAAATGACTTGGAAGAAAATGTAGCTGGGCTGATTGGCAAGTTTGCAGATGATAGTAAGATTGGCGGAGTTGCAGATCATGATGAAGATTGTCAGAGAATACAGCAGGAAAATTCAGCGGAGAAATGGCAGATGGAATTTAATCTGGACAAGTGTGAGGTGATGCACATTGGTGGATCCAATTTGGGTAGCGGTTACAAAATAAATGGCAGAACCATCAGGAGCATAGACACAGAGAGTTCTGAGATTGTACAGGTCCACAGATCCTTAAAAGTGGCAGCAGAGGTGAAAAAGATGGTGAAGGAAAGCATGCTTGTCTTCATCGGACAGGGCATCAAGTATAAAACTTGGCAAATTATGTTACAGGTGTTATAAAACATTGGTTAGGCCACATTTGAAATACTGCATCCAATTCTAGTCACCAACTACCAGAAGGATGTGGTGGCTTTGGGGAGAGTACGGAAAAGGTTTGTGAGGATATTGCCTGGTATGGAGGGTATTAACCGTGAGAAGTGATTGAATAAACTGGGATTGTTCACCATGGAAAGACAGAGGCCGAGGGGGTGACCTGATATAAGTTTATAAAATTATGAGAAATATAGATAGGGTGAACAGTTGGAAGCTTTTTCCCAGGACAGAAATGACAATTACAAGGGGCTACAAGTTCAAGGTCTGGGGAGAAAGATTCAGTGGAGATGTGCGAGAGAATGGTGGGGACCTAGAGTGCACTGCCAAGTGAGGTGGTTGAGGCAGATATGTTAACAACATTTAAGACTTATGTGGATAGGCAAATGAACAAGACGGATAGGGCAACATGATTGGTGCAGGCTTGGAAGGCTAAAGGGCCTATTCCTGTGCTTTATTCTTTCTTATGTTGACCTTCATAAGAAATATTTTTGAGTATAGGAGTATAGGAATATTTTACTGCAATTTTACAGGGTGTTGGTGAGACCACATCTGGTGTATTATGCAATTTTGGTGTGCTTATCTGAGGAAGGATGTCCTTGTTTTAGAGGGAGTACAGCGAAGGTTTATCAGGCTGATTCTTGAGATGGCAGGTCTGTTATATGGACAGAGACTAAGTCAGTGAGGATTATATTCACTGGAGTTTAGAACAATGAGAAACATATAAAATTCTAACAGTATTAGGCAGAGTAGATTCAGGAAGAATGTTCCCAATGGTGGAGGAGTCCAGAACTCGGGGTCATAGTTTAAAGATAGCAGATAAACCTTTCAGGACTGAGGCAAGGAGAAATTTCTTCACCCAGAGAGTGGTGGATGTGTGGAATTCAGTACCACATAATATTGTTGAGGCCAGAATGTTTTGTTATTTCAAGAAGAGCTTAGATATGGCTCTTGGGGCAAAACGGATCAAGGGAAATGGAGGGTAAGGGGGAGAATCAGGATATTGAATTTGATCGGCCATGATCAAAATGGATGGTGGAGCAGTCTCAAAAGTTCAAATGGCTTACTCCTGATTCTAACTTCTATATTTCTATACCATTGAGAGTGGTTCAAAAGTCACAGTGCCCTGCGATCTGCCTTAACTTAGTAACAGAAGTTGCAATAGTTTCCCCATGAGCTCTCCTGGTTCTGATTGAGTTAATCTTTTTTTTACCATCAATAATTGCTCCAGTATCTCCAATGGCTTCGGATGGTAATGTGTTTTCACCAATTCAACTATCAGAGTGAATGACTTGGAGTCAGGCACACTTGGGGATGTGAGGCTGCATATTAAATTGTAGGCCTGGTGTGTGCCAGCTTTGAGATGTAGATCAGAGATTGGCAGCAATGTTAGTTCAGTTGGCTGGACAGTTAGTTAGTAATACAAAATGATGCTCACAGTGTGGGTTCAATTCCTTAGCAGCTGAGATTATTCATGAAGGCCCTCCTTCTCAATCTTGCCCCTCATCCGACATGTGCTGATCCTCAGGTTAAAATTGTCACCAGTCACCTCTCCCCCTCACAGGGGAGATCAGCTCATGGGACTGTGGCAGCTTTATTGTTTTACATGAGTGTAGGTGAAGCTATGTGTTTTATTTATCAGCTGTGAATACTAAAGATCGATGGGAGCTGAGTGATGGGAGGGCCAGGTCAAACATGGAGTAGTGTTTGAGGTGTAGAAGGTGAAATTTGATATTCTGTGATAGCAAGATGCTCCCTCCACCTTGTTTGTCAGGAAGATCTCCTGCCATTTTTGGTCAGAGAATCTCTCTCTTTCTATCCACTCTTTCACCAAACAGTACAGCACAATATTAGGGAATCATACAGCCCACTCTGGGCCTTCTGATCTATAATTCAGCGATTTTGCTCAGATTCTGTCCCACAACCAGTTCCTGCATCTGCTTCAGGCAGGATGTGGGCTGATTTTAAGCAGCACTAACCCTTGCTTGTTTTCATGCCCTGTTCCATTTCTCAGTTATTAGCTCTGATTTTGCAAGTAATGGGTGTGCAGGGAACCAGGTGAGTGCCAAACTCTCCTAAACTCGACAGCGTGAGGCCAGAGTTTGATCGACATGCTAATGGTCTACCGCCTGCCCGAGAGGCAGGAATTCAGGCAGCAGGAAGCTAATGGCTGGCATTGCAGGAATAGTGGGCAGCAATAAGGTAAATTGCAGTGAGGGGGTTTTGAGGGAAATAGAAGCCCATTGTAAGGGAAACTTTAAGCTTCCTTATTGCTACTAGTGGAATATAGCTAATCTTCCTAGCCCTATTCGGAAGGTAAAAGGAAAGTTAAAAATAAACAAAACAAAATAAGCAAAAAATAAACAAAACAAAATAAACAAAACTCCCTTGATTCTCTTCCGATTGTCTTCACCTTTTTGATCAGTCTTCCAATGAAAAATGCCATTAAATCACAATCATGTTATCACAACAAAATCTAAATATTTAAGGAAGGATCCTATCGGCTCCAGATCTTTGTCAGTCCTGTGATTGTGGTGATTTGTGGTGACTGTTCCTTTGAGGGCAACACCCCAGAAGAGAGGTTTGGGGGACTAATTGCAGAGAGAGTGGATAAGCACACTGGGATGGAGAGCTCTCTAGGGCAGAAGGCAGCCTGAAGACATAGAAACATAGAAAATAGAAGCAGGAGGAGGCCATTTGGCCCTGAGAGGCTGCTCCACTTTGATTATGATCATAGCTGATCATCCAACTCAATAGTCTGATCCTGCCTTTTCCTCAGATCCTTTGATCCTCTTAATCCCAAACTGCTTCATGTGGTAGTGAGTTCCACAGGCTGACAACACCCTGGTGAAGAAATTTCTCCTTACCTTTGTCCTCAACAGTCTACCTTTTATCCTCGGACTGTGACTCCTGGTTCTGGCCTCCACCATCATCAGGCATATTCTTCTTGCGTTACCCCTGTCTAGTCCAAGTTTCTTTGAGACTGCCTAATCTATCTCATACGTCAGTCCTGCCACCGCAGGAATCAGTCTGATAAACCTTCCACGCATTCCATCTAGAGCAAGAGCATCCCCCCTCAGATAAGGAGACCAAAACTACATGCAATATTGCAGGTGTGGCCTCACCAAGGCCCTGTATAATTTTATTAAGATATCCTGTACTCACATCTTCTCACCATGAAGGCCAATATACAATTTGCCTTTTTTACTGCCTGCTGCACCAGCATGCTTACTTTCATACTAACGTACTAACATACAAGGACATCTGAGTCTTTTTGCACATTCCCCCTCCTAAATTATGGCCACGCAGATAGTAATCTCCCTTCCTGTTTTTGCTACCAAAGTGGCTAACCTCACATTTATCCACATTATACTGCATCTGCTATTCATTTGCTTCAGTTTTCTATCCATCTCAATACACTACCTCCAATCCTATGCGGTTTAATTTTTTTTATGTGGGACTTGGTCAAAAGTCTTCAGAATGTTCAAGTAAACCACATTCACTGGCTCCCACTCATCAACTCTACCAGTTACATCCTCAAAGAATTCCAGTAGGTTTGTCAAGCATGACTTCTCTTTCATAAATCTGTGCTAACTCTGTCCAATCCCGCCATTGTTTTCCAAGCTTTCTAAAAAATCTTTGATCTTTAGTCCATAATTCCCTGTTTTCTCTCTATTTCCCTTCTGAAATAGTAGGATTGCATTAGCTACCCTCAGATCTGTAGGAATTATTCCAGAGTCTGTAGAATCTCAAACCCCAATGCATCCATCGTTTCTTGGGCCACCTCATTACATAGACTGGGATGTAGATTATCAGGCCCTGGGAATATATGGGCTTTTAACTCTCTTATTTTCTCCAACACCATTTCTCTATTAATTCTGACCTCCTTCAGTTCCACCCTCTTACTAAACTCTGTTTTGACCAATTTTTCTGATAGCTTATCTGTGTCCTCCTTTGTGAATATACTCAGTTGGTTGTTCTCCATCATACATTCCCCTCTTTCTCCTCACCTGTAGAAACTTTTACAGTCAGTTTTATATTCCCCACAAGCTCTCTTTCATGCTTTATTTTTCTCTTTTCAATTAGCGCCTTGGCCCTCTTTTGCTGACCAATGTATATGCATCTTCCTTGAATCTAATTCTATCTCAAATTTCCCTTCTAAGCCATGGTTTGACCACCTTTCAAGTTTTACTTTTGTGCCAAATGGGAATAACTAATTGTTGCAGTTCACCCATGCGCTCCTTGAATGTTTGCCATTGCTTAACTACCGTCATCCCTTTAAGTGACATTTCCCATTCTATCATAGCTAAGTCATGCCTCATATCATCGTAGCTTCCTTCATTAAGATTGAGGACCCTTGTCTCAGAATCAACCACATCACTCTCAATCTTGATGAAGAATTCTATCACATTATGGTCATATCCAAGGGTCTCACACAACTAGATTGCCAACTACTCCTTTCTCATTACACAGCACTCATCTAGAATGGTTTGTTCCACTGTTGGTTCCTCAACATATTGATCTAGAAAAGCCATCCCATATAAACTTCAGGAATTCCTCCTCTATGGTATCATTACTAATTTGATTTGCCTAATCTATATGCAGATTAAAATCATCCATGATTACAGATGTTCCTTTATTGCACATGCCTCAAACTTCCTGTTTAGACAGAACAGGACAGTAGTAGATATGTAGAGACTGGGGCAGCCAATGGACTGTTGGCCTCTGTACAGTTTTTTCTTGTTAATACATAAATTTTGTGTTCTTGACAAAGTCTGTGAGCATGCAGCATTAGAATCACCTTCTCAGTAGAGCTGTCTGAAATTTCAATAAGTGGGATTGGTGTTGGATTGGACACACTGGCAATGTTAACTACCGGCAGGATAGAGAAGGAAGCTGGATAGGATGAAAATTATCTCGCTAGATTGTTTATGTCTCCAAAATTCATAATCCAACATACACAATCATTTAAACTGATGGTTTAGGATGTCACCTGAACAATGAAACAAAATTATCATGTAATTACTCCTGATATCCAGCTTCTCTGTTTCAAGTCTGAGAATAAAGACAGTTCCATCTGCAACATGTGTTTGAAGGAAGAAATCACCCTCAATATTTTACATATTGTAGCATAATAAATAACTGAAATGTGAAACTATTTTGGTTAAAAGTGATTTTTGCTCATAATATTTCCTGAAAACTGAATATGGGTAGCTTTTCATTCGTTCATTCATGATGGAGTGCTGTCGTGCCCAACTTTATAATTTAGCAGATAAACATTAATAGAGAGTTCTTGGTATCTACCGTGAGGAAGAGAGTGACTGAGTGTTTGGACGTGTATCAGCTGATCAAAAACAATCAACATTGCTTTGTAAGTCATTTCTGACTAACCCAATTGATAGATGATAAGTGAAAGTTTTGCTTTCAAAATGGACTTCCAGAAGACATTTGATCAGGTTCCACAAAAGATTGTTAGCAAAATGTAAAGTGCATGGAATGAAAGCAACTTCAGAACACAATTGAAAATTGATTAGCATTAGCCTTTCAGAGTTGGTTAAAATGGATGGTTGTCATGCCTACTTCTCCTGACCCACAAGGACTGCTGTAAAATTTTAACCCTAATCCTGCCTTTCTTGAGCCAGGAACTGCTATCTTTTCTTTACTGCCAGAATCCTGAGCCCAGGGCTCTGCTGAAGTTAAAATTGCACTTGGTGGCTTGATTTAAATATGTGAATGAGGCTCCCCATCTCTCCAGTGATGGAACATTCCGTGGCACTTTATCCACCATAGTGAGAATGGAAACAGAGGGTTTGGGAACATGTTGCCGTAAATCTTGCCCATCATATTGGGGGTTGTTGGTAACATCAAGGCCCTGATCTCTATAAGCTCTTAACAATAAGTTCTCATTAAGTGAACAGAAGTTCCACCTTGGAAAAAAATCATCATGTGAGCTTTGTGCACTGAGTTTTGTCCACATTTAAACTTTGCCACTACACAAATTTCATGTGTCAATGAGAGTGTCCAAATTCTCCACAACTGTCCTCAGCATCTTTAGGTATTGAGGAAGATAACTTTTCCTTCTTTTTCACTGAATCACTTAATAATGCTTTGTTTTTTTTCAAGAATCATCAAACTCACTATGATTAAAACAACTCCTATTTATACAGCAAACTTACCATCAAAAACTATCCCGAGTGCTTTATGGGGATCTAATGAAACAAAAATGAACATGAAGATAAAGGGGGCATTAGGGAAAGGTGATCAAAACTTGGTCAAAAGGTAGGGTTTTCAGGAGACCCTTAAAGGAAGAGGAAGAAGTACAGAGTTTAGGAAGGAAATCATAAAATGTGGCTTCTAGACAGCTGAAAGCAAAGCTATTAGTAATGGTGTAAATTATTTTGGGGAGGAGGGACGCACAAGAATGTTAAGAGTCAAAGGAATTGAGAGTTCAGGAGCAAGGAAAATCATGTCTCACAAATTTGATTGAGTTTTTTGAAGGGGTAACCAAAAAGGTAGATGAGGGCAGTGCAGTTGTTGTTATCTATGTGGATTTTAGCAAGGTCTTTGACAAAGTATCGCATGGTAGGTTGTTGCACAAGGTTAAACCTCACAGGATTCAGGATGAGGTAGCTAAATGGATACAAAATTGGCTTGATGACAGAAGACAGAGGGTGGTTATAGAGGGTTGTTTTTCAAACTGGAGGCCTGTGACGGGTGGTGTGCCTTGGGGATCAGTGCTGTTATAGTCATTTATATTAATGATTTGGATGAGAATATAGGAGGTATCATTGGTAAGTTTGCAGATGAAACCAAAATTGGTGGCATAGTGGACAGTGAAGAAGGTTACCTTGGATTGCAATGGGATTTTGAACCATTGGGCCAGTGGGCTGACAAATGGCAGACAGAGTTTAATTTAGATAAATGTGAGGTGATACATTTTGGTAGACTGAACCAGAGCAGGGCTTTCTCAGTTAATGGTAGGATGTTGGGGAGAGTTACAGAAGAGATCTAGGGATACATGTTCATAGCTCCTTGAAAATGGAGTCATAAGTGGACAGAGTGGTGAAGAAGGCACTTAGCACACTTGGTTTCATTGGTCAGAACATTGAATAAAGGAGTTGGAACATCTTGTTGAAGTTGTACAAGACATTGGTAAGGCCACACTTGGAATATTGTGTACAGTTCTGGTCAACCTATTATAGAAAGGATACTATTAAACTAGAAGGAGTGCAGAAAAGATTTACTATGATGCCACCAGAACTTAATGATTTGAGTTATAAGGAAAGGCTGGATAGACTAGGACTTTTTTCTCTGGAGCATAGAAGGATGAGAGGTAATCTTATAGAGGTCTATAAAATAATGAGGGGCATACATTAGCTAGATGGTCAATATATTTTCCCAAAGATAGGGAGTCTAAAACTAGAGGGCATAGGTTTAAGATGAGAGGGGAGAGATACAAAAGCGTCCAGACGGGCATTTTTTTCACGCAGAGGATGGTGACTGTCTGGAACAAGCTGCCAGAGATAGTAGTAGGGGTGGGTACAATTTTGTCTTTTAAAAAGTATTTGGACAGTTACATGGGTAAGATGGGTTTAAAGGAATATGGGTCAAATGTGGGCAATTGGGACTATCTTTAGGGTTTAATAAAAAAGGCAGCATGAGCAAGTTGTGCTGAAGGGCTTGCTTCCATGTTATAAAACTTTATGACTCTAAGTTGTGGAGTTGTAGTAAGTTGCATCTTTTAGGAGTACCTTCAAGTCAAAAGCTTGCAACCACTTTCTTCAGGATAGGTGGAGATGAGTAATAAATTTCAGTCTTGGCAGTGACACCTGGACCCTCAAAATATATTATTTAAACATGACAGATGTTAGGGGACCAGAAGTGAGTAAGGCAGGGGGCGATGGATAAGCAGGATTTTGATACAGGCAGCAGAGTTTTGGATGAACTGAATTTTCTGGAGGTTGAAGATTTGGAGACTGGCCAAGAAAGCAATGGAATAATCAAGTCTGGAGATGGCAAGGGCATACTCCTTGGCAGTAATGCTAATACTAATGACTCTGAGATAGACGATCATGCAAGTTCAAGTCCTACTGCAGAATGTGGGTATACAGACTAAACAGCTAACTCAGTGCAGCTTTAAGGGAGCACTACACTGTTGAGAGGGCCTTTTGCAGATGAGATATTAAACTGAGGATCTGTCCACCCACTTGGGTAACAAAAGATCCCATGGCCCAGTTTGAATAATGGCAGGGAAATTTTGTCTAATGTCCTGAACAACATTTATCCCTCAACATTTCCATCAGATGTTAACCATTTATCGCATGCCTATTTGTGGGATCTTTCTATTCATACATTTGTTGCCACATTTACTAGAAAATAACACTTTGAAAATAATGCATTGGCTATCAATCACTTTGATACATCCTAATGAGCTGAAAGGTGCTTTCTAAATGCATTTTTTTCCTTTATATGTTAAACTCTTTCTCTCTTGAATGTATCTCAAAGGAGTTATGCCTTTTACTCTGTCTCTTGTGAATAGGTGATTGTAGTCAAAATGCTTATCTGTTGAGTTTTGTGCCATCTTAGTCTATCCTAATACTGTGAGTAACTCTCACAATAGGCACTGCTGGATCGATATGAGGGACTGTTTGAATTGTACTTGATTTTGATTATACCTGAGTGTTCCAGTGATTGTAATTTATTACACTTCTAATTTGGTGTTTATAGTTGCATTCTGCAATGTATTTGTATTGGCTAATAACATTGTATTTTAACTGCTCCCTTTATGTTATCAATGCTGTTTCAAGAATAGAAACCACGTTCATCTTCATATTTCAAATTAGTATCATCAATGTTAAAAACATATGATGTAAACATAACAGTGCAACATCACTTTGGATCTGAATTCTATAGTATTAGCGTAAACACATGGTATATTTATTGAAGTGGTAAATATCATTTTGAAATTTAGCATAATTAAATAAATGCAAAAGAACAGTTAATTGCACTTAAGTAATAAAATGATAAGATCTCTGTTCTATTCTGTCTCCCTCCCTCTCTTTCTCTATTCTATTTGCCTTTGTGCAGCTCTTGTGTCTTCTTCTTTATGCATGCCTCTATCTCTCTCTTTCTCTCTGTATTTCTGTCTTTCAAATCAACATTATCTGCTTGTATTTATTATGGTGATCCCAGAGTCCTTGGCAAAAATTGAAGAGCAGACTCCTTGCACTGTTATGATGTGCTGGATTGCTTCAGATGGTAGCTAGGTGCACAGCCAATGTTGGAGAAGGATGTAAATATATTTTCACTCCCTGAACAAAAAACTGTGCACAATCTTGGCAACATTTTCCTCAATTTCTAAAGATGGTTCTTTTGTGCTTTGCCATTAAATGATCATTTTCTGCAAATTCATCACAGATCATGATCTACTCAGGAGAAAGGTGAAAATGAATACATTCAAGTCAGACACAGAGAAACATACTTGGGAGTTCAAACAAAATGTGCAATAGAATTGACGGAGTTAGGAAAGGTGATTTTAAACTGGCTCAGATGCATCAAGATGTTGAAAAAGACTGAAATGAATGCCTGCAAAAACTCCTTCCAAGTGGCAAAGACTGTACCACCAAGGAAGACACTTTTGGCAGGTAAAAAACAAAAATAGGAAATTTAGCACTCCTTCATCAGTTGGCACATTTGATTAAAAAGCATCACCATAGTGTTTTCCATGGGACAATTTTTTAAAATTTGTTCCAGAGATGTGGACGTCACTGGTCGAGCATTGATTGTCCATCCCTGTTTTTACTGATGGTCTTGCTCTACCATTTTCAGTGGACATTTAAGAGTCAACCACATTGCTGTGAGTCTGAAGTCACTTGTCAGCCAGTTCAGGTAAGAACGGCAGGTCTCCTTCCCTAAAAGATATGAGTGAACAAGATGTGTTTTTATAACAATTGTTTCACGGTCATCATTAGACTTTTAATTCCAGATTTTTATTGAATTCAAATGTCACCAATTGCCACCGTGGGATTTGAATCTGGTCTTTCAGAACATTATGCTGGATCTCTGGAAAACTAATCCAGTGACAATACCATTATGCCACTACCTCCCATCAATATGGTTCTCAAATCTGTCAGTGTCAGAACTTGGTTGACGGCGTGAGGGTCACATTGCACATACTTGCAGCTGATCTTAAAGATAAAAGAGGTGTGATAGATATCTCTGAGAGCAGAATGACTATATTAGCAGTTAACTTGGGAGAATATGACCTTGCACTCCTTCAAATCACCCTCCTCCCCGCACCCTGTAGCCTAAATCTCATCCCACCATTGAGTCTGTCCTTGATGTATTTAGAACACTTTGAGGAATACTTCTATTACAAATTTCTACTTCTACTTCTACTATTACAAATTTCACAGGATTGGAAGTAACTAAGGATGTGATGGTACTTGGAAGAGGAGATTCACCAGGATGCTGTCTGGAATGGAATATTTAAATTACAAACAGAGGTTGCGTAAGCTTGGATTGTTTTCATTGGAGCAGAAAAGACCAAGGTGCAACTCGATCAAGATGTACAAGATTACAAGGAACATGGACAGAGTGGATAAGGAGCAGCTGTTCTCCTGAGTTGAAGGGTCAATCTTAAGGGAATATAGGTTCATGTCGAGGGGCAGGAGTTCAGGGGGGATGTGAAAAAAAACATTTTTACCTAGAATGTAGTGAAAATCTGGAATGTGCTTCCTAGGAGGGTGGTAGAGGCAGGTTGCTGCACAAAAAGTGCTTGGATGAGCACTTGACATATCATAGCATTCAAGGCTATGGACCAAGTGCTGGGAAATAGGATTAGGCATGAGATCAGGTGATTTTTGTAGGCCAGCACAGACTCAATGATCCGAAGGTCCTCTTCTGCAATCTATAATTCTATTATTTGTCATAATTTGTTTATCTCTTTTCATCACAGCTGCAAAAGCTTAGGGATATCTTTTCTTCATGTTCATTATCATAAAAAATATTTGATTCTGCTCATGCGTTCACCTTATGTCCATTAATGGCCTTAACGCACTTGCTATTCCCTCAGAATGGCAGGACAAGAAGGAGTCACCCTGGATTCCAATCATATATATAATGCAAGTAAATCGAATTCATGTTTCAGAGGGAGTATAAAGGGCTCAGAAATCTAATTTATCCCTTTGCCTACAATAGCTGGCTATAGAGGACGTGATCGTTTTTGAGCTCCCTTTGGATTTGGAAAGGGCTCATCACACTCATGGCAATAAACTCCAGCTGGTTGAGTGATCCAGATTAATAATCATTCCAACAACTCTGAGGTTCCAGCAGTAGGGAGGGATCCAGAGAATAATAAAAGAACAGAAAGCCATTAGTCTGGATTTGGACACTGTTTTCTCTAATGCATCAATAGAGTTTTCTTTCAAGCAGAAGGAATTTGATGCAGTGAAGAGGGCATGTCCACAACTTCCTCGCTAGGATGAATTTATTGTTAAATTCTTTCTGTTCAGGTTTTATTGAGAACTGCCTTGGGGGATTTTCCTTGGATCAAAAAATTAGCATACAGGTATGAAATCTAATCACCAAAACCAATGACTACTCATCAAAAGCACAACATTGAGAAACATTGTGGAAATCTGAAATTAAAACACGAGATGCTGAGAATACTCAGCATGTCAGACAGAATCTGTGGAGGAAGAAAGTTAATTTCTTTGGTCAATGGCCTTTTTTCAGACTAGACTGATAAAGGGATGGAACACATTTTAAGCAAGTGCACAAGCAGTTACAGGTGATGTTAGGAATAAGTAGAAGAATTAAAGAGCAGAAGGCAGAAATGATTAAATGACAAAGGGGCATGGTGCAAGGTGGAAACACATGGTCATAGGACAAATAAAGAAACAAAAGGTAGGTCAGGAGGAGTTGTAGATGGCAATAGCAGAGATATTACCAACATCTTTTGTCTATGGGAATAAGGTAAGAGGCTCTGATCTGAAATCGTTGAACTTAGTGTTGATTCCTTGAATTTTCCTTCAGGTTTGTTGGAATAACATAGGAAGCAAGGGACAGAGATGTCCAAGTGGGAGTGGGGCAGAGAATTAAAATAAGACATGACAGGAAGATAAGGGACATTCTGTGGACTGAATGAAGATGTTCAGCAAAGTAATCACCAATCTGTACTTTGCCTCCCCAGAGCTGAGGACATCTTCAATTCCTTTACTCATCTCATTACAACCCATTTTGCTGTGCATTTTATCCTTTAAATCTATCCAGTCTTCTATGAAACCACAGACCTTCCTCTATGTTCTGTTTCCCCACCCTCCCACCCCGCCACCATCCCCACCCAGTTCACTTTCCCTGCTCTGTATTTTCTTAAAATTTTCCAGTTCAAGTGAACAGGTGTCTTTGAACTGAAATATTCATGACATTTTTTTTCCTTTTGTATGGATGCTGCCTGACCTGCTGAGTGTTCTCAAGCATTTTCTGTTTTAGTTCAGGTTTCCTATGTTTGCCTTTGTCATGGGTGTAGAATCGTTGTTCTAGACTTATGAGAAAATTGGATATATATTCAGAGGATTAAATCCTTTCTCCCACAGAAATAGGCCCATTCTAGCTTATCGTTGGAAATGTGTTTGTTTTAGATCTTCAACTAAGAAGCAGTTGAATCTTTTTGGGATATTTATTTTTCCTGAATCAGGATTCATATTTGTGCTATCTCCAATCACAAACAGTAACCCTTCACTGAGCACTTAAAATTTTTCTTTTCCTCGTCCTCTTATAAAGTTCAATACCTCTCCCCAGTAAAAAGGTTGGAATTACCAGTTCTCTGTATAACCTCCTCAATGCCCACATTCTCCATTTCAATTTAGGGCATCATGGTGACACAATGATTAGCACTGCTGCCTCACAGCACCATGGACCCAAGTTCAATTACAGCCTCAAGTGACGATCTATGTGGAATTTGCACATTCTCCCTGGGTCTGCGTGGGTTTCCTCCCAAAGTCTAAAGGTGTGCAGGTTAGGTTGATTTGGCCATGCTGTCATAGGGATTAGCAGGGTAAATGTGCGGGGTTACGAGAATAGGGGTTGGGTGAGATTGTAGTCGGTACAGACCTGATGGGCCAAATGGCCTCTTTCTGGACTGTAATGATTCTATGAAAGTTGCCTGACTTGCGACAACACAAGGAAACATTTCCAATATTCATCTGGTTGTCATACCCAACAATTTCAAAGAACATTTCTCAGTCAGATCGATGGGAATGATCTCCAGGTGTTTGAAGGAAACTAGTGAAATTGAATCTCCATAAGTTTCCAAAGATAATGTGTTGACTGTTGGGCTTTTTGGGGTAATAAACAGGGATGGGAAGTTGCTCGATATCTGTGACCGAAGCTTGCGAGTAGCTGGCTTTGCTTTACAGATTACAGCTACGTAACATTCATTCCTGTTTTTCCTTAATCTGAGTAAGATTGTGTAGAAATTGCAACCTTTCACTTACCAGAGTCCTGGAGAAAGAGGAATGTTAGCCATTTAATGTCCTGAGTTAGATGAGAGCAGGCCAACCTGACATGAAATACCACAACAAATAATAAAACTTTCCCTCACCAAACAGAAAATATTTTGGTTTGGAGCAAAGCGTGTTGTCTTCATCTTCTGAAATGGAAACTGTGCTCTAAGGTTCCTGGTCATTCAGTCCCTGCACTAAAAACTCAACTTCTGGTACTATATCAGCAGTTGCAATGAGATAATCAAGCTGATGGATTCTGAAATATTGTGCATCTGTTCAATTTACAGAATCACATCATAACCAAGGATGAAGCTGATGACTCAGTCACAAAAATTTTATTTATTAGTGTCACGAGTAGTCTGACATTAACACTGCAATGAAGTTACTGTGAAAATCCCGTGGTTGCCAAACTCCGGCGTCGGTTTGGGTACACCGAGGGAGAATTTAGCATGACCAACACACTCAACCAAAACATCTTTCAGACAGTGAGAGGAAACCGGACAACATAGAGAAAACCCATGCAGACATAGGCAGGACTTGCAGACTTCACACGGACAGTGGCCTAAGCCAGGAATTGAACCTGGGTCCCTGGCACTATGAGGCAGCAGTGCTAACCACTGTGCCACCATGCCACCCAGCTGGCTGAGTGATAGGTCTAGCAGAAAGAAAATTGACGGTAAGGCTTGACTTTGCAGAGAGGCTGAAGTTGCAATGTAAATATATCAACAAAGGTGCCCAAAGACAATAAAAATGATTGGCTTTACCACCTACTGTGAAATGTGAAGTTCTTTTGCATTTTTAATGTGATAAGCTTTTGTTTGGTGCCAAGGAGGAAAGATGGTAGATAGAAATTTCAAAAATATTTTGATCAGTAGGTAGTTTTTCTTGGTTGGCCATTTACAATTGATTTGGTTCCATAAATCCATAGTTGTTTACTCATTGTTGGTTTTCCAGCTGCTTTCCTTACTTTAGATTTGTAAATTTTATGCCCTGTTTTGATTTCCTGTTGTTTTACTTTGAAACAATTAACAAAGTGTAATCTCCGAGTGTGATACCTCATGGATAGCAGATTGAAAGAACAGGAAAATATTATATCTTTATATTTTAAATAGTTATTCATTCACGGCATATCATAGTGGCAGTCAGTACCAAATATGGTCTTCAGATGATGCAGGTTAGACCTAAAATGAAGGCAGTCAAAATTTTAAAGTCATTCATTCTATTCTATCCTTATGTAATATTGTCATATTACATAGATGACATCAACTGGGACCAGAAGTCTGTGATCACACAAGGGAACTCCAGATTGACAGCATTGAAACCCTGTGATCTTTATCCTTTATTTTGTAATGCCTATCTCCAAAATCCATCTCTGCTGAGATGTTTGTCCTTCTCTATTTGTCCTTTGTTTGATGCGAGGAATGCTCAGTTTATTTAGCCTCATTATTCTGCAGGTAGTACCATTCGTTTAAAAGTTTAATTCACTCAATAAAATGATGCATCATTTACCTCCACTACCGTTAGATTTAAAATAAGAGATTTTTAACTAGGCTTCTTTCTATAAACTCAGAATAATTAACATTATAAAACAAAACTTGAAAAAAAAGGTGCAAAAATTGTAGCCAATTTTTACAATTTTACAATTGTAGTTTGGAAGTGTAACCATCTATCCATTTAAAAAAAATATCCAGCATGTACATGGCTATGTTCATTGCTGGGTGTCCATGGAAGAGGGCATATAGTGTTTGCTGGCACTATATAACATTTATGTAGTGTAATGGTTATTGTATTTGCCTAATATGCAAAAGATCCCTTATTCTAGACCAGGTAGAATCAGTGTCAAATTCCATCAACAGATCAATAATTCATATTGGGAGGTGGTGGTATAGTGGAATTGTCACTATGAATCTGAAGACCGAGGTGAATGGTCTCGAGACCTAGGTTTGAATCCCACTATGGCATATGGTGAATTTAATTTTTTTTTTAAATCTGCCAGCACCATCAAGGCTTTCTGTGCCCGGTTGGCATTTCAGAAACTGGGGTGCTTTACCTATTGACTTCTTATATCACATTTTGTTTTAACATTTTCAGTTTCCTCTGAGATACTTTTAAATTTTAAGGTGCTCTTATGGGGCTATCTTTTAATTCCTGAACAATTGCCACTTAAAGCCTTATCTCAGAACTTTCATGAGTCAGAACAAAGGAGCCAGAAGATTATGAGCCAAGGTATTTCTCTGTGGGACAGGCTCAGATGTTGTAAGATGTATAAACTGAAGCACTGGAGCATCACCACTGGCAGGATGGTGCAATTACAACATGGCAGGTTTTATAGGCAGTTTTCATCATGAATCTGAACATCAGAATTTATCATGGGCAAATTTGACAGGAAGTATGCACAGACATAAGGGTTGGCGTTTTCCAGCCGTTCGCACCCTACTGCCCTGCATGTGAGGACAAAGAATTTGGCGCTCGGTCAAGTCTTTGTTCACTGCAGTGGGACCAGAAAATCCCACTGGCACAAACAGCCAGAAAACTCCTCCCCCCACTTCTCCAAGATTTTCAAACTTGATGAAATCAAGCAGTGGTACAATTTTCAGAGCTTATTTAAATTGGGCAAATCTTAAAAGTCCTCAACGGCATTTCAAAAAAGATTGCGTCAAAATTGGAATTGTTTGAATGAAGTAATCTCAAATTAAATTGTTGTGAAATATTGCATTGCATACAAAATTACCACAGGTATTCGCCTTGGCTGGCACCACCACTAATGAAGGAAGCAACAATTAAAGCAAAAGAAAATCCACTGATGCAACCATCAGGAATTGAAAAACCCACAAGCAAAACATTCCTGTGCAAAATCTTGTAGCAGTTTAAAAACCGATTCACTTAAAGTTTATCACTTGCTAGATCTCCATTGGCCATGTTCTGTTGGTGAGCTCGATTATCTATTTTTACTTATTATTATCACAAGTAGGCGTACATTAACACTGCAATGAAGTTACTGTGAAAATCCCCCAGTTGCCACACTCCGGCGTCTGCTCAGAAAGACTGAGGGAGAATTTAGCACGGCCAATGCACCTAACCAGCATGTCTTTCGGACTGTGGGAGGAAACCAGAGCACCCGAAAACATGGGGAGAATATGTACGTTCCACACAGACAGTCACCCAAGCCGGGAATCGAACTTGGGTCTCTAGCACTGTGAGACAGCAGTGTTAACCAGTTGTCTCAGTTGTTATTATAGAATCATAGATTGATATAGCACAGAGATGGCCATTTAGCTCCTCATACAAGTGCAGGCTATTTGACAGAGTTATCCCTATTCTTTCCTCCATAAAATTGCAATTGTTTTCATTTGAGTACTTAAAGCTATCATAGCCACTCTCCTGTTGCAAAAAGAAATGTTCTGCCTACCCCAAATTGAACTGGGTTGTTATTAATTATTACATGTTTTCATATCCAAATTATGCCTTTGCAACTTCTTTTTTTATTCTTTCACAGAATGTGGGTGTCCCTGACTCGCTGGCATTTATTGCCCATCCCCAATTGCCCTGGAAAAGATGGTGGCCAGCTGCCTTCTGGAACCGCTGCAGTCCACTCTGGTGTAAGTACACCCACAGTGCAGTGATGTGAGAATATTTGAATGCTAGCTGACAGATTATATGTTGTATGAATTGAGCATCCAAAGGATTTTCCCATCTGAATTCTTCGTTCCCATCTGCATGTTCTGCTCGAGTCATACCAAGCCACCAGCGAGGCAACGAGCACTTCAGGTAGCACCTTAATATGAAGTGTCATATTTTTATGAAACAGAGAAACTGAAACCCTAAATAATTGGTGCAAGGCAAAATTCAGATAATTGTGCCGTAACACAAAATAGTCTGTGTTGCATTCTAACTTTGATTCATTTCATATCTGACTCCATTACACATGGTAGAGAAGCTGTAACATTAAGTGAATATTGACAGCACACAGATGCAAAGCCCTAAAGGGATTTCAAGTTTCTGTTAAAGTTCAGGCTGATCAGATGTGCGGCCAGATGATTCTTTGCTTTGAATGTTTTGAAGCTTTCCTACTAGCTATGGAATAATGATTGTTGGCTATCCTCCATTTCACTTTGTACATTCTGCCATATTTTATAGCTAATGTCTCCCTTTCTCTTGCAATCTTTCTATACTGTGTAGTGTTCTGTGCTTAACAAGACAGTGAGTAACTTGCCCCCTAGATGTAGATTTTCCATTCAGCAACTATAAGTGGTTTCAGTTGTAGTTCTGGGGGAGGGGCACAACTTTCAACTTGCGAGAGATCTGGAGTTGTTTTGATCAGGTGTACTCTAGCAGCATCTGCCACGCAACTCCTACAGTGAATCCTCTTGAGAATGTGTCTGCATAGATACCTCCAGCATACAGTGCAAAGCTGTGAAGAAGTGCTACAATGTGAGGATACCCAATCTAGTCTATGTGGCTAGGTTAGCTCAACTGGCAAGGTAGTTAGAGTGTGCTGTCAAATGATGCCAACATCACATGTTAATTCCCATACGAATTGATGAAGACCTGCCTCCTTGCCTTGCTCATGTTTAACATGCGCTGGTGCTCATCAAACTATATAACCAGTCATCTCTCTCTAGCAAAGAGAGGTGCCCATGGTCTCTTGTCAACTGTGGCTGATTAATCTGGACCACGTGGGACAAGATAATGAATTTGCATATCACACAGTGAACAACTATTACTGAAAAGCAAGAGAGGCCCAGCTTTTGTGTTCTTTAAGGCCAGGTACTCAAATTGCAGGAAAGGTAGATTTGAACTCCTGTAATCAAGTGCCTGGAGGTGCAAAAGTGTTACAGGGGGTATTGCGATGATTCATAGAATTTGCCACGGAGTGATAGTGCGCCCATAAAGGAAGGACAGAGGAATAGACAAACTGACAATATAAAATCTGCAACAGGTATGGGGCCAGCAGTGGCAGTATCTCTGTGTCTGCAGCATGACAGGGGGATGGGGCAGAAGCTGCAGGAAAAGTAAACACTCCAATTTAGAGTTGGGCTCTACCACGCTATCTGACCATGACAGGAGGCCAGCTAATTCACCCAACATCTCAGTATGCAATGCCAGCCCATTAACATTCTTCTGTACCCTTCATCAGAACCCCTTCAGCAGAACTTATCATTGACCTTGTTCTCCAGTGAGCTGGAAAATAAACCTCTTTCCTCTTGGCCTGAAAGTAGTCCAATTGTGCCCAAGTGATTCAGCACCACATGCTAATCTCTGAGGTATGTGCAGTGCCAGTGTCTGAGATGGTGACTATGAGTGTCAGATTAAGTGACTAGACATCATCCTCACTGCTGTTCCTCTCTTTCCTCCCACCTGCAGTTGATGTGCCTGGGCTACTGACAGATTTTGGGGCCCAGATTTCTGACCCTGGTTGGGTGCACAGAGTTGGGAAATTTCTGGTGAACCCAACCTTCGAAATGTTTATCTACAACTTAGATTTTTGGTTGTGGGGGCAAGGGGAGATCAGATTGCCATTGAGGTCAGGGCAGATGACCCCAGGATCAGGGATGAGATATCAGATTATTAGAGGCTGCATCAGAAACTCTTCAAGTGTATTACGAAATTAGCCTCCACCCCAACTTTTACTTTTTATTTTGGCATTAGGTTGAGCATAAGATGTTTCACTCCTGGTATGACTCAATTGACCTACTAGGAAGCTTTTATCAAAGCAAACTTTATTTAAGAACACAGTTAGAATTTAACAAAAAAAGAATTAGGATATCTTTTATTAATTAAAATACTTAAACAAAACAAAGTATAATCTTTAACAACTACTTGTCTCTATTGTGCTAATTTTAGGCAATATCCCCATAGACATACACAAAAAAAAAGTATGTACAAATGGTGCTAGATTTCCAACCTTTTAACATCCCTAGACAGAGATCCAGACAGTAGTTTCAAGGGAAGGGTATAACCTCAATCAGTAGAATATGTTTTCTGGCAGCTCCCAGTCTCCAGACTTCAGAGACAGAAAGGGATACCATAACTTTCAGACATCAACACTTAGACAAAGATTCACTGTGCACTGCAGAATCTGAGAGAAAGAGACTTATCTCCTTGCAGATTCCAGTGTTTTAAACACCTTCCCACCATTCTAAATTAATGAGACAAACAAGGACAGTAATTCAATTATTTCTTTATTTAATATGTCTAGTACCTTCTCAAACATAAACAGTTATAATTTATTAACCTTTTACTGAATTTTAACTTGAACTGAACATCAACTTTCAACCGAACTTTAACTCTTAAACTTTAATTCTAACTGAAAATCAATTTTAAATATTTAATTGAAAATAGATGCTACTGAGTTTAGGAAATCTTGGCCAAGAAACATCTTTGTTGTAGAAACAATTTTCTTCTCTCTGAAGCATTCTTCAGGATAAAAGCTTTGTTCAATGGTTGGTCTCTTCTGAGTTATAGAACATAGAACATAGAACATTACAGCACAGAACAGGCCCTTTGGCCTTCGATGTTGCGCTGACCAATATAAAAAGCAATGCCCCTCCAAACTAAACCATTCCCTTCTCTTCCATATACTTATCAACTAACCTCTTAAACGCCACCAAACTTGGCGCATCTACAACTGCTGCAGGCAGGGCATTCCACTCCCGAACCACCCTTTGGGTAAAGAACCTACCTCTGATATCCGTCCTATAACTATCACCCCTTAATTTAAAGCTGTGTCCCCTCGTGCTAGCTTTCTCCATCCTAGGAAAAAGGCTATCACTGTCCACCCTATCTAAACCTCTAATCATCTTATATGTTTCGATTAGGTCCCCTCTTAGCCGCCTCCTTTCTAACGAAAACAACCTCAAATCCCTCAGCCTCTCTTCATAAGACCTGCCCTCCATACCAGGCAATATCCTGGTAAACCTCCTCTGTACCCTCTTCAATGCCTCCACATCTTTCTTATAATGCGGGGACCAGAACTGCACACAATACTCACAATTATCACTGCCAAACAAAGAACTCACGTATCTTTTATCTGCAATTCTCCATTTGCTTCCAGAAGATTCTCTGTCATCCAGCCAACTGTGTCACCAGAAGTTGATCATATGGTTCAAATATCCAATGAAATTACTTTTTAATGACGCCATGATGCTTGGTTTATTTTTCATGTCCCATGCATAACAGCCATAAAAATTGGAGTTATGATGTCTCAGTTAATGTAAACAACTTTCCTGATCTGACCAACACAGAGAACTGCAGATCACATCTCCCAAACTAAAGCCTCTTTACAATCCTGGTTTTAATCGACAAATTGTCCAGCATACTGCACTCTCAGCCAGAATAGCCATTTTAAAGCCATAATTGCCATTATTGCTGTTAAATCATTGTTGGGGCCATTCTGTCTCCATTCATACCAGTCTCCAATTTCAGGAAGGTGCCTGCTCTCTAATCTCAAACAGCATCTGACTTGGATATTGTGTAAACCTAGCTCCACCCACTCATATGGCCTTACCTATCAATCAACCTCATCCTGTCCTTCTCTGTAAAACCCAGAGGAACAACAAAAAACAAAATAACAACATTAGTCCTGATGAAAATTAACATTCTAACAATTAAAAGCTATTATGCTGCTTCAGTAACAATGCAAGGCTGTTGGACATCGACAAGATGGCATCAGTAATAAAAGACAACAGCTACAACAGATTCTGCACAAGAGTCATGACTAAGATACATTTCTTAAAGGCACAGTATCATCACAAGGTGGGTTGGGCACTCAGGCTGCCCTGTTCTCCACCATTGTGTTTAAATAAGTTAACAAAGTAAATTCCTGCAATCCTCATTCCTTATCCCCTATACATGTCCCGCACTCCATCTATGCTGACCCTGTTTCACCCCACCCTCCATAGCTCCTCATGGCACCCATGCCAATTTCCCTCCACCCCATGGCCTCTCACAATACCTATACCAATCCATGCTTCCCACTCACACTTCATGTCCCACTACTCACAATGCCCCCCATGGCCTCTGTTCCAACTTAGTGCCAAATCATGACAACCTATGTCCATCCCCAGGAGTCTTTCCCTTATTCCTCTACAACAATTCACCTAATATCCTCACACATTTCCTAGACAGTCCCTTGACAGCACACAGTTCCTTGACAACTTGAAAGATCCAATGAGTAGAGTTATAGAGGTTTACAGTATGGAAACAGGCCCTTTGGCCCAACTTGTCCATGTTGTCCTTTTTTTTAAAACCCTAAACTAACCCTAATTGCCTGCATTTGGTCCATATCCCTCTATACCCATTGTACCTATGTAACTATCTAAATGCTTTTTAAAAGACAAAATTGTACCTGCCTCTACTGCTACCTCTGGCAGCTTGTTCTAGACGCTCACCACCCTCTGTATGAAAAAATTGCCTCACTGGACACTTTTGTATCTCTGCCCTCTCACCTTAAACCCTCTAGTTTTAGACTCCCCTATCTTTGGGAAAAAATATTGACTATCTAGGCTGACTGTGTCCCTCATTATCTTAAGATGGGATTTAATAGGATTAATAGAATTGAGGGTTTAGGTAGGCCAAATGGAAGGGATATGATCAGCGCAACTTGTGGGCCAAAGGGCCTATTTGTGCTGTAGTTTTTCTATGTTCCAGCATCATCCCTCAGTCTCTTACGCTTCAGACAAAAAAATCCCAATCAATCCAGCCTCTCCTTATAAAACTCAATCCATCAAGTCCCAGTAGCATCCTAGTAAATCTTTTCTGCACTCTTTCCAGTTTAATAATATCCTTTCTATAATAGGGTGACCAGAATTACACACAGTATTCCAAGTGTGTCATTCACCACTCTGTCCACGTGTGACTCCACTTTCAAGGAGCCATGAACATGTATCCCTAGATCTCTTTGTTCAGTAACTCTCCCCAATGCTGTACCGTTAACTCATTAAGTCCTACCTTGGTTAAGTCCTGGTTTATGTTTAATTCTAACAATCTCACAATCTTACCTTTTCCAAAGCATGTTTTATCTCTTCCAAAGATGTCCCTAGAGGGGACCTTGGCTACCCAAAGAATCCACCAACTTCAGACATCTTCTGAACTGGTCTAATTTGTGCATTCTGGGATTCATGCCACTGTAGTTTAAATATCAGAAGTCAGTGGAGGCAATTGATTGATCATGTCAGATAGCAGAACAAGTGTGAATTAGTTGTTGAAAGAGGCATAATTTTGGAACATAACGTAATTCCGAATTTCCTCAGTGACGGCAGCTACCACATTCTCTGTTGCAGTGAAACTAGTATGTAGAGAGTCACCACCTCCTGAGGGCTCAGGAGTTGTTGGTGTCCTTGTTCACTGCCAGTTCTGCTTTGTTCCCATCTATTGTTTCTCCTTGTCCTGCAAGGCAGAGAGCAGACCATCAACAATTGTATTTGAGTGGTGTGCATGTTATAGCTGAATAGTTGAAAGTACCTGGAGGCAGTGAGAGGTAAGTGTGAGACTGGCAGCATCAGAACATGTGAGGTTGAGGTGTACTGTGTGTCTTGGAGTGCCACAGAGTGCTGCTGATGTGATGGCTTATGATGCAATAAACGATGTGGCAGATTGGTGATGTTGTAGGTAGGAGATCTTATGTGAAGCTACATTCACTGACCACCTCTTATGGCATTGGTCTCGGATCCAGACCGTGAAAACTGAGCTCTCTGGCCATCTGCTTTCATTCCCTTTGAGGGTGACAGTGAATAGCCTCCTGAGGAGCTAGGCTGTTGTCTTTCTTTCTGCCCATCTTCATCCTTACTATCTCCACTTGTCACTCTGGGCCCCTCTCTGCCCTGGTGTTCTAATTTAGATATTTCAAATCACAGCACTATTATTCAGTGCAGCTCTCCTTTAAGAAGAATGGATTCGCTGTATCAAATGCTCTCAGGACAACTCTGATTAGCTCTCTCGCTGAGTGTAACGGCAATAAGGAAAGGTGTAGAGGAATGTAGTCGTGAGGAAGGCACTCAAGTGCACACTACAATCATGCTGGTGAGGTAGAAGTTCCAAATCTGTATGCTGTCCATTCCCAGTGGGATTGACACCAGCAGCTGCAAAATTCCTACCCCAGCTCCTAAAAAATCCCAGGAAACTAATTTTTAGCCCTGAGTCTCTACAAAGCACACAATTCATGACACTTCTGTCCCTTTTGTAAAATGCAGGCCAGGTTTGTGAGCTTTGCCCAATTGCTCCCAGATAGTTAAATATTTGGATAACATTGGTAATTATACCTGCAAACCCCATTCTACCAATCTGTCGTATGAATCCCCAGCATGCTGGATCATCATCTTACCACAATATACCCACAACATCATCCATTCAATAAGCATTGCCTTAATCCTAATGCAATCAGTAACTTAAGCCTATGATAAATATATATCTATTGGAATTGAAGGCTTGACATTCTGATAGTTGTTCAAATGTTTTGCTTGGAATTTGCTTCACTGAATTTAATATATGCCATTATTATTTTGTGTACATTGTTGACAGGAGTGATTGAATGACTGTGTTTTTGGATTGAATATGGACTATGATTTGAGTTTTAGATAAAGTGCAAGTGATGCGGTGAAGAGAACTGATTTGAACACTGGCAATTTATTAGAGTCTTTTTGCTAAAGCAATGTTTCTTTTGTAAGTGGGATCTTTGGATATCCAGAGTTTATGAGCCTTTCTTCCTTAGACTATGTAATGAACTAAGGGATTTGTTGGGGAGATGATGGTTGCACTTATTACTTGTGGGAGAATGGGTTACAATGAACTGTAGATGAGTAAGTAACTGGACTACAGCTCAGGGTTTTACTGGAGATGCATGAGAAGTTTAAATATTTTACAGCCATTAAGTAGCGGTTAGAACATTCTGTTTCTGGTAACTTGTCACGTGTGGGTCAGGAAGGGAAAGATAGGAATGTGGACCTCTTATTTTTATTCTTCACCCTTCTCCCTTCAAAAACTTTGACTCTGCTGGGGTGCAGTTTCATGGATGCCACTTATCATTTGTGCTTTACTCATCTAGTCCTTATTCATTTGTGACCATAGTAGACACTGAGCATATGGGGACATTAGAGCCTGATCCTCTCCGCAGATGTCACAGCTTTCCAATGCAGCTTCTGAACCCTATGGGTGCTGGGATTGATTATAGTGTTGCTTTTGTTCCAATTGTTTAATTCAAGGATTGGTAACCTAGTTTGGTGATTGGGCCGCATGACTGGCCTTCCTTCATCTCAGTGGGTTGCAAGATTGAAATCGTGCTTGTTGACTAACTATGACCTTTGAATAAGATTGAATAAATTTAATACATACCGAATATTTCATAACAACTTATACAAAATGCTTAATCATTCACATATTAACAGAATTGTCAACTTCAAAAGTGGTTAAAACAAGAGAAATATTCATGCTTGACTGGGTGCAAAGTGAGCACGCAGTTCTCACAGTTAAACGTGTGCGCAGTCAGCATGTACCTCACTTCACTCCTTGCGTACATGCATATTACTTCAGTATATCTGGTAGGAACAAAGCTAGGAAGCCAGTGGAATGTGGCAACTCTACACGTGGGCAGTCAACAAAATGTGTCGCGGGGCCGTACTCAGAGCCCTGGTGGACCATATGTGACTGCCAGGCTGCAGTTGCCCACTATTGGTTTAACTCAACATTGAAGGCTCATTGAGAGTTTCAGTTTGTACCATGTATTAACTTCCACATTGCTTGTCTGAAATAGTTAACTGTAAAAAACTTGGTTCGCATGCTACAGCCAATGTGAGTTTTTACATTTGGTTATCTTGCAGCAGTGAAATTGGTGCCTAAGAATTGGATAACTTTCATGTTAATTAAGATTGTTCATTAGCAGCTTGATCTTTATTTGGAAAAAAAGCAATGATAGCATTGACCCAAGTTCAGCTGACAACTTGTCACTGTTCCAGAACATCACAGTTAGGTGTTTTTGATAGATAGCTAGCTGCTGGTACCTATGCTAAACTTGTATTTGTTGCTGACCCAAGGCAAGCTTGTGACACAGTCAACCGTGACTTGATTTTAAGTGAAATTAGGATTAACTTTGATTGCTCTCCCTTTAATGATCTTTGGTTTAATAATAACTTGCTTGAAGATCAAAGTTTTTTTTACAGTTCACAACATTCTGAATAATGTGAAGTGGGAAATTAAGAGTCTACTTTTTAATATTCTTTGAATTTATATGAATATTGTTTAATTGAGCCTCGTAATGGAGCTATAATCTGAAAAATTGGCAGTGTGTTGGGAAATTACCCAGGCAAATAGGATGGGATTTTCCAGAGGCGTCATGGCAGGACCCACTGTGGGAAATTTAGCAGCCCACCTAGAGGTCCATTGACTTTCAGCAGGAGAAAATAATCATGGCAGCTGGAAGGGCTAGAAAACCCCACCCATCGGATCCATAGGCAGAACAGAAGTTCCTTGGTGTGCCTTGAAGATCAGTGTCTCAGGGAGCTCATATCTGGCATTCACCCAGAGTTTTCCCAGGAACACTGCAAAATCCTCCAGGCACCAGCAATTGATGATTTTTTTTCCAGCGCCACCAATGCTGTCAACTTGGTCTGCAACTTAAGCCATCGGATTGAGCAAACATCTGGCTTTTGAGATCTGACAGGATTTCCACAAATGTGGGGCATCTTTGACTACACACAGTTGGCAATTAGGGCATCCACAGATCATCCAGATGTTTCCTCTCCATCAACATGCAGCTGGTGTGCAAGCAGGAAAAGAGATGCAGGTGTGCACAAGATTCCCATGAAGTTGCCACGATGCTTTCACGCTGCAGCTGTCCGCCTTCCTGAACGTCGTCACAGCAGTGAGCAGATTTACTGGCTGGCTGCGCAGAAACAATGCAGCTGATGATAGCTCTCTATCCAGGGGCAATACAATAAATATTGGATGACCAGCAGATGTGCAAACAAGCCAAGGGCAGGTATGTACACAAGCCAAGGGTAGATATGTAATCAAATAAGCCATGAGCAAGTTGAGGTTTTCTTCAAGTCCCTGGATAGACCTAGAAGTGCCCTTCAGCATGTTACAGCTGGGGATCCACTCTGGTGATGGCCTAATGATAGTAGCATAGACTATTAATCCAGAAACTCAGCTCATGTTCTGGCAACCCGTGTTGGATTCCCATAACAGCAGATGGTAGAATTTGAATTCAGTAACAATATCTGAATTTCAGGATCTACTGATAACCATGAAACTGTTGTCAAATGTTGGAAAAACCCACCTGGTTCACTAGTGTTCTTAAGGGAAGGAAATCTGCTGCGCTTACCTGATCTGGTCCACATGTGACTCCAGAGCCACAGCAATCTGGTTGATTCTCAACTGCCCTCTGAAATGCCGTAGTAAGCCACTCAATTCAAAGAGCAACTAAGGGTAGGCAATAAATGCTGGCCCTGCCAGCGACACCAATGTCCCATGAATGATTTTTTAAAAGTGCCCAACAGTGAGGCCTAGAAATGCAGGAGGATCAAAATGCAAAACTCAGAGTCACATCAAAGGATTCCAAGGAGAATGAGGAGGATGAGGTGGTGGTGGAATGCAATGAGGATGATACACTATCAGCAACACACACTGCTACCTGAGAGGCCCTGGTTGTTGCAAGTTCGATTCTGTTGCTGCAACCATCTCGCAAATTCAACCCAATTTGGCTCCTGCTCCAACCCTAATGTCACTAGCACAAAGCAAGTATCTCCATCATAGCATCCCACCACCACTCTCCTTGCCCCATTGGAACTGGTCTTCCTTTCCATCATCAAACAATTGAAAAACCAACTCATCAATTAGCCAATAAAAGATTGCAACACAGGAAAGTGGTGCAATGAGGAAAAGAAATAAAACAATCTAATAAAGTAAAACACACCAAACGTCACTAATATGTAGAATACTACAATGCTGGGAACCTGGAACAAAAGCCGAAGATGCTGGAAATACTTGGTAGGTGAGGCAGCATATGTGGAGGGAAAAACACAGTTAACATTTCAGGATCTACTGATAACCATGAAACTGTTGTCAAATGTTGGAAAAACCCACCTGGTTCACTAGTGTTCTTAAGGGAAGGAAATCTGCTGCGCTTACCTGATCTGGTCCACATGTGACTCCAGAGCCACAGCAATCTGGTTGATTCTCAACTGCCCTCTGAAATGCCGTAGTAAGCCACTCAATTCAAAGAGCAACTAAGGGTAGGCAATAAATGCTGGCCCTGCCAGCGACACCAATGTCCCATGAATGATTTTTTAAAAGTGCCCAACAGTGAGGCCTAGAAATGCAGGAGGATCAAAATGCAAAACTCAGAGTCACATCAAAGGATTCCAAGGAGAATGAGGAGGATGAGGTGGTGGTGGAATGCAATGAGGATGATACACTATCAGCAACACACACTGCTACCTGAGAGGCCCTGGTTGTTGCAAGTTCGATTCTGTTGCTGCAACCATCTCGCAAATTCAACCCAATTTGGCTCCTGCTCCAACCCTAATGTCACTAGCACAAAGCAAGTATCTCCATCATAGCATCCCACCACCACTCTCCTTGCCCCATTGGAACTGGTCTTCCTTTCCATCATCAAACAATTGAAAAACCAACTCATCAATTAGCCAATAAAAGATTGCAACACAGGAAAGTGGTGCAATGAGGAAAAGAAATAAAACAATCTAATAAAGTAAAACACACCAAACGTCACTAATATGTAGAATACTACAATGCTGGGAACCTGGAACCTGATGACCTGTCATCAGAACTGCAAAATCTTCAAATCTTCATTCTTCCTTTTCCTAGCTCTTCGATGTACTGCAAGCCCTGTTCTGCTTGTTGAGATGCTCTTGGCCAATTATCTTGGAATCCGAAGAGAATCAGTCAAGATCTATTATATCTGCGTATGGGCTGGAGCAGAGCTGGTCACTGAGCCACAGGACAATGGGCTTTGTGTTGACTGGGAGTAGGGAGCTGGGGTGGCAACAGGTGAGAAGGCAAAGTATTTTGAGCAGAGTCCCGCTTCCGCGTTCTCTTTTCTCACCATTGCACTTACTGCCTTTTGCCTGGACGCTCGGCCTTGCTATCCTACTCAGGAAAACTGTAGTGCAGATCAGTGGAGTGATGCAAGGTCAAGGCTGAAGAATCAGTCATCCTATTTAAGGTGACATCTGGAGCCCTGCAGAGCCCTTGCCAAAGGTTTGTGTGCACTTGGTTGATTGCTGCATTTGATGTGGATTCCTGAAATCTGTCTGCAATTGTGGACAGTGTGCTTGAGATGCACAGTTTTTGCTACTCCTCAATGATTCTCTTCTTCATCCTCAAAAAACTAAGATGGCACCGGAGCATGGCAATTTCATACGAGCTGTGCCAGCACATCCTCTCATTCTATCTTTTATTCTCGTTCTATGCTTCTAAAACTCTACTTTAAATCTTATAAACTGTCTAACAATCTCTTACAGATTTGGATATCGTATTAAGTTGATCTTTCTCTACATCCTAACTATGACTGTCACACTACGTTCTGCACTCTGCGTTTCCTTCTCTATAAATGGTATGTTTGTCTGTATAGCATGCAAGAAACAATACTTTTCACTGTATACTAATACATGTGGCAATCAAATCAAAATATAATATCAATATTCATCGGGGCAGAGTTTGGAGAGACCTATGTCTCCAAGATGGACTTTTCACTGCTGTCCCTGACTGTACTATCTGCTCTTTTTCATTTCAATGTGAAATCTCAAGGATCTCACTAACCTGTGCCACAGAATTGTGAGTATCTGAGCTGGTGCAAGTTCTGGATCGGTCCTGCAATGATACATATTCAGAGGGATGGATTTTCCCTGAGGAATCTTCACCAGTGACCTTGTCTACCTCCTCAGAATGCACGAAGGCCCTATGGGAGATAAAAGACCATGAATGAGTATTGTCAAGATAAGAATGGCGACAGTTATCAATATGAACATGATTGTATTTCACTCGCTGTTGATATAAAGTTGACACGAGTGAATGCTGTACACCGTATGGCTGTGTGATATTTAATACTGGCAGCAGCTAGTGGGAGACCCCCATTTCTGATGCTGATACTCAACTGAACTCTGCGCCTCCCTCTCAATAGCTGGTGATTGAGAGTTGGGTGAAGGCTCATATTCCTTTTCTGAACATTCTGTGCTCTTTGCCCCTGCATGAAAGCAAAGAAATGACCAATGACTAGTATAGAAACAGAAAATGCTGGAAAATCTCAACAGGTCTGACAGCATCTGTGGAGAAAAAAATGGAGCCAACAGGTTATCCAGACTCGCTGGCTCTATTCTCTCTCCACAGATGTTGTCAGACCTGGGAGTTTCTCCAGCATTTTCTGTTTTTGTTTCATATTCCAGCATGTGCAGTACTTTGTTTTTACATTACTAACTGAAAGCGATGCCTTGTGATTATTCAATGGATAGATGTCATTTGTTGAGGATAACTTTGAGGGAGCAGCGTGGCATCACTTTAAGATGAGGACAGATGCCAGTGGTGGATGAATAGGTGGGGATATGTGGAAGTGCACTGACAGAAAGGGATGGATGGATGAGGTGTTAGGATGAGGTTCTGGGGTTTGCTGGAGTCAAAAGAGTCAGAGGATTAGGATGATGGGAGCATCAGAATATGCCTGAATATGCCCTGCTCTTTGCTTTCTTGTCTTATTTAGACCTTAAATCTCTTCCTGCACTGGGACCATAAGTATGGCATTGCTGGAAACCTCCTCTGCCATCTCTCCATGTATATTTTGTTGGTTACAGCTTCAATGTCTTCCTCACAGTATGAGAAAGTAACATTGACCTCCTACTCCTCACAGCAGCATATCCTAGGGGAAGCAGGGCCTGTGAAGCAAGGTGCAGCTGTTTTGCTCTTTGGTCTCCCTTCCAACACAAACTCTTTCTACTCCCTTTTTTGGATTATCCTAGTAAATACTGGAGTTTAAAAGCTGGCTGTTATGCTACTTGCTGATCTTGAATGAATGAAAAACATGGAAATAAAAATGTTAACAAAATAGATCCACCGAGAAACTGAAAGACTCACTTTAAAACCCACATACATGCCGCCTTGCTCACTGCAGAGGTGTACACTAAAACACATCTTTTTGGCTCTGCGGATTTAGTGTAAGCTGTGCTTGCAACCTGAAACGGATCCTCCCAAACAAAACTAGGCTAGACTTGCATATCTGTTTCTGCTGTGTAAGGCAATCACCTGTACTGAGTGATAGACGGCAGGATTTACCCATTGATGAACCAATCCATGAACTTTAAACAAGGACACATCAATCATTTTACAATGTTCATGTAAATTTTCCAGCTGAATATGAGGATGAAAATTACAGATACATATTACTCATCCTACAATAGCTTTGCTAGAACACAACTACATTTCCAAGTGCTTTTCATTCCATCATTTCAAATAGGTGTGGCTTGATGGTTAAAAATCAGCATAGGCTCAGGGATCACACAGCTCAGGGATCACACAGTTAGCTCAGGGATCACACAGTTAGCTCAATGATAACACAAAACCAGCCTCCCATCCACTGACTCTGTCTACACTTCCTGCTACATTGGCAAAGCAACCAGCATAATTAAGGACTCCAAACACCTCGGACATTCTCTCTTCCACCTTCCTCCATTGGGAAAAAGATACAAAAGTCTGAGGTCACGTACCAAACCACTCAAAAACAGCTTCTTCCCTGTTGCCATCAGATGATTGAATGGCCCTATGTCGCATTAAGTTGTTCTTTCTCTACACTGTAGCTATTACATTCTGCACTCTCTCCTTTCCTTCTCTATGAGCGATACGCTTTGTTTATAAAGCGCACAAGAAATAATACTTTTTACTGCATGCTAATACACATGAGAATAATAAATCAAATCAAAACACATGCCTCATGGATAATAAACTTACATCAGGGATACCACACTTGTCTCAGTGATGATACACTTCCCTCAAAATGGTTTAAGCCTTACTTCAAAGATTTGAGTATATCATCTCAGCTGGTTCACAGTGCAGTACTGAGAGGATGCTGCATAGTCTGGGGGTGCTGTGTTTGAGGTGAGCAGTTAAACCCAGGCCATTTTTACTCCCTCGGGTGGACATATAAAATCCTCTGGCACCAAATATCACAAACAGTTTATCTAGTCGTTGATCTTATTGTTTGTTGGATATTGCTGTGCATAAAATTGTCTTGTGTGCTTCCTTGAATTGCAACTTTTGACTGCAGATCCAGTGTAGTTTATTAAGCTGTCACAGAGTTTGGGTCATTCTGGATCTCTGACAGGTTCTACATAAAATGTAAGTTCTTTTAAATATGGCCATGCAAGCTCAGACTGCAAATTTAAATTTGCATTTGCAGTGTACTTGCACATGGAAAACTGAACCTATAACTCCCCACTCTGAACTCTGCCTTAAAGGTCACCATGAAACAGGAAGATTTGAATCAGTTGATGTAAATAGGCTGATCTGAATTTATGTACACTTGTTGCCGAGAGAGAAACAGCACAATTGCTAGACTGGTTATCTCAAACCATCTGACATTCAATGGTGGAGTACAGATGAATGTGAATGCTTTGATACCACATCCAGTTCGGATGAGTTATCTGTGAATGTAAACACAGTAAAAGCCACATGCTGTCACATCTTGTACAAATTCCTTACTGGACCACAGCAAGTTTACAATGGGCCTTGAGATTTATCTCACCTTAATGTTTCTGCTCTGGCTTTTTTTCTTGTTTGTTTGCCTGTTTTCTTTATTTCTTGATGAATATTCATTACATTTTGCTACATTATTTTGTGAGAGTATGTGCAGAGCTATTATGTTATGGAACTCTTAAACCTATTGCCATCTGAAAAGGTCATAATTACTAGAAATCCCCACTTTTTTGGTGTGTTATATTCAACAAACAAGGACCCAATTAATTTCTCTTGCTAAAATTTCAAATATAAATCTCTGCTTCTAATATCATTGCAAGTGCTTTTGTGACCTTCATAATATGAGAAGATGGTTTGATCTATAGTTCACTTTTTTTTCCCAGGCTGTCAAAAGGGTTTTTTTTAAAAACAAATGGTATTTTGTTTCGCTGTTGTTATTTTATCGTTAAGTCACTTTTATTGCTTGATGAGGAGAAGAGAAAATGATCCTGAGTAAGTTCTGAACTCTCTCACCGTCCTTTAGCATCTCAGCATGCAGGCGAAACTCAATCAATAATTGGGACATTAAGTTTGGTTATGGACAATGGCAATCTTTTCTCATACTCAAGGAGAGAAATGAATGTACCATTTATACATCTGTTTGCAACCAAATTTCAAATTTGTCTGCATCCAAGAGAATGTGACACACCAAATTCAGGACTCTGCAAACAAATCAGTCCAAAATTAGATCTGAATCCATGCTTGATTTTCTAACTGATATAGTGTATTGAAATTCTTTAAGACTCCAGTGTTAGAATGTTACCGGTGACAAGTTTGTATTGGATGTAATGTGACCATTGGCAACAAGTTTTATGGGTCAGTTGAACCAATAAACTATAGAATCAATTATAAAATGATGACTAGCTGACTCACTATAAATAAGAACCTGTTTGGAATTGTGAGAAGCTTGGGGTGGCCCAAGGCGAAGCCCCAAGTTTACAGTAATTCAGTTTCTTTATTAAACCCTTCTTTGATTTTTAAGTTGAAGTAAATTTTTTTGCATTTTTATTACCTGCATTTGAAGAGTTCCTTCTGAAGAAACATCCAGTAGTCTTATTCTCTGAACAAAAGGACCCTACAGAATAATAGGCCAAAATTACTATCCTGATTAATCTTAGTTATAGTAAGAAGTCTCACAACACCAGGTTACACCTTAATTATGTCACTGCTATCGTACTCAACCTTACATTTTTGCTAACATTAAGACAGGAATCTCAATCCATTCTGGAAACTATTTCAATACTATCTTGTCACTCTGAGGTGGGCCTCTGGTTTTGCTGCACTTCTAAATTCTTCCTAGCATCCTGACCTGTGTGAATCCAAATAAGGTTGCATGACTAGTCTGAATTTCTTTTTCTCTTGTTAATTGAGTTATATTTTTCACACCTATGTGACAAGCATCACATCATGAAAGTCTGCGAAATACAGGTCCAAATGAACACCTCCATAAATTACATCCCTTTCAAAAAAAAATTCTCAACCACAGTTTTCCCATACAATTAATGTTTTAAAAAGAGAAAACAAGAGGTTTTACATGTGTTGATGAAAACACAGCAGGGTAAATTAAAACGAAGAAGAGCGATTAAAAATGTTAATAGAAATGTTAAATGGTATAATCTCACTGGAGGCAAGTGGTTTCCAACTGCAATTGAATTCCTAATTAAAGCAATGACTGGTATTTATTGTGCAACATGCTTATTTGTGTAGACTGTAGCTGCTGCTGCCGCTGTTATGGGGTGGTGTCTGTTTCCCTGACTAAGCTAACGGGTTCATTGTACAATCACATTTTGAATTTAGTTTGTGAAATGCTCTTTCCACCTTACTGCACTTACAAAAATATTCTCAGTTTTACCATGTGTGTCCATGCAATTTGAATTTTACAAACTGGTCATTTAGAACATATTAAAGGTTATTTTCCACGATTTCTGACCTAGGTCAAATCAAGCAGAAAGAAGCAATGCAACAGAGGCCATACATATCGCCTGGGTAAATAATGATTTATGACACTCTATAATGAACAGTGAATATATGTAAAACAAATTTATTTGAATTATTATTCTGACCATCTGTAATTCTTTTTTTTGACCTATTCTGGTTTATCTTCAGAACTGAAGATGAATCTGCTTAAACTGAAATCTACAGTGGTGTTCCCTTTTGCTGGGCTGAGACTTTGTTACATTTTCATTGTATGGACTGTTTGAATCCATATTGTAGCAATCTAATTACAATTGCAGATAAATAACATAATATAAAACAACACAACTGCAGCTAAATAAGCAATTCTATGTGTGTGTTTTTGGGGGGTTGGGGGAGCGCAGGGGGTAGTTGTGATATGTCTGCAGTAGTAGTTGCAATAAGCAGTGTTCCTCTTTAACACATTTGCATTTTAAGTTTGTTTCAGTTTGTCAGTAAATAAAGGTGTGACCTTGAGGAGATGGTATCTTGTATTAGTTCAATTTTACACTGTTGCATGACTGTTAATTATCCAACGATTCCAGATACATTACCCGGTCTGTAACCAGATCTGATTCTGAAATATTAGAGCACACAACGCTGGAAAAAAAATTGCAAACTAATGTTACAGCATTCGAACTCTGTAGACCTGACAGCTTTTAAAAATTTGTTTCTCTTGAAAATTTCCCTCTCCGATAAGTGAAAATTCTATGTTTTGCTGCAATAGAATGCTGTTGGTCAAATTTGAAAAAAAAAACATTGAAATTGAACCATCTGGCAGAGACAGGCTACTAGACAAGGACTTAGGGGATGTTCACTGTTATATGCAGTACAGTGCATATTCTTTTAGAATTCACTACTTTGCAATTTTTGGGGGAATGTGATGGAAGATTTATGGTATCATTATTAATTCACAATGTAGCAATGTCATCATTCTGAGGGCATTTCAAACTTTGAAGTGAAGTGTTACTCTATTTAATGTTTCAGGTTAAGTAATTAATACTTTATCTTAGTGAATGTTGAAAGGAAGTATAGAACTGATTGAACCAAAACACCTTCTGCTGTCCACAAATTACGGCCATTTTGTATCATGTATACTGCAATGTGAAATGTGTTAGAGAGCCAAATATCTTATGGCCCTCTGTACCCCAAACTGGGGTTATGTAGCATATACTATGTATACTATATCCTCATACAAGAGGTACATTAAGGTACAACATGACATTTGAAAAAAAGATAGGAAATCTCTTACACTCAATTAAATGATTCCTCAGTAATTCAAGCTCAAATGTTTCATCCAGGTGCAAGTTCGTTACTCAAAACATCAATAAATAATAATGACTATTACTATTAAATAATAGATTTGTACAACCTGGTTTCTAGAAGATCCAAAGTGATCACACTTGGCTCTGTGGATGTTAGACTTTCAACTCTTCTGGTGAGTTCCAAGCTCAAACAGGCTGCCCCCTGGCCACTTATGAATCCTTACTCTGCCCAGAATGTATTTGGAAAGGGTTGCTTTTTGTCCGACCTTGACTGTCTTGATGGTTAACTGTTATTCAGTTAATACAAGAGGACCTGTGGAATTATACTAAAAAAAATGTCATAAATGGACCTTTTGCAGAAGAGGATTGGTGGGATTATCACACTGCAATGTTGACTTTCATTTATGCAAATTGGGTTGTGCACAAGGTCGACCATAAAACTATGCCAAAACTGGCACTAATTAGACATTCTCCCCTGCAGATAACCAAGCATGTTAGTAAAGAAGCACACCCATGCAGTAGGTAATATTACAAGGTAAAGGGATGGGACTCATTAGTAGGGAACTTAGAAAGAACTGTGGTTTGCATCTGGCTTTACTTGACCTAATATAACCTTATGTTGTCATAACTTGAGAAGTGAAAATATAGGGTTTTTTGGGAGCTGAAATTGTTAACTCTAATGAGCAGACAAACCAGTGTGCACAAAGACACAAAAAGGGGATTTCAACTATCAAGCACCCTGTAGTGAAATGTGTCGATTGTCCACCACTACATGCAGTGGGACTAAGGTTCAGTTCATGTTGAGAAACAAGCCTCGTTAACATTAAGTGGTGAGTTGCACGCCAGAAACAAGTGTTCCACTGCACTTCCCTAATCCAACGTTAAATAACCCAGAGATCTACCTGGCCAACAGAAAGACTGGCCCAATTAATGAGCAGTCTTAATGAATGGGGGACATCTATAGTGTCAATGACCCGCATTATTCTTGCAAAAGCTAGAGGAGGCATTTCATTACTCTTCATTTCTATCACGCCCTCGCTAGATATTCAATGAGTGATACATGCTATATTTACAAATTATGAACCAAATTTTATTCATAATTCTTGCAATTAATATTCAGCTTTTATGAATAACTGCTACCAGATGCTGTCCAGGCTCTATTAATACTTGCAAACTTCTGCTTTAAGTTGAAACATGTTGCAAATGGATGAAGAGCTGACTTTTAATTAGTGTATCATACACACAATTTACAACAAAGAACCTTCCATTATTTGAACCCATTTAATTTCTTCCCCCTATGGACAGTTGAATTATTATTAGGTTGATTTTCTGATTGTTGTGCATGTGGGTAATACTGAATAAATAAGAAAATGGGATGAAATGTGATCTTGTAAAACTAGCACCATTTGAAGTAACTGATGAGAATTTTATCGTATGTGCCACACTAACCTAATGGCATTCTGGTTTTACATTCAGACAGAAAGTAGCACTGTTCATCATCCATGTACATTAGGAAAATTTGGGATGTAGTTACAACAGAACTTGCAAATATCCTAAAAGAAACCAGTATTATTACTCTTGTATTAAGTCATACTCTACAGATTCCCACTGGATTGCCATTTTACTGCAGTCTACCCCCATTCTACACATCTGACATCATCTGATGTGTTACTGGCATCAAGGAATACTGTGGCAACAGTGTCAAATGGCAACTTTGGCAGTAAAGGAGTTAAAGATGCCTCATCTTTTGACCATTTTGAAATGACAATAACAATTAATTTCCTGGCTTGACGTGAGTTTTAGCATATTTACTAACCTCTCATTGTTGCAAATTTTTTTCTGGTTGAGACTGTTGGAAACTGTAGCATTGGAAATCCAGTCAGAAGCACAATATTTGAAATTCTTGCACCAGCATTTTAAAATAACTCCAAGAAACTATAGCATATCCTACACATTTTCTTCACAATTTGTGAAATTCTTATGGAATCATCAATCATGTGGTTAAGACATAATTGCTAGTAAATTATAAAAAAATGTTTTGTTATGTAAAGATTATATTTCTGTGGATTATTTTTATGCTCAAATTCATTCATGTCTGGCAAATATGCTTTATATTATCAAATTCTGTAAAGATGTTATGTTTTGATTAGGGATCAGATTCTCCCTTATCTTTCCCAAGATTCTTTTTAAATGATCTACAGGGACACACTCTACAAACAGGGCTTCATCTCATAGTATTCCCAGGCCAGATTCAATGAACAGGGAGCAGTGTAGCTGTTAATAAGGGTATTCATCATGAGACTGACTATTTTTGGTGTTGTCTATGACAGACTCAGTAACTTACAATTGTCCCATGAATATGAACTTATCATTTAATTACGCACTGGGAGACTGCCTTCCATTTCAACCTGCATGTTAGCTAAGCTCACAGCAATTCTCCAGCCAATCAAAATGTGATTGGATCAGCCTCCGACAGCCGTTGCATTGCCACTTCTGAAAAATATTTTACCTAGTCCGTTTTAATCTGCCTATGACTATTTAAAATACAGGTAAAACTGTGAATCTGCCAAACACTATACACTATTAAATCACACAGCACCACAAGCCTGTAAGTGTTGTCAACAGAAAGATGTTTCTAATTATTGTACAATAAAGTTCTTCAGCAACATAAATACTCCATAATACAATAAAATGCAAAGAAGTTTATAGCTCAAATTTGATTTTTTTGTCATCCATTTGATCCACTTAAGATATGAAAAGTCCAAATTTGGATCTGAGTAAACATGACAATCAAGTCATCTTGGTACAACTAGCCAAACTTAGTATTTGTAACAAACAAAATTGTTTTAATTTTTTTTTGCCTGACTAGACTATTTATCTGGCGGATATTTGAAATATCTTCCAGTGTGTTTTTAGTTGTGGATCACTAATGAACATAAGTTTAAAACTGAAGCCAGAATGTGCTCTTATTTTATTTCTGAATTCAAAATGTTGTAGAGACATTGGATCTTGCTTACTGCAGCAGGGTATTATCCATATGTCAGAGATAGCTTCTGCAAAAACAAAATTCAGTTCAATGATTTTCTAGCCCCCCCCCCCCCCCCCACCCCTTGCTTTGAGAGTTCCATTTGATTTCTGATTATTAAAAATCTCAAATTTTATTCTTTCTTCAACTTTTAATCTCAGCAATTCATATCCAGATAACACAAAATGTAAGCTAATCAGCCTTACTCTTCAAATGTTCCCATTCTATCATCTCCTGTCCAATTAACACTATGCAGCTTTCTGTCATAATGCACTGTGAGCTGTCTATAATGACTTTCAGGAAGACATCACACTGAAGACAGATTCTAAAACATACAAAGAAAAAAATAACTATGTTCTTACATATTATAGTCAGCTTATGTGTTTTTTGTATTTAAAATATAAACACATATAGGCACGAATGTGAATTATTTGTGAATAAACGGAAGAAACTGCAGCATATGCAATCTGCACGCTGAAGATTCTTACAGTTGTGTGTGTCTGCTTGCATACATCTGTTTATTAACAATACAAAAACAATGCATCAATTCTTATACAATTCCGCCGCAAACTTAAGTGACAAACGACCTCGTTAGTTTGCACAAAACATTTTTGACAAAATAACATGCTGAGATCAAAGAATTCAAACTACGTCTTGCTGTGAGTGGGATATTTAGCAAAGTCATATCATTAGTTTCAGAGGCCACTTTTGATTTTAATACTCCTAAACAATTCCTTCAATATGTGCCTGAGCACAATCACAAACATTAGGTCAATGCAGTGAAAGCTTCGAAAAAAAATATGAAAATTGTAACTTCCACACAGAAGGGGAAAAAAAGAAAAGTTAATGGAGAAATATGGGGGAAACACAAGAAATCGATGCATCCTGTTTTAATTCTACTTTCTTGACTTCTATACTCTGTCAAAATAACCCTTCAAACAAGTCTGATTGGGATCTGGCTCATCACACTGTCACCAACTCACTTTTCATTAGACTGTTACTCTCTGTTAGCCTAGCCAAGCAGAAGAACTCAAACACATGCGCAAATTAAATCGACATCCAAACTCCTCCAATATACAAAGCAATTTAAATGATATTCATTAGAGCGATGACAAGTCCTGATGAGGCTTTCAGGAGCTGAGTTCTTCAGCTTTTGCAGACTCGGTTTCATGGCCACTGAGGCGTAACCAAGGCGACTGTACCTTCAGAAAAGCTGACAATTTTACTGTGTTTCCTGATACACCTTCCTCTTCTGCATTCAGCACTTACCCACAGATTTAAAGCAAGTGTACTCTGCCCACTGACAAAAATCTTCAGGCTTTAACATGTAAAGGCCACTTAATTGTAGCAATACTGTGTATTCTTAAAATAGCCAAGTACTAACTTGAGATCTTTGCCTTCAAGTACAATGTTATTAGATGACATATAGTTTAATTTGACTTAACATGGCTGCACTATGAAGTACTGAAAAGCGTTTATCCTGTTGGCAATAAAATTTGAACCAACAGTGGTTTTTTTTTACAAAATTATGAGATAAACATTTAATCTCAGATTTAACTTGAAACGCAATCATTGACAAGAAGTGCTTGAATAGGAAATAGAAAAATGAATGTCTAAAATGTAAATACGAGAGAATGTGTGCTGTTAAGTTACTAAATGTGCAAATCATTTTAGACATCTAAAAACATTTTTCACAGGTAGAATGCGGAAAATGTAACTTAAGATTGGATATAACCACTACTAACATGTCCATTCTGACCAGGACTGTTTCAGTCAAGCAGATCAAATTACTAAGACATTAAATGATAACGCATAAGACAGCTCCTGCTCTAACACTATATATTCTCTATAAAGTATACACAATATTGTATGTGCTGAGTACACAACTGACAAGGTACTAATCACTCAGTGCTTGCAGTGCTCTCCTCCCTGCCCCATTAATTGCAATTCAGGGCAGTGAAGTATCACTTCCTTCAAGTGATACTGCTTCTGTACAATGACCCCTTCTGTAAATGTATTGAGCTTGTAGCTTGTGACAATGAGAGGGTAATCACACTTAATAGTTTAAATGTCATTTTAGCAGCAAATGCCCCTTTCTTCAGGGTCAGGCAAATGGCTGGGGACATAGCCTGAATCAAAGTCCCAGGAGAAAGGACATTACCAGCATTTTTAGTTAAACAGAATTATCCATACCTACATATCTCCCCAAGGACATTGGTCAGCATTCATATTGACTAATGCATAAGTGTTCAGCAAAGGATAGTGCAATCAGTACGGGATACTCCTCTGTAACCAATTCTTGCCCCTTAGAGCCTCTAGATTTGATGAGCCACTCTGGTGCCCGCAGCATTTTTAACTCTTTGATAACTGACTCGCAGTTCTCCAAACTCTGATTTATCTTTGTCAAGCAAAGGTCTGCCTTCAGAACAGTTTGGATAATTGGATGTGTATTTTATTCTCAATCCGTTGGTTGCCTTTGGTATTGCAAGATATCCGACATTAATCACTGCTGGCCAACAGAATGTACAAGTTAACACTGTGTACAACACCTCAAATTGTGCAAACACAGTCCAAGGTTGTACAATAGTAAACATGACAGCTAACAATATGTATTCACACAAGGTCCAGAAAATTGTGTGGATCTGGTTCTGCTCTAACGTCATGACTTTGTTGGAAGTTTAGTAAAAATCCTGTTATTCTTTTCTTCTAAATACTGAATGTAATATCAGTACACTGTTTAATTAACACAAGGTTTTGAAAATGTATATCATTTGACCCTTCAGAACATGGGTGCCATTGGCACGAGGTCAGTGAGTTCCACTGCAAGATCCCTTGACCTGTAACAGATATCATTGTGTACCCAGTCCCCTGCTGTTTATTCAGTATAGATATCCTTCTTCATTGTGGAATAACTCCATAATAACAGATTATCAGGACTGTCAAATGGGATTTCTGCATATGTGAAAACGGCTGCAAGGTTCAATTGAGCCACAGGCATTCTGCTAATTGCAGCAACATTTTGTTTAGAACTGAGATGATGTGACGTTAAAGCTTTGAGCATCCTGTTCTTCTCTGTATTACATTTACTAATGTTTATGAGGGTTTTTACTTATAACTAAAAAAAACTAAATCATGAAGTGTTGCTTTCACTGGGCACACACACATCCATTGTCACCCATACCCATACACACATTCGCACTTACCCACATCCACCCATCCATTCCTCCAACCGCACCCACCCATCCCCACACACACACACCCCGCACCCACAGCCATCTCTCCTACCTCCACCCACAGTCATTCATCCTCACACACATCCACCCATTCACACCCCCCCAAAATGAATGGCATGACCCAATAATCACCACTCAGACTGGCTGGACTGTTTACTTATAAACCGAGGGTATGGAATTCCTACATTTGATTCTGTAACATGTATATTTCTTTTTATTGTATCCTGTTACATTCATACACTGTTTTTGTTGCAGTGATCCAGAGTGCTTTCATACAATTATCGATTATGTTAACATATAAAATATTTTTCAGTAGAAAAGATGTTGACATTGTAACAAAATTTAAATAAACAATTTTTTAAGGAAATTAAAAAGACAATGTTGACTTCACATGGAATTTGAATTGCAACTACTTTCTGAATTTAATACTCAGGTCAATTGCAGATACTGCGCCTGTTTTACATGTTTCACAACATGGCTCAGCAGAATCCTAGAAATTGTGTCATTAAATTCTCAAATGTATAAAATAACCAGTATTCTCCTCCTAACATGTAGAGCACATATATGCACAGTACATATATCCATTGTGTCCAATCATGGAAAGCAGATGACAATTGGAAATCCATTTAAAGTCCAGCAAATGGGATTGAATTTTTTTTTAACCCTTCCCTGCTGGATAAACAGGAGTCCCATATCGCTGGCCCAACGAATGCTGAGAGTAGCACTGGAAGGGTTAAGGTGATTGTGAAAGCTGTCCAGTATATACAGTGTTTCTGTTAAAGGGGAAAAGGGGAAGAATCTCAGACAAATCTTGATGCTTCTTGAGCACAGCGTATCACACAGGAAAACAAAAATGGGAAAACTGATAAAAGTAAACCCAATGTTTGTCAGCATCGCGGTTTCTTGACGAGTAACCATTCATTAGATGTTTTGTTATTATCACAGTCAAGCTTGCTGGGTAATGTGGATTTTAGATAATGCCCAATTTTCAAACATAATTCATGGCCCCCTGTCACTTAGTGCCTGTGAGAGAGACAGTTGGGCTGGGACAGAAGTCAAGAGCATTGAAAGATCAATATGTACAGGACATAAAATATTACAAAAATTGAGATTTCATGCACAAATGTTGGTAGTCTTGTTTGTTAGATACCAATCCTTTATTAAGTTATACTTTGGTTTACTATAGCCACTCTGTGGTTACAGACTTGGGGCTACGCTCCTTGGTAGTTGGTTTCTGCTAATTTCACCTCAGCAGATAGCTCTCTAAGCCATGGCATATTGATTTCTTGTTGTGAAGTGCACTGTTCAAGCTCCATTTAAGATTTTCATCTTGTATGTAGCCCTGAGCACATCATAGTGCCATAAATTAGGTAAATTGCACATTTATCACAAATGTTATTTTAAGATACTGTGCAAGTGTGGCGGCTGGGAGAAATACAATGTGTCGGAACACACCAGTGCCTGGGTGGGGTTACAGCTAGGTCTCATCGCGCACCTGTGAATTAAGGCCTTTCGAAAGGTGCTAACCCCTCAAGTATCTCTCTGTAAGTGCTGTGTGGTTATCAGACAAATAATACTTTAACCAATACCACTGCCTGTCAGAACCATAAACCTGCTCAAGCTCCAGCCAGGCTCTGTGTCAATGTGCTCATTACCTGTAGCACGTTATATGTAGACCAGCAACTCAAAATTATTGTAAAATGGTTTAATGTTGCAATATTGGGGAGGAGGTGAGGGTGGTGTATATGAATTGCCGTAATGGTGTTTCATTTCCAGCAATGAGACAGGGCACAGAGTGTATTGCAGTATCTGTGCTGTTTACATGTCTATTTTATACATATATTCTTGTATGGTGTCAGCTGTCAGTTATTTCTGCAAATTAACTGAAAAATGGAGATGAACAGACTCACTCAGTGTGCTGGTAACCACGGGTTACCTTTTATATGCCAAAGTATAAAGATGCAGTGGGGGATCATGGGAGAATAATTAGGCAGAACAAAACTTACCAATCAAAGGCATTCTACACATGATGATCATTAAAATAACAAGTGAGAGTGCTCATAAATAAGTAAAGGAGGTTACATCATGGAATGCCTTTTTACATTTGTAGCAGGATCTCTTAGCATAAACCCTTTGAGAGAATTTTGTATATTACTGTTGAAGAAATACAGTACAAGTGTTTTTTTTTCTAATTTTATTAACCCTTTGAGCATTGACTATTCATTTTAGCTCGGTAAATAGTAATTTCCATTAAATAATACATCTGAAAATTATATTGTGCAAAGTCATCCGCACAAGTATCATGACAATGGAATTGAATAAAGACAGCTGCAGATCATTATTTTAATAATGGCTTTCAGTCAGTGATCTGAAAAATAAGAATGCTGCCAATTTGTTTTTGCAACTTAATGCAGAAGTGCTTTCGCAGTGCTCAGAGGGTTAAAGGTTAAAGGCTGAGAAATGCCAGCACACTTAATTCACATGAGAAAGTGCACCAGGTTCAGTATTAAATGCTTAACTAAATTGTCCATTACGCATGCAGCTTAATGCATCTGAGCGATACACAGCAACTAAATCCAATTTACACAAAATTCCAAACACTTACCATTTTTACCCTTGTAATCAGCCAGTAACAACAGCTGATTACGTGCTTCCATTAAACACTGTACAGTTATATAAAAGAGTTCAGATCAGAGTGCTACTCTGCAGTAAATCAAGAACATGTGCCAAGAGTTGTTACAGTAGCTTTAAGGCTTCTTTCAGAGTTCTCCTCAAAGCAAACAGTTAGTTTACTGAAGTAAATGCTACTGTTTCTCCAGCTCTATAACATAGAGAAGGTGGTCCTCCGGTGATTTGCCGTGAGTTTTACTGAGATGCAGTTTGACTGCATGTTTACTAGCAAAAGTCCGATTACAAAGTTTGCACTGGAACGTCGTCCCAGCCTCATCGTCTTGAGATGGCAACACTGATTTTTCAGAGGGCAGTTTTGCGTGTGTTATCTGGCTGCTTATCTGTTCACTAGAAAGTTTTGACAAGTCTCGTAACCTGAAGCCTAAATGTGATTCTAAGTGACTGATGTAGGTTGAAGGAGTTCTGATTTGTGATGCACAATCATTACAAAAAAACACTGGATGACCAGAGTCCAGATTTTTAAGAAATTTTGTTCCACCTGTCCTTCGGAGCTGGTACTTGACATTGGCTAACCAGTGGCTGATTGTTGTCATGGAGAGTCCTGTAAACCTCGAGATGTGCATCCGCTCCTGGGGGCTGAGGTCCGACATAATGAATTTCCCGTCTGTGGTTTGTCGCAGGCTGGCTGCAAACTGGGCCTGCAGTATGAGCAAATGCTGTGGGTTCCAGTTTGACTGCCGGCCTTTGCGTTTCTGAGCTGGGGAAATCTCCTCTGGCTCCTCCATAGTGCTACCATCCACCTCAGATTTGTCTGAAATGCTCGTAGGTGTAGAAGATTTTGATGTGTGACTTCCTGTCAGGTTTTTCAGCATATCAGATATATCTGACAAGGCATTCTCGCGTAGCGGCGAGTTTGACATGAATGACACGACTGCAGATGTCTTTGCTGTTGTCACAGTGGATGAAGAAGATGTTGACGATGGGGATATGGATGACAAAAGCACTGAACCCAAAGAGCCACTTTTGTCACTCTTGGCTTTCGTCAAATCAATGGGCTGGTCACTGCTGACATGATAGAAATAACGGTCTATGGGCTCTGTTTTTTTGGCCTGCAAAATTGGTGTGGCCACAGCAGCCTTTTCTGCCAAGCTGTTACTCATTTTGTAAAGCATGCTCATAGGGTCCAGGGTAGGCAGTGCAGGTTTAGCTGCTTTTCCTAAGTGAACATTCATAATGGACTGCAATGCACTTAATGGGTTTACAAAAGGTTGTTCGGGCGGATGGTCTGTAATAATAGCTGTGCTCGTGCACAGACTATTTGCTGTGAGTTTTAAGGCCTCTGTACCATTCTCCAAATGTTCCTTGGCTGGACTCTCTTTCGCCATGTCTGTCTGGCTGCTGGAAATATTTTCCTGGTTTTTAGGGCTGGGGTCTTTTGAAGCTTCAATTTTTTGTGGCTCCCCTGTTTCGCTGCCACACGGAGAGAGCGTCTCGTGCTTCAGACGGGACAGCTTATTTTCTGGCTCTTTAATCTTTTCTTCAGTTTTGGTTACCTTCTCTGTGACTTTCTTCACTAGCTCTTCCATAGCATGGAAATTGTTTTTTGGTACGGGGGAGTTCTGGCTACTCGGTGGCGAAACTAGTGGCTGGCTCTTAGGAGATGCCAAAATATCAATGTTACTTTGTGCTGACTTCAATTGCGTCATCTTCCCTGATGAACCAAGTGGTAACTTCATGATACTAGGAAGCTGGTAGGCTGCATGAATGCTAGGATAACCACTCCAACTTGGAGTCCCATTCTGAGCTTTGTTAATAGCAGAGGTCACTGTGTTTTCTAAAGATTTAAGGATGTCCAGGCCTCCTTTAGGGTTCTCTTCCAGATCTTCTTCTGTCAGATACTGATACTTAGAGGAAATGTCATATTTTTCATCATCATTGCAGTTTTTCTCTTTCTCTTTGACCTTATCCTCATCACTTTCATCATCTTTATCAACTTCCCTTTTCACGTCGAGATTTAATTTTGGTGAGACGCTGGCTGGGGTATTTAACGACGATGTGAAAGCACTTGCTGCGAGCGGAACCGACTGGACTTTATCTTCTAAGATGGCCGCCACCGGTGTTGGCGTCGGTGTCTGAGGTGCCTCGACAATCTGTTTCCCTTTCTTGATTGCAGAATTGGTGACTTTAACAAAATGTCCCGTTACCATCATGTGTGCGGTGAGTTCCTGCAGCGTATCATGGGAACTCCCACACTCCATACACTTGAGGATTTGAGACTTTCTCGCCTCAAACTGCCAGGCGTAGCTGGCGCCATTCTGGTGCCCATAGCGGTTATTTGGTGTAACGTAAGGGTTTGAGGACTTCTGTAGTGCATCGCTTGTGTCAGAGAGAGATGTTTTCGGTGTACCGCCAGTGGAGTCTGGTGAACTTGGCAGCTCAAGCTCGAGCAGTGCCCGTTTTCTGGTGGGAGGGAGGGCCTTGGTGGAGATTGGTGCCACGGGTTCCTTCAGAGGCACTTTCTGATAGTGTTTTGTTTTGATCATGTGAACACTTAAGTCTTGAAGGGACTCAAATGAATGGCCACAGTACATACACTTTAGCACCTTTTGCGCATCCTCCTTTCCCTCCATCTCCAGTAAAGAGCGTTTACGAGGCTTGGACCACTTTTTAGGATTGTTATTGTCAGTTTCATTATTCTCATCTCTATAATGTCCAGTTTCATTCATGTGCACGGTTAGTTCCACCAAGGAGTCGTAAGCAGCACTGCAGTCTTTACAGCGGAATTTGCTGGCCCCAGTAAAGATGGAACCATAGAGTTTACTGCTTTGTCTGTACAACTGCACTGTGCTGAAGAGACTTGGCTCCTGAACCATCTTGGTCTGTGAGACTTGCTGCAACGTCTTTGACATGGCAGACTGATGCCAGTCAAAGCTCCCGCTTCCACAACTGCTACTGCTGCTGCTGCTGCTGCTACTGCTGCTACCTCCGTTTGTTACTGGCCCACTCGGCTGGTTCAGGCCCAAGCTCAGAGATGACCAGTAGGAATTTGACAGGATGTTATTGTATATTGCTTTCATTTGCTCCAAACTGTCCTGCACCGCTTCCTCGGGAAGGCTGCCACCACCCTCCTTCCCCTCGTCTTCGTTCTTTATCGAGTTGCTCTCGAAATCGGCCAGTCGGTCACTGGTCTCGCTCACGTGAGACGTGCTGTCCATCTCCTGGCCGGAAAACTCGCCGGCTGGGGAGTCCTGGTAGCTAGGCGACTCCTTGCTAAATTCCTGCTCGGCGCATGCATACTTGGAGGGCGATTCCCCATCGGCTCCAGATTCACTGGCATCAGCCTCCTCGTCCCCTAATACTGCCGCCTTCAATTCGTCGGAAACGTAGGCTGCATTTTAAAAAAAAAGGAAAGAAGTAGAGAACAGTTTTAAGGTAATTGCTACTCGTACAGATTGAAATTAAATATGGCAAAACATCATAACTGGTAACATCTGCTGCAAAGTTAGATAGTTAAAATGTAGTGTTTCTTGGGTGCATAAAATCGTCTCTTCAAACATAATTTGCCACCTTATTCTTCTCAAGGGGCAACAGCTTGAAATTAAAACTAAATTTGAAATTAATGAAGCAAATTCTGGAGGTGGCATTCATTTCTAAAGTAATAAATTACATGTATCAACCTGAGAGACGGCAGTTCCTGTCTGTCAATTAATATGTCTTATGCTTCTCCTACCTCTAATGCATTTGCAAGCAGAGACAGTCACAATTTAAATTATACCAACCATTAGAAATTGCTGCGTTTTAGTAAACTGAATATTAATTCCAAATGCTACCTTTGGAAAAAAAAAACAGCTTGAAATATACAGATCGATTATTAAAATTTGGGCTTCAAATTTTAAAACCTTTGATGATGATTTAGAGGGCTACATTCAGATTTGCCCTTCCATTCTTCAAAAAATTCTGCTATGGAAGAACAGATGGTTGAGAAATCCTGTACTGACTAATCACAGCTACATACAGGTTTAGGGAAGAATGTTACTTTCGACCCACTGACATTTAAGTGTGCATCATTTTAATCAGACCTTCACTCTGTCAAAACAGTGAAATGCATGCATGCCTGCAGATGTCAGAAATGGGTTTAGAAAAAAAGCTTTTGGAAAATATGACAATAACAAGATTGCCAAGTTTTGGTATAAGATTTGATGTTTTCATGCTGCAGTAATTTTCTTTGAATAAATTTATAAAATGCTCCTGAAAACCCAGGAGAGTACCGAGATATATGAAAATGTATGTTGTTTATGTTACATAGTTTTCACACTCCCATTTAGATTTTTCACCATTAGTGGCGTTCTTTTTTTTCTCAAATGCATCGGCGACGAATATTAAATTTCCAGTAAAAGATCATTCTCATTGTGTAATCAGTTCCATCAAACCTGGACTCAACTTGATGGAATTAAACAAATCTCTACATTTTACAAGCAAAAGAGTGAGGGGGGCAGGGAAGTGTGGGTGTCTGGGGGTTGGAGAGGGGGAAGGAAGGGTTCTGATTTGAACAGTTGTTTGGAAGAGTCGGTGTGTGCCAACAAAATGATGTCATCATCCAATTTAAACTAGCAGAAACAGCATGTGAGAAAACAGCGATTAATCACTGCAAATACTAGCATCATGCATGAGCTGTGCAAAGGTTCAGGCACCTCCCCCAGAAATTGGAACAGTAACATTTTTTTTCGCTGTTTGGCAATAATTTTTTCATTATGTTCCAACAAACAGGCCAGACCTACAGTAATCGTTTGAGACGACTGTTTTCATGCATCATCAATGACCAATCCATAGGACTTACAAAGAACCAAGACTCAAAAAGATCAGTCCCCCCCCCCTCCACACCCCCTCCCCACGCACATGATTATTGTTTACAACTGAGAGACAAAATGATGAGGAAAAAGCAGATGCAGATGTCTTTCATACATTGGTATGACCCCAGAACAGGAACTGCAATATGCAAAATGCATCAAAGATACAGTACAACAAAAAAAGGACCCCCGGATCAGGAAACATACTTGAGAAGATAGCTGAGTTAGTCAGAAATAAGAGGAAATTTAATATTAAGAATAATTGAGCTATATTTAAACCTGAATGGAATTTTTCATACTATTTTCATATCTTTGCTACCTAGACCATGCCTGTGTCACCTGTGAACTGCCTAGGGCAGTAGTGTTCTAACATTTCCATCTGGACATTCTTATACTGGCACACTCCTGGAACCTACTGCAAATATTGACATTATGACGCAGGGGGCTGGGGCGGCGGGGGAGGGGGGGGAGCACTGAAAATATTGGACGTACTCCTACGACCCCATGCAACTATTGACACAGCTCGAGGAAACTCCTGGAATTGTTCACGTCTCCGAAAACGTTGCTACGCTTTTGTGACTCCCCCTCCCTCCTCTTTTAAATATTGCCAAACTCCTGGGGAATCCCCGTACATACTGGCAAACTCCCAGTGTCACCCATACAATTACTGGTGTGCATCCAAGAGCCTCTGCAAACATTGACACGTTTTTATGTGACCTACTGAAAGTAGTCGTACACCTTGTGAAAATAATGTTTTATTCCTAGAGACCTTGTGCAAATATCAATGAAACCCTCCCACCCACGCTTCTAACAAATAGTATTAGCCAAAGCAAAGCACCACAATCCAAGCAGAAAATGTTAATTAGTATGTACAAAAGATACAGTAATATGTAAGCAACAGCGGCAGAAATATGTATCAATTCTCGCATACTATACTCTAGTTATATACTGTGTCCCAAACGAACAAAAACTCAATGATCTTCTGGATCTCCTGGAGTCTGTGGGGTTTAGTTCGAAAATAGATGATTTGATGCTGAACAATGTGTTTCGTGAGGAATATTAATTTTTAAGAATTTGGTGGAGTTGGGGATCAGGAGGGAATTTCATCGAATCCTGTACTTTTTAAAATTACCTGCAGGTTATTCACTTCACGAAGAAGAGTCAATGTATGTGATTCATCATTCATCTGTTGTGATCTGTGCTTTGAAAGTTCTAACTTAACTCTCACATAGCGGAGGTGGTTTCCAGTTGCCTTGCTCACCGTTCTAATTTGCGAAGTAGTTCTGCCTAAGTACGTGGCAACCAATTCTGGAAAAACTTCACCGTCCACTCATGACGCAGGTTAAAGGGCTGGCCACCTGCCCTCACCTGATTAAAGTAGACCTTCAGTCATCGGATGTGGGCATCACTGCTGAGCCAATATTTATTGCCAATCCCTGACTACGTTTGACCCGTGTGGCTTACTGGACCATTTCAGAGGGCATTGAAGAGTCAACCATGTTACTGTGTGGCTAGAGTCATGTGTAGGCCAGACCAGGTAAGGATGGCAGATCTCCTTCCCCTAAAGGACATTAGTGAACTAGATGAATTTTTACAACAACTGACAATGGTTTCATCATTAGAGTTTTAATTCTAAATTCTTTTATTGAATTCAAATTTCACCATCTGCCGTGGTGGGGATTCGGACCAGCATCCCCAGAACATTATCCCGTGTCTCTAGATTACTGCAACTAGATTGCTAGTTACAGTACCACTGCACTGACATGGGCAATCTGGGTTGGGATCCAAACATTCTGACACAAAACCCAGACAGACACAAATGCCCACTGGATATTAGCCAGTGTTTAGTGATCATATTCTAGTTTCCATTTGATAGAGAGGTCTAGAATGGGCCTCAAACTGTATCAGAGATAGAATGCGACCTCTGAGTCAAAAACTCACTTTGGGGGTCAAGTGTATGGTGAGGCAAATTGAGCACTGAACTCTAAACAATGGATTAAATTTCCTTATTATTCCCATTCTTTTACATTCTTATATATAGTATATATTTATATGCATTAAGGAAATACAATTCCAAAAAGACTGCAGATCAGAATCTATTGACAGACAAGTCACCCTCTTTGTCTTTTTTAAAAATGTACATTTTCTTTTTCGTTGAAGAAAATGTTCCTCATGACAAAGCCTCCTGATCAAGAGCTGTGCACTTAATGGCAATCAATGCTTATCATCCAAGTTGAGCAGAAGAGGGTGCTCGATTGTGATCTATCATCAGGAGGCACAATTCAAATGGAGTGAACTGGGTCATACCCGATTTACGCACTAGCATCACCAACCATATAGCATTCCATTCAGTATGTAACACAGAGAATGGCAAAAAAGACCCAATGGAGGCCAGCAAATTCAAATAGCTCAGAACTCACAAGTTCATAGAATCCCTGCAGTGTAGATGGAGGCGATTTGGCCTATTGAGCTAGCACCCATACACCCTTAAGATTGGAAGTGAAATCCTCCTATTGCCAAAACACCTCTTCCATCCGCGTGCTTATGTTGCAAAGACACAATTTTTCACCTCTTCACATTTGGGAACAAATTCATTTCTTCTCCCTAACAGTTGTGAACAGTCTTGCTTTCCATTCACATCAAAGTAGACAAAGTTCCAAATAATAAAAACCATAGAAGGAGACTGTGGGACAAGGAAATTGAGGTGCTTTATTGGTTTTTTGAGGGGGAGGGATTCTACTTTAAAGTCAAGTTCATTTATATTAATTGTTTTAAAACATTGTCACTAACTAATTAGAATATCCATAAAACTTATATGTTATAAGACTGGAAGCAAGGCCATGCTGATTTGCACTGAAATTGATGTTCCTTCCAAACATGCATCAGGTGTGGAGTAACAGAAAACATTAACACAGTCACCCTTCATCTATCCTCAGTTTAAGAAAATGCAGTGTGTATGACCACAACTATCCAAGGAATTGTATATTTGCCATTTTAGTTTATTAAAATTATACAGTGCCCAAGGGGAGGTTGCCACATAACCCCTTGCTGGGCTTTGGCCCTAAACTTTTCATAACGGATGAATTTTGAAGGCTGGGTGAATACATCAATTTTATTGCCTAATAAATTACTGCACATTTCAAATTTCACTGCCATTTGTCTTCTTCTTTAGAATTATGAATGAAACATATGTAATTAATAATTACACCATCACGGGGGGTTTGTAAAAGCTTTATGAATTCTGATTTTCCAAAAGATAAACGGTGATATATTACTTTTTGTTCTACAATGTATGACAATGCAGAAGCATCTAATATTCAAGGCCAAAGTGTCTCTGAGCAGGCACCACAGCAAACCCTCTCAGGACTTCTTTTGGGGAGGGGGGGAGGGGGGGAATATCTGAAAGTAAAGAGCCCAAAAGAAAATGCAGACCCAGAAAGCTCCGCATGAAAGCAGGACATGTAGTCAACAAGACAATAAACAACACTTGAAATATGAATATATTGTAGGCTTTAGTGGATGCTTCAGTTGTGGTGAGGGCCTTTTAATGCAGAGCAATCTGGCAAACACTAAAGACACGACTTGTAATGGATTTCAGCAGAGCCCTGTCACTTATACACAAACTGTAACCCTTTGATTACTGAGTGGTCACTTCCCCGTACTCATCATGCAAAACATGGAAGAAGTGATCTCTATATTTTCCTATACTGAAAAATAAACAAAATATAGGAAATAAGCACATTTTCCAATGGTACCTTAAAAGAAAAATTAACTTTTAATTTCAATAAATTAAATAACAAATGCTGTTGTGATCTTCAGTATATTAAACACTTCTTTATAAATATTCCTAACCATTATGAAAAATGAATCTTCCTCATCCTTACAACGCTCTTTTCCCATTATGAAAGATGAGTTGTTTCTTTTCTGAAAATCATATTTAATCTCCTTGGAACATTAATCACAAAGTCCTTCCCTTCTACAGTGTAGCAAGTACCCACACTTAGTAGGAGCAGGGTTTAGTTGTTTAGTGTACATCAGCATGAAGTAATTCACTGATTCCAAGGAACAAAACAGAGTGACTCGACTTCCACTAATGGTTTAAATCATTTTGTTGAATCAAGCATGGAATCAAATATTTTACTCAGTAGAATTCTGCTTTTCACGATTGACAAACTAATCACTAGGTTGCTAGGATACAGAAATTCTGAATACCATTGTCATGGTTAAAAATTAGTATGATTATTGAGTTAGCATATTTTTACATAACCCATAACATTTTCTTCTTAAGTGTGGAAAATAAAACTACAGACCATATCTAATGATAGAAACTACAGCCTAATTTGTTTTTTCTGTTTCCTTCTAGAAACTAACTTTCATAAAATAAACTGAATGATGTTACCGATATGCCTTAAAGGCTTTAACTCGTAACTCGCATCGGGTTTTGATAATGAAACAGGGTTGTCACCATACTGGAGGAATTTCTGTCCCCTTCCTAGTACTAGCTAGTGAAAGGAGGAAGAGAAGTGCTGCCATTCCAGCTATAAGTGTATTTTACAGTTGACATTGTGGTTTGAAGCTATAGTATCGCAATTTCATCCTGAGGTTGACGGAGGTTGTGGCAGGTGTGCGCAATTTCAACCTAGTGGAGAAAAAGTAATTTGAGGTTGACGCATCTATCGTGGTTAAGCAATTCTGTACATAGAACATAACAGCACAGAACAGGCCCTTCGGCCTTCGATGTTGTGCCGACCAATATAAAAAGCAATACCCCTCCAAACTAAACCATTCCCTTCTCTTCCATATACTTATCAACTAACCTCTTAAACGCCACCAAACTTGGCGCATCTACAACTGCTGCAGGCAGGGCATTCCACTCCCGAACCACCCTTTGGGTAAAGAACCTACCTCTGATATCCGTCCTATAACTATCACCCCTTAATTTAAAGCTGTGTCCCATCGTGCTAGCTTTCTCCATCCTAGGAAAAAGGCTATCACTGTCCACCCTATCTAAACCTCTAATCATCTTATATGTTTCGATAAGGTCCCCTCTTAGCCGCCTCCTTTCTAACGAAAACAACCTCAAATCCCTCAGCCTCTCTTCATAAGACCTGCCCTCCATACCAGGCAACATCCTGGTAAACCTCCTCTGTACCCTCTCCAATGCCTCCACATCTTTCTTATAATGTGGGGACCAGAACTGCACACAATACTCCAAGTGCGGCCGCACTAGAGTTTTGTACAGTTGCAACATGACGTTGCGGCTCCGAAATTCAATCCCCCTACCAATAAAAGCTAAGACTCCATATGCCTTCTTAACAACCTTATCGACTTGACTGCCTACTTTCAGGGATCTATGCACATAAACACCAAGATCCCTCTGTTCATCAACACTATTAAGAATCCTACCATTAGCCCTATACTCTACACATTTATTATTCCTGCCAAAGTGAATTACCTCACACTTTTTCACATTAAACTCCATTTGCCACCTCTCGGCCCAGCTCTGCAACTTGTCCAAGTCTCTCTGCAAACTATAACACCCCTCTTCACTATCTACCACTCCACCGACTTTAGTGTCATCTGCAAATTTACTAATCCATCCTTCAATACCCTCATCCAGATCATTTATAAAAATTACAAACAGCAGGGGCCCCAAAACAGACCCCTGAGGTACACCACTTGTCACCGAACTCCACGATGAATATCTCCCATCAACCACCACCCTCTGTCTTCTATCTGCCAGCCAATTCCTAATCCAATTAGCTAAATCACCCTCTATTCCATACATCTGCATTTTCTGTAGAAGTCTTCCATGGGCCACCTTATCGAACGCCTTACTAAAGTCCATATATACTGCATCAACTGCCTTACCCCCATCCACCTCTTTGGTCACTTTTTCAAAAAACTCAATGAGGTTAGTAAGGCATGACCTACCCTTCACGAAACCATGCTGACTATCCCCAATCAATTCATTTCTCTCTAAATAACTATAAATCCTATCCCTAATAATTCTCTCCAATACTTTGCCCACAACAGAAGTAAGACTCACTGGCCTATAATTCCCTGGAAGGTCTCTCTTCCCCTTCTTGAACAATGGGACCACATTCGCTATCCTTCAGTCCTCCGGAACCACACCCGTAACCAACGACGACTTGAAGATCAGAGCCAGAGGCTCTGCAATCGCCTCTCTTGCCTCCCAGAGAATCCTAGGGTAAATCCCGTCCGGCCCAGGGGACTAATCTAACTTCAAACCCTCAAGAATATCTAGCACATCCTCCCTATCGACTTCAATACTTTCCAGTTTGCAACCCTGTACCTCAGTGTTCTCCATAACTACATTTACATCTCCCTGCGTGAATACCGAAGAGAAATATTTATTCAGTGCCTCTCCAATCTCTTCAGGCTCCACGCACAACTTCCCACTGCTGTCTATGACTGGCCCTAATCTTGTCCTAACCAATCTTCTATTCTTAACATATCTAAAGAAAGCTTTAGGATTCTCCTTAATCCTATCAGCCAAAGTCTTCTCGTGTCCCCTCTTAGCTCTCCTCAACTCACTCTTTAGCTCCCTCCTGGCTAATCTATAGCTATCCATTGCACTAACCGAGCCTTCAAGCCTCATCCTGACATAAGCCTCCTTTTTCCTTTTAACCAGCAACCAGCAAAATAACCAGCAAAATAATACTTTTTCCTTTTAACCAGTACAGGTTCATGCCTGTGTCTCACCTCTGACGAGGCAGAGTACAGGAATGAGAAAGAGAATCCGGTGAATGGTACGGCAACAGTAACCTCTTCTCCAATGTCCACAAAACAGAGGAGATTGTCATCAACTTCAGGAAGCGTAAAGGAGAACATGCCCGTGACTATATCAACGAGGACAAAGTAGAAAGGGTTAAGAACTTCAAGTTTTTCGGTGTCCCAATCACCAACAGCCTGGTCCTCCCATGCTGATGCTACAGTTAAGAAAGACCACCAATGCCTCTACTTTCTCAGAAGATTACTTTCTCAGAAGACTAAGGAAATTTGACATGTTAGCTATAACTCTCACCAACTTTTACTGATGTACCATAGAAAGCATTCTTTCTGGTTGTATCACACCTTGGTATGGCTCCTGCTCTGCCCAAGACTGCGAGAAACTACAAAAGTTTGTGAATGCAGCCCAATCCATCACACAAACCTGCCTCCCATCCACTGACTCTGTCTATACTTCCCGATGCCTCGGCAAAGCAACTAGCAAAATTAAGGACTCCACGCACCCCGGACATTCTCTCTTCCACCTTTTTTCTTCAAGAAAAAGATACAAGAGTCTGAGGTCATGTACCAACCGACTCAAGAACAGCTCCTTCCCTGCTGCTGTCAGATTTTTGAATGGACCCACCTCGCATTAAGTTGATCTTTCTGTCCACCCTAGCTATGACTGTAACACTACGTTCTACACTCTCATTTCCTTCTTTATGATCAGTATGTTTTGTTTATATAGCAGGCAAGAAATAATACTTTTCACTGAATGTTAATACATGTGACAATAAAAAATGCAAGGCTTCCATCATCTTAGTCCAGTCCAGTGCAGGACAAGTTGAAACACTTGCTTATTTGCTTTAATGGCACCTGATGTCAAAATCAACATTCCCAAATTGGCAGTCCAACAATATAATGGATTGGGCTCTCCTTAATATGTAACTAGCTCTATAATGTGATCAAAAAGCTGCATAAAATCTTTCTTGTCTACTCAGGGTCTGATTATTATTGGTGATTGAAGAGGCCTGGTACAAAATTCCTCTTTCACATGAATCTAATCAGTCTATTTTCACATCAGTTCTTGGTGCCATATGTTCTTATCAGTTTATCAGGTACTTTTTTGAATTTTGTCTGGCAATTTTCTCCCCCACTCCCTTTCTGGAAGTCATTGATTACTGGAGTATAATGCCACAGTTCTTGGGTACTCTCCAGTAGGTTGCCCAAGTGGCAATTTTTCACGCAGGAACCTTGCACAGAGTTCTGGCAGGCTTCTGGACTGCAGGCAGATGATTCTACCCTCACTCAAAGCCAACATGCAAACAGTTTTCTACCACAGATGTCTGGATCATGGGATTGGGAACACAAAACTACATTTTACTCTTGCCAGTTTTGTGTGCTGGAGTTAATTCTTCCATACTGAATGCTGAGGTCACCTAATTCAACACGGACTGAGAATCAAACCTGGGATCGTCATCACTGACAGGCTTAGCTAACTCATCGAACACATGTTGTAGCTCCACTGTTGAGTGAAATTTATTTATTTTCCAATTATCTTTTGACAAAATGTAATTGAACTTTTTGGTGGCCCACTTTATTACTTATAGTCATAATAGTGCCTAAAGTTCAAATTACACACATACTTTTATTGGTTGCTAAATATTTCCAGCCTTCTTTCAAATTATTAGTTAATTTATTTGTTAATTGCAAGTAGGCTTACGAGTATGAGGCAATTAAGTTAGTGAAAATCCCCTCATCACCACACTCCGGCGTATATTTGGGCACTATGAGGGAGAATTTAGCATGGCCAATGCATTTAATCAGCACGTTTTTTGGACTGTGGGAGGAAACCGGAGCACCCGGAGGAAATCCATGCAGGCATGGGGAGAATGTGCAGACTTTGCACAGATAGCGACCCAAATCAGGAATCGAACCCAGCTCCCTGGCGTTGTGAGGCAGCAGTGCTAGCCACTGTGCCACCATGCATACAGAATTAAAAGAGAAATAAATTTTTATCCACTGCTGAAATGATTTCTTTAGAAGCGGTATGCCTTAGAAAACAGGGTTGCCATGCTTTTAACTAAAGGAGTACGTGTGGAGACAAATAATATCATTCACAGATTATTAAGGGGATTTACAAATACATTTTTATTTGAAGCTGATTTTTTAAAAGTACACTCTGCAGCATGCAAAGAGGTTGCTGCTTTCATATTTACGTATAAATGGACCCATTTGAGTACACGTGAATGATTCCTCCCCAGAAACTAACTTTAGAAGTCACTGTGCATTTTTCTTTTTCTTGTCAGTCTACTGGTTTTGATTTTTTGTTCTCATTCCTTTTTTTTCCAGTCCCCATCAATCACATCTCAACAGCAAGGCATCATGCATCCAGGCCTCTACCAAAACCAGTCCACCTCAACTGGCGAGATGGTCCCTATGGAGAAGCGTCGAGCCTCTGGTGGCAGCTCCCCACAGCAATATCCCTGAAATTGGCAGCTCAGTAACAACCGTGAACTCTCTGTGTGCCATCACTCGGCATTGCTGTAACTTGCAGCTCCAGCATATCGCTTCACTATATTTCAATAGGAATTTGATTTAAAAAGAGGCACTTCAATTTCTAGGAACTGCAACAAATGATGAGAACTTCTCTCAGAAAACAAACAATCTCTTCGTTGTTACTGGATACATTCTCCTTTGCACCATTACCTCACAGTTTATATAGAAAAAAATTAATTTAATATTTTAGCACTGTCATGTATAGTTGTATGATATCAACCACTGGGGCAGTATGGTAGTCATGATGTAGAGATGCCAGTGCTGGACTGGGGTAAATAGAGCAAGAGGTCTGACAACACCAGGTTTAAGTCCAACCGATTTATTTGAGAATAAACCCACATGCTTTCGAGGTGTTTTGACCTCTTTGTCAGGTGAATGAGGTGTTCTGGTCTCAGACAGCACACATAACAGCATAGACAGTTTACTGATTAGAATGCGAATCTTTACACCTAACCTGCTATTCAAGTCTTAAAATGGCTAACAATGTGAGTGGACGGAGCCCTGAGCACAGGTTAAAGAGATGTGTATTGTCTCCAGACAGTACAGTAAGTGAGGTTTTGCAAACCCAGGCAAGTCATGGGGGTTACAGATAGTGTGACATGAACCCAAGATCCCTGTTGAGACCGTCTTCATATGTGCGGAACTTGGCTATCAGTTTCTGCTCAGCCACTCCCCCACTTCTTGCCTTCAGATAACTGCGCAACCTCAAACAGACCATTGTTTGCAGCAAACTACCCAGCCTTCAGGAGAACAGGGACCACAATACTACACAACCCTGCTACAGCAACCTCTGCAAGACATGCCAGATCATCGACATGGATGACATCATCACACGTGAGAATACCATCCACCAGGTACATGGTGCATACTCTTGCAACTCAGCCAATGTTGTCTATCTAATACATTGCAAGAAAGGATGTCCCGAAACATGGTACACTGGGGAGACCATGCAGACACTACGACAGCGGATGAATGAACATCGCTCAACAATCACCAGGCAAGACTGTTCCCTTCCTGTTGGTGAACACTTCAGCAGTCACGGGCATTTGGCCTCTGACCTTCGGGTAAGCATTCTTCAAGGGGGCCTTCACGACACACGACAGCGCAGAGTTGCTGAGCAGAGACTGATAGCCAAGTTCCACACACATGAGGACGGTCTCAACAGGGATCTTGGGTTCATGTCACACTACTGTAACCCCCATGTCTTGCCTGTGTTTACAAAACCTCACTTACAGTGCTGTCTGGAGACAATACACATCTCTTTAACCTGTGCTCAGTGCTCCGTCCACTCAGATTGTTAGCCACTTTAAAACTTGAATAGCAGGTTAGGTGTAAAGAGTCGCATTCTAATCAGTAATCTGTAAACTGTCTGTGCTGTTATATGTGCTGTCTGAGACCAGAACACCTCATTCGCCTTACGAAGAGGTCGAAACACCTCAAAAGCTTGTGAGTTTACTATAAATAAATCAGGTGGACTTAAACCTGGTGTTGTCAGACCTCTTACTGCAGTATGGTAGCACAGTGGTTATAGTACTGCTGCCTCACAGTGCCAGGGACCCGGCTTCAGTTCCGGCCTTGGATAACTCTGTGGAGTTTGCACATTCTCCGCTGTCTAAATGGGTTTCCTCCGGGTGCTCCATTCATGGTATCCCTACAGTACATAAGGAGGCAATTCAGCCATCTTTGGACTGTGGAAACTAAATGCTCAGACATTCAACAGCACTTTTTGTCAAATCCACAAATTACAACATGGCACCATACTACAGCATATATTTAATAATTTTCATGCGTGTTTTATGTGGGTACTGTAAATTTTATTGTTCTCTGTGTAACACATTAAATTAATGGCACCAAAAAATGAAGCACATCTTCAAGTATTGCCATTGTTTAATGAGAAAATCCAAAGATGTGTGGGTTAGGTGCACTGACCATGCTAAATTGCCCCTTAATATCAGGTGGATTAGCAAGGTAAACATGTGTGGTTATGCAGATAGGGCCTGAATGGGATTGTTGTTGGTGTAGGCTCAATGAGCCAAATGGCGTTCTTCTGCACTGTAGAGATTCAATAATCATCTAGTCATTCAGTTTTGCTGCAAACCTAATGACACACATAAGTTGCATGACATATTAGTAGGATACTATTGTCCTTTTAAAGTTGTGAACTGATAGGATAGTGAACTGGCGGATGAAATTGTGCTTACGAAGAACGTTGATCAAATATTGGATGATATTTAGGCCGGAGGAATGGAGTTTGTGACATTTCCTGGATGACATCATTATAGAGTGAAGGAAAGGAAGATTGATGGCCATTTTAAAAAGCTCCATCTGAACAATGCATGGCATTTTCTATTTTCTCCTATATTACTCAGCATGAACAACTCTGTTTTTAATTTCATTTTAAATTTCAGTAAAAAAGTACAGCAATACACTGTCCTTCCATAAAGAAACCGTTCAAAGTTTTTTAATTCATGCTTCAGAACATTTATTGAATTTCAAATCAATAGTGTCTCCAATCTCAACCCACTAACATAGAATTTAGGCACAGCACATTCCATGTCTCTTTCGTTTTTGTTTCCAACTTGTTGTCGACATTCATTTTAAGAGGTAAACCTATGTAAAAGCTTGATGATCTGAACTACACAGGAAGGAACATAATATTTTTTATTTTCTGTCAGATGATATTAAGTGTGTATTACTGGCAACTAGAGACTGACAAGACATTCTCCTAATCTGATAGATATTATGCTGCAAACTCTTGCAAAAGTTCATCTTTAATTTTTCTACAGCACAGAACCAATACTCCAGATTTTAAGTAATTCAGACAGCACTCTGCCTCAAAATACTTCTGAGGGTGTAAAAGGGATTTGTAATCAGCAGCTTTCTCACTTAACAAGTGCTGGTTCTCTACAATGGCAATACTAAGAATTCTGGTCCTTTTCATTTTTGGTACCGTTAATTTAACGTGTTACAGAGAGAACAACAACATTTACAGTACCAACATAAAACATGTATGAAATGTATTAAATATATGCTGTAGTATGGTGCCATGTTATAATTTGTGGCTTTGACTCAAGGTGCTGTTGAGTGGCTGTGAGCATTTAATTCCCACACCAGTTTTTTTTTAACAGACTAATATCATTATACAGTCACAGGCAAAGACTTGAACAGAGAACACTGATCCCACAAAGCTGCAAGACACATTTGCCAAACAAAAGGACTGTGCAGGAAGTTCAACATTTCAGGATCAGGTCAACTGAGTTTTAGATGAAAATGTTTCTGGGATTAATTTGGGACATTCATCCTATTTTCCTGGGTGTCTCTTTTCAGTTTTCAGGTTAGTCTCCTATTTATGACTCACTGGATGCAGGTCAAAGGATCGCCTGGGGCCAAGGAAGGTCTCATTATTCAAAGAATTAACCTCCCAGATGCCATGGGCATGGCACAAAGTCAACGTTAGATTGTTGAGTTTGAATTGAGTTTCACTCGCACAACAAATGCTTATTCAAAAGTTTCTTTAAGGATGAGGCAGAATCTCAGGGGGAGGAAATAGACCAGACAAGGATGCCAGAATATACAGCTCAAACAATGACGTCTGGGGAGTATAACCCATCAAAAGGTTTTGGCATGGGATCAGTTGAGAGTCTCGACTCTGCACTGTGTCGCTAACAGTCACTCTGCAGTGATTTTACTAGAATTGGCCACTTAAAAGATTGGAGGGTGCATTCACCATCCAATTAGGCCAGAAGATGACCGTCTGGCTCAGAGGAAAGTAGAGGTTGCATTTGTAAATAAAGTAGAGAGAGGGCGTCTTCACCTTGAGGGCTCCCCTCAGCACTTCTCAAACTATTGCATTCAAAAACTGTCACCAGCAGCCAGGCCACAATGTATAGCAGAAACTTTGCCACAGAGCAGCCTGCATCTGCAGCTATAGTCATGTAGATCCTCAAAGCCTGCCTGGAGCACTGTCCCACTTCCTGCCACCCAGTCTGCAACCAGGAGGCCACCTCTAGGCAGCTGCCCTGCTGCAGGGGCCTAGAGGCTAACTGGAAAATTCCAATTAACCTCTAATAATTGAGCTTTCACTACTTTAATTAGCTACCTGCTGCTTATGGGCAGGTAACCATCCCACCCCCAATCCTGCCTCCAAGTTATGGTCCAGAGGTGGGGTGGAGCTGGCTGACTGTGCCATGTTACATGCCTGTCAGTTCTGTCCTTGCCCTCTCCTCGCCCCAACGTCCACAGACATCATTCTCACTATTTCCCAATGAAGTGAAACAAAAGATCTGCAAATAGAGATAATTACTCACCAGGTATCCCCCACCAAAAGTCTGAAATATTTGTTTCAGTCTAGCTATTAACATTAACCTTTTTTTTAACTTCTTACCAGGCAATTACTTTGATTAATGCTAACTGCAGAACTAGACCTTTATTGGAATCAGGCTCTCTGTCTGTGGGAATTTTAAAAAAAAATGAAAATTATAATGAGATGCAGGTGTAGGTTTCATTTGCTGGGTGGGAACTGTCTGGGGCCTGGAATAATCACACATGCTGTTGTAGTTTACAGCATAAACTTTAACAGTTCCGGGTGGGCATTGTTGGATTAAGTATCGGCACATGCTCTGTCTGGCCAGCCCCTACAATCACCTCGATCTACTCAAGTGTTAATGCAGTTAATTGAATTTAAGATCAATAATGCTTAATTATTACAATTTGACATTGTGAGATGAATGGATTTGTGACTTGAGAAAATGTGTGAGTATTCTAGGAGAGGCAAGTACATTGTAGCCTTCGAGAAATCACAGAGACTTGCAATCGATTGGTGCATAATCCAATTGACTAATGCTCTGACAAATGCGGTCACCACATAACTGCAAATAAGCATTCCATAAGAATGCTCTAACTCCTATCACTGACCATATCCAGTGCAACACCATCCTACAATCTGCTTCAGATTGGAATGGAAAGAATGACTACTGGAACTTAAAAGTAAACATCTGGTCTTAACGGGACATCTGGCTTGATAAAAATAGGAATGGTTACTAACTCTTTTCCTCCCCACTTTTTCCCCAATAAATGCTAACTTTCTGTACTGTTGAGTAATTCAAGTGAAAGTACTGCTTCTGTTTTCAAATTTGAACAGTAATGTTAATAATCAGTTCTGAATTATAACTTTAACCTTCCTGAAATAGCTAACCCTGTTTAAAAAAACTTTCATGGCACTTTTCTGGACTGGAATCTACTTCATATTCTCAAACACCCACTTGAATATTTGATAGTATGCTGATTAATATAAGAAGGGTGTGAGTGTAGAATAAGGAATGTTATTTCTACAGACTAGAAATGAGCCATGGTTATGTTGTATTTCCCACAGCAGGACACTGGATGACGCCTTCAAGAGGAGCACTGGTCTGAGATAAGAACTATGGTCCTAGCCAAAAGCTAACTTTTAGTGACAACGTTGCCCAAGAACAGTGTCTTTCAGGAAGGATTTCTATCCTGTGGTAGCAGCTTATCAGTGTCAGTTTCTTTTTGCCAACCAACTGACTGAAAGCTTGGGATTATATCATAAAGGCAATACATTTTTGATGTTAAGTACTTCCTCTTTTAATCCAAGCAACCATGTAGTACTTCTCACTATGTACTCTTCGACTGGATAAGGTGAAATTGTTTCAAATTATTTCTCCCATGCAATGTGGGAATTCTTTTCTTATCCATTGCAAATTATGAAATATCCACTAAATTTTAACATAATATAGCAATTTAACACCCGGGCCATATGACGCTAAATTGAACTTTTCAAAATGTCAAGTTACCTGGGGGATGAAGCATGATAATGAATCTGCAGTCTAATTTACACTTTGATTTTGTTTTCTATTAAAGTTAACAAAGAAGAATTTAGATAAACAAATATTCAATTTTTACTTCAGAATGCCACAATATATTTAATATTATACTGTTGAAATAAGCACAATTTGGGTTCAAACCTACTGATACATTGCTCAACATTTGATTTCTAACTTATGAGGCATTACACTAATGTTTGATCATTTTTATTCTGTATAGAAGCTTCTCATATATTTAGCTAAATTCTTTTAAAAGTCAGATTTCAGTTTTAAGTGCCTTTTACTTTTCTCAGAATTCTACACAGCAATATTAAAATGAACAAAATTATTAAATCTAATGTGTTATTAAATAGAAATTTCTGTCCTTACACAATATTAGTCAATAGCAACTTAGATACAGTTATTGCGATCTTAACTAAAGGCAAGGGGTTAAGGAATTAATAAAGAGTTAATGTCAGACAGTACATTTTCTAAGGATGCCAATTACTATAGTGCTGTGGTCATCCTTGACTTAATTTATTGGCAATGTTTTGAAATGACTGAGAATTCTGAAGCCGCAGGACTGCTGTGCAGGTTCATGCTTAATACACTAGTTTTAAAATCCAGCGTGTGCAGGGTAATAAATGGAATATCATCTATTTAATGCTATTAATATAGCCACATGCTTGAAAGAAATGTATGTTGCTTTTGTACATTTAGTGCTACAGCCCATATCCCGACATTATTTATGTGGGCTACACAGTCCCAGCTCTCTAAGAATGTCATTTGAAATATATTGCTTTGCTCAGGAATGGTGTACGCATACACATTAAAAGCCTTTGAATCAATTGTAGCAAATGCATTAAAACTTCATTAGAAAATACAATAAAAAGAAGCTTTCTGGCTATCAACTCCCCATTTTTATTAGGTTTCAACAAACAAGAATTTTCTCCTGAATGGTTAAAATCAACTTACTGTGATGTGCTCTTACAATAGTATCTATTGTGGTGATTTTTTTTTGCAGTAGTTGGTCTAGAAATTATCAATGCTTGGATGTGGTATGGCTGGCCTTTTATAAGTCATGATAAGTCTAGGTCTGTATTAGTTAAGGAAGTGTTAAGTCTTATGTTGAAAATCTATAATCACTCATAGTGCTACTTGCATGACACTAATCGTATCGCTGCACGCGCAGTGCAAAGTAATATTCCATTTGGAGATGGCAACTGGGAGTTGACAATATCCATGTTCCAGTGGATGGTGTGACAAATTCTTGACTATGGTTCCTCCGTCAACTAATTATTAGGTAGATCACACTGCTGCCAGTAACAGATTAAAATATGCAAGTCTCTGATTAATTGGGGTTGGGGTGGTATTTAGTTCAGTCAAAATTATCAATCTATTCATGGTAGTGATCTATTACTTCAATCATCTGCATCAGTTACAAACTCATTTTACCTGAAAAATCATTGGATGACAAAAAAAGACAGCCACTTGACCCACAACTAGACAACCTGTGCCAGATTCTTTTTTGCATCACTGTCTTCGATCACGTGCCCTGGGAAGAAGCTGGCACAGACCCCCGGCAAAGCTATCGCTTCTTCTTCTTCCAGGTTCTGACCTGTGAAAGGAAAAGTAACCTTACTCAAATCACTATAGGGACCTTTGCTTCGTTGCAGCCATTATGCCTCAGTCAGAGGGCGTAGGGTGTGCACCTCACTTTAGTCTCCACTTGCTGGAGTTATCTGAAGTGCAGTCTCGAAATAGTGTGCTAACATCGAATGCAGTCTTTGTTTCTGTATGGATTGACGGCTGGCTATTCCCATCCCGCAGCCTGAAAGGTTGGTCCAACTCCCTACTGCCTGGCAAGTAAAGACCAGAGCACCAACTCTGGATGTTAAGGTGATGTTGAATGCGAGTACATGCATATTCACATGATAAGTGGGACATATTAGTTCACACGGATAAAGGTGCTTTGAAGATAAAAACTGCAAGGAAGGCAATGGGAAATCACCTCAGATTATTTTCTCCTAATAAATCACTAATATAATACTTGATTTAGGACTTGCCCTAATGAGGAAAACAATGGACAGATCACCTGATGCAGGAATTTATGTATAGCTACATTTTATCTTAAGTGAAACTGCTTTGCATTCTGCCACAAAAATGATAACTGGAGAAGTTCTTTTTGTCTTTTTTGTGGTCAATTTCTATTCCGCAAACCTTAATTTTTCTAAATCTATGACCTCTTCACTGAGATATGATCAGTTGATGACCACTTCAACAAAATCTTGGATATTATTCAACTGTGGCCTGAGTATGGCTATTCAATCACCGCAACATCAAAGCTCAGCCTAATACTGTCCTAAAGAGCACTGAGGCCATTGTCGTGCCTTTAGCATCACCGTGACAAAGTCAATTAATTCTTTATTTCTGGATCATTCCTCACTACCATAACTAAGCTATACTGAAATGCAAGTTATTATTTTACTGGCACATGTTCCACTGGCAACATGTTTCTACCTCAGATTCTAATATTTCCTTATTGCCACAACAAAAATATTTAGTCTACTGACCATCCATCCCACTGCACTTGCAGCAGCAAAACCTGACTTTACCCCCATCCAAGCCAACATGGTCCAAATTGGCCTGGAGATGGAAATAATGATTGATAAACAAACCACCCTGAGCTGTATCAGATAATGTACCATTTGCACTCAACCTCAACAGTGTACCTTAACACTAACTTCTATACTGTACTTTCTCGATAAACCACTATTGTGCTTTTCCACTTCTTACTTCACCAATCTTGCAGCCTCTCTCAAATGAGTTACCAATTTAATGCCAATTCATGCTGAATCATGGGCACTTGAATGATGTGCATGATTCCAATTAACAACTGATTTAAAACTGCCAAACTAACTCCAATCGTAATACCACTTGCTGCATTATGGAGAAAACTTCCATTCTATTGTTTCGGGCTATGTTTGAATTGAGCTGACAGGAGTTAAACTGGTGGTAAATTGGGGGGGTTGGTTGGAATATGGGACAGGACCTGGTTTCCCAAGGTCTCCAATTCTTTCTTCTGCATTATGAATTTCCACCATTGAATGTTTCCTGTGCTTGCCTCCTTCCATGCCAATGTTATATCAGTAGGATAATGCCAGCCATCAGAAATTTCACTCGGTCCACCTCCAGTGCTGCTAAAAGGGCTGGATGAGGCTGTTATGCTTGCACTGCAGGAGAGGAGGTGTGTAAGAGTTCAGCATGCTGGATTCTAATCACAGAGTAATCGATTGCTGCAACAAAAATCTAAATTTGACCAAATGGAGTAGAAGTAGACAGTCTCCCACCTTCGATGCAAATGGTATCAACCCAGATAATTGGAAATGGCTCAGGGTTATGTCAGGATGATGGCTGGAGCATCCATCCCACTGCACTTGCAGCAGCAAAACCTGACTCTTAGAATTCTGAGGTCAGTAGTTTCTTGAAATTTTTAAAATTAAAAGTAAACATTTCAGAATATTCCAGGCTGCAATAATGGCTATCAAGAATATTACTGATGAAAAATTAACGCAACACAACCTTCTACTATAGCTCATCATTCTTGTAAGAAATTCACAACAGTAAAGAGTTGGGAGGTAATCTTGTTTCACTTCAGCACTGCTCACTAGTCTTGATGTCCAGCTCACTAGTTTTCACAAAGCCTGTCTGTTATTGTATATGCCCGTCTGCACTCAATCGATGTAACAAAGTCCTCCCGGTTATTAAGCTGATTTTAATCAAAGAAGTTTAAACACCATTAGAGCTCATCAATGATTTGGACAGAAACCAGGAAGATTCTGGATTCAAACTGTATTGAGTTGCCAAGACAGTGGGCTACAGCACCCCCAGGTTAAAATGAACAAGTGGTCCTGCACGGTGGCACAGTGCTTAGCACTGCTACCTCAGTACCAGGGACCCAGGTTCGATTCTCGATTCGAGTCACTGTCTGTGTGATGTTTCCACGTTTTCTGTGTGGGTTTCCTCCGGATGCCACGGTTTCCTCCCACAGTGTGAAAGAGGTGCTGGTTAGGGTGCATTGACCCGAACAGGCACCAGAGTGTGGCGACTGGGGAAATTTCGTAGGAACTTCATTGCAAGTCTTATTTGTGACTAATAAATAAATTTTAAATAATATCCAACAATCCTTCCCAGAGCCACCCATAAAACTGTACCCAGTTCAAAAGGAGAAAGGGGGAAGACTTCAGGAAAAATCTGATTCTTGCTCGTTTTGTGTCACCTTTGGTGAATACTGTTGCAAATTAACAGCCCTGTTTAATCTTCTGAATTCTTCCTGTCATGATTTATCATTCAGTCTCCTTCCTGTCTTTACAACTATGATCATATTTCTAAATTCCTCAATTATAAAATGAAAATCACATCTGTAACAATATTTAACTATTACTGAGCTTTCAATGAATCAATGGAAACCAATGCCAACTTGTTAAATATTTAGGCCCTAATTCTACCATCTTATAGACACATGATGGCAGATTTAGGCAGAACTGAACCAAACTTCAGAGTCAGATTTTTTTTTAAATCCACATCCTGGTCCTGATTCTCCAACTGTTCAGCCAACACTGCCAGCAAGAACATGGAATTTGGCGTTTAGCCAAATGTCTGTGCACTGTAGCGGGACTGGAGAATCCCAGCTACAGGCAATGTCAAAAAATCTGGCCCCACACGTTTTTGATTTTGGGAACTACAGGAACTCCTACAGTACATTGCTTGTAATCTGATTGCAATGTAACTCAATATACATTTTATATAAAAATTATATTTAGGTATGGATTGTAATGGTGTTTCTTTCAAAATAAAAGTATTCTCTTGTAGAAGGGATCAAGGTAACTATTGGAAGTGTAATCTTTGATGCATAACTCAAAATTTAGATTTATATTGCAGAGGAACACAGAAATAAGAAGGAGACCATTCAATTCTTCAAGTACATACTGCCATTCAGTTAGATTGTGGATGATCTGTATCTCTACTGCGATTTGTCAAATTTGTCAGAAATTGTTCTGGGGCCTGCATGCCATTGTAATGCAATGCTTGGTCAGCAGAGCAAGGGTTAACATGGGAATAGCACCACGCACGCACAGTATGATACATAAAGCCACATGGTAACAGACTCAGAGGAAACACCTTGGCAGCCTACTTGCATAGAGAAGCAGCTCCACGAAGGCCAGTAACCTGGGATCTGTAAATAGTTAAAGACTAACAGAAAACAGTTCATGCTTAAACGTTCAAGTCTCAAGGTCTCATAACTGAGATATCGAAAGAGCCCATGGTCAGGATTCTCCAGTATCGTCTGAGAACAGAGAATTTGGTACTCAGCCAAATCCCAATTCAAAACAGCAGGATTGGGGAATCCCAACCACAGGCGAGGTCAGAGAATTCCGGCCCATATTACAACACACATTACTTCGACCACTGTTAAAATGTGGATGAAAGCAGCAGCCTGTTTTTTGTTTATACAGCTGTCACAACAGAAATTAAATGAAACCCAGTTAATCTAGTTTGCTGCAATTGTTAAGGTGCTGAAACTCCCTGCTCTATTTCCAATCATGCCATGAGATACTTAACATATCGGAAGAATTGCAGATGCAGCTTTGGTTTAATGTCTTCTTTGAACCATCTCTGACAAATCAGAGCTCACTTAGTTTTACACTGAATTATCAACCTAGATTATATATTCAAGTCCTCAGTAGAATCACAGAAATTAAACACCGAAGAGGAAGCTTAGCCCATCACGCCTCTGCTGTTATTAGCTCCCAACTGAAGGCCTCATTGCAGAGAGATATTAAACTCTTCATGACAAGAAACACTAATCCATTGTTTTCAGCAGGGTTGAGATAGTAATGAACAAATGTCAAGTTCCTTTGTCCACTATTCTAACAAAGCTGTTAATCTATTTAAAATAATGGACAAAGGAATTCATTAAAAGTTAACAGGTTCTTTGCAAACATTAAAGTAATAACCAATCTTATTACCAAACGTGTATTCCACTTCTCCAGATTTGCTAAACAATAAGAAATTAAAAATTTTATTTCTTAGTGAAGATTGGTAATAGAGTTTTGGAATTTCATTCTCTGCAGTCTCTCTGTACACGAATTAGAGCATCGTCACTTTTGCAGTATAAACAGAGCTTTGCTACATTTGAATTCACTGTAAATGACAATAACTTCACTTTAAAAAGAAGTGCCATTCTATTCAGAAGAAAAACTAGATGTTTTTAGTCATCGTATTAATACCTTCCATTATTAAGAGTTCAGTAATATGATGCTGGCATTGTGGAGTTCAGATAATATAAACTACAAAATAAAAATTGAAATACAGCATGAGGCTGTATTCTTCACTCCTGCATGAGTTTCTATATAAATACTTTCTGATTTCGCTTGATAGGCCTTGTCACAGAGCCTATATAAGCATCCCTGAGTCATAGCAGCACTTTGCAACCTCACCACTCAACCCAGAGGAATACAATTAGCAGTAGATTATGGGGAAATTGCATCGGGGATATGTTTAGTCAATTCTCAAATCAGGAATCATCCATACACACGTGCACAAACTACTCTAGATGTGAAGGCTTTATTTTGGCCTAAAACAAAATATCTTTCCGGCACTTCACCTTCCTCCTGATTATCTTAATAAATAGTTTTAGTAACATAACTTCACCATTCATTGCTTTTATATATAGAATCATAGAATTCTACTGAATTAGATCATACCTCAATTTCATTTATTTATTTTCACTCCAGGTCCTTTGATATCTTTATCTAACTAAAATCTAGCTATCACATTCTCCAATGTTTCAATTGGTGAAGCATCTACAGCCTTGGAGAAACCAGTTCCAGATTCCCACTATACCTTGTACGGAAAGATATTCCCTGATTTCACTCCAAAATGATCTAGTTCTAAAACATATGGTTATTTTCTCGTTCCAGATTACCCCACCACAGGAAATCTACCACACTGAATCCCTTAATCATTTTACATACCTCAAAATAGATTACTCCTCAACCATCTAAACTCAAGGGAATGGAAGCCAAGTTTATGCAACCAATTCTCATAACTCAATCCTTCCTATAAGCCCTGATACAATCAATTGAAACTTGCATTTACGCAGAACTTTAACATAGCAAAACATCACAAAACTCTTCACAGGATATAATCAGACAAAAATTAATACAGAACCAAAATGGAAACATCAAGTTAATTCAGATAAGTTTGGTCCAAGACATAGGTTTCAAGGGAAGTCTAAAAGAGACAAGTAGGGAGGTTTAGAGAGCAAATTCCACAACTTAGGGCACAGTCACTAATAATAAGGTAAAGGGCGTGGAGAATGAACAAAGAGGTCAGAGTGGGAACATCTGTGCTTTCCCACCCAGTATACAACACAGTGCCCAACACTAAATGAGGCACTCCATGTGGGATGTCAGCATGGCTCTGTACAACTGAAGCGTCCTTTCCTCAGTTTTGAATGAGATGAAGGGCAATGTCCAGTTAGCTTTTTTGTTATTTTGTCCATCTTGTGTTACAGACACCGGGTTTATGGCCCAATTTACTGGTCAAATATGTATTAGTCCTTCACTCATTTAAGACTGGCCATCATGTGGGGTGCCTGCCCTCTTAATTCAGGCTCAGACGGAGTGTTGGAGAATACTGGATTGAAGGTTCAACTTCAGAGCAATGTATTGCTTCTTATCGAAGTCCTATCTGGGGTGCCACTGTTGTAATTTAAAATCTCTGATCCTTTTGACCAGTTTGCTTACTCCAATGTTTTACTCTGGTGTCCTTATTTGCAAAATGAACAAATGACAAACACAAGTAAAGGTTCAACAAGTTTATTAACATTAGCACTACTTACCCTTAAATTACCCACATAAAACAAGAGGATGCCTCAAAATCAGATATACTACGCGCAAAGATGGTTTGGTTAAAACTACTTTGTCACCTGTCGTCACAAAGGTGAGTCTCGATGCAGCCTGTTCCTTCCTTCTCTGGTCAGTCTTCCGAATGGCCAAGGGTCACCTCCTTCATTGAGTCTTCTCGAGTCTTCCCTGTTGGTGTCTGAAAGTGTGTGCCCTTATCCCCTGCCTGCTTGTCTTTCCAGAAACTTCTCTGGCTTCCAGCCAATGAGGTCACAGAAGGGGGTTCCAATACCCAGTGGATTTCTTGATGTCTGACTGACAGGACACCAGGGTCCGTCCCCAGATGTCCATCTCCACGCTGCTGCTTACATGTGACCTGTTATCAGATTAAGCCAACTGCAGGAACTCTCGGTGACTGAAAGTCTGGCCCTACCTGGGCTTCTAACAATAGGCTGGTACTATTGAAATGGGGGTGCAATGATCTCCTGCTAAGTACCAATAGGGTGCAACGACCTTTGATAGGAGGTTGATGAGTCAGGCACAGACAGGTTTGTGAATTGTACAACTGGCCTGCCTGAGGTTTGACTGTGTTTGATTTTTAATATGTCCAATTCTTTAATTTAGGATATCCAATTTTATCAGCCATAAAACTAGGCTCTGTTTATATTACACTTGGTTAGGCTGCATTTGGAATATTGCAGCCTAACGAGGAGGGTGTGGAAGCTTTGGAGAATGCGCAAAGGTGGTTCACCAGGATGTTGCCTGGTCTCGAGAATGTTAACTATGAGGAGAAATTGAATAAACTAGGATTGCTTTCATTGGAAAGACAGAGGCTGAAGGGAGACCTGATAGATTCAAATCATGAAAAACATAGGGTGGACAGTCAGAGATTTTTTCCAGGGTGCAAGTGTCAATTACAAGAAGGCATAGGTTCAAGGTGAGAGGGGGAAAGTGCTGTCAGAGATGGCGGCCTCTTTTAAGGAGCAGGCACATTAACAACATTTAACAGGCATCTGGATGAGTATATGATTAGGGAGAGATATGGACTGAGTAAGAGCAGAGCTTTATTTGTAAACTCGCAAAATAAATCGGTTGGATTTAAAACTCATGTTGTCAACTTCTTACTGTGTTTACTCCAGTCCAACGCCGGCATCTCTACATCATCACGATCAGCACAGGTTTGGAGGGCCAAAGGATCTGCTCCTATGCTGTACTTTCCTTTGTTCCTTGGTAATATTTTGAAGAGGTTTTGAGAATGTCAGCACATTATTGTTAGGTTTAAATGTTTATACAGTGAAGGCATCTTTTAATAGCACTTCATGGAATCACAAGCCTGTAAAACCAATACATAGCTGCCAGGATGGAGAAGTACAGGAAACGATACTTCCCACAAATCCAGTGGAGATTAGCCCTCTTTGTTAGTTGGTGCAGAATATTCCATAGGATATTATTCAGAGCATTTTTGCAGACTCCATGAAGCTCTTAGCATAGCTTTTTTTTAATAAATTCTAAAAAACCTATAAAATGAATCATAAATCCTACAGAATTTTTACAATCTCATAGATCTTAGAACACCCAAGGGACACAAGTTTGGATTCCCTTTTTATCTCTTTTAAGTTGCTTTGTTTTCATTTTCATGAAAAAAAAAATCACTCACTATTACAGAATAATGAAGAATGTATAAATTTCAGAATCTTTACCCACCTATTCTGACCCTGATATTTTATGTCAGTCCTGAAAATGTAAATTAAGACGTTAGTCTGAATTTTTTTTTAAACTTCATTGAAATAATGATGAGCAATGTTGGCAGTTCCATTTAATAAGTATGATATATGTAGACTGCGCAGAGTAAAAAAAATGCATATTATCTCCCTAAAACTACTCTTCTTGTCCAGCAAGAATGCATTCAAGTATGTAGCGATCTGGGGATTTATAGGTTCTTACTGCTACAAGTAGTAACTATAGTTTTATTCGTATAACAGCTTCATAGTTGAACATTTACAAAATCTTAAATGACAAAATTAATGTTCTGTGAGAATAGTTGAAGTGTTCCACTAAATTGGCAGATTATGCAAAAAACTATTGAGAACACTGTTAATCATCTGCTCATGTCATTTACTGAAAGGGATCTGACAGCATATTTACATTAAACACATCTGACTCCCTATTTCCTATGTGTTGTAAGCTTTCTTTCTTCCTCCAGTAACACTGAATCATTCAAGTGGTGCCCGGTAAGCAGAAACTTAGGCGAATAGAATAGTTTATGGATTGTTTAGGGTGAGCATTGCCTTTAATGACATCAACTCTTGCTCTGAATTAGTAAATAACTGCCTGTCTAAAACTTGGTTAATTGAACAACAGCTGCTTTTTAAAGATGACACAGGGTGGGATTGCGCAATATTTATTGATTTTTTTTTGCAAAAAATTGATAGTGTAAATTGCCAACCCTGTCACTTTCAAAACAGCGCTTCTATATCTGCAAAAAAATATTAAAAGTCTGATTATTTGTTTCAAACTGGATGGCCCCTCCAGCCGTCAATAAATTTGGATTATTGAAGCTACCTTCAAGAAAGCATCCGGGGTTCATCTCCCACACACTCTGCGCCACCAGATAAATGTGCTTATTGCTTAAAAGAAATCAGAATGCACTTTGAGATGCTGCAGTCTGTTATTGCCAGAAGCATTTTCAGTTTCCTTAAGATGATTTTAATTTTTGCATTAATTTGTAGATCTTTGAAGACCCCTCTATAGCTGCAGGCTCCCCCAGCCCCTGAAGCTATTTTTTGACTAAATCCCACTCATTCCAATTCTTGGCAATGATACAATGCTTGTAATATTGGTGATACGTTTGACAAACTATAATCTCCAGTCTCTCCCTGCAGGACAGCACAGTCAATATCTAGTGTTCAAATGAGAATATGCAACTCCTCAGTGCATTAGAGGTACATTTAAAAAAATTAAAATGGCACTGCCCCCCGTTATGGAAATCAAAATCCACACAAACTAGAACTCATCTATTCAGCTTGTCACTAACCAAGTACAAAAAAAATTGAAATATCTTGAGCAATAGTCATTTATTCAATCAATAATCACTGAACAATAAATATCTAGCTGTGTTACTGTTTCATATGGGAGTGCCAATGCCAACATTAAAGATTACAGTACCTGATATCTTTTGGACTTAAGGCACACCCATGGAGTAATTCAGGTGGGTGAAAACAGGTGTGGTAATGCTTGATTTCCACTCTGAAATTAATTACTAGGAAGTCTGCTCTGAGGTGGGAGCAGTTAGTAATTCCATTCATTCCCAGAAGCCTGACGACAATGGTAGCAACAGTGAGGTGATGTAATCTACTAGGTTGCCACTCCTCTTCTCTCTGCTGTTTCAACTATACCGGATCTTGCAAGATATTGTCATTGGATGCACAGTTACATGCGACCTACATGAGAGTGTTTCAGGCCAGAATAATGGCCTAGTGAAAGGGTAGCTCTAGTCTAGGAAATGCCACATTTAAAAAGTATCTACTTAGAGTAACAGAATTCTTGGGGTCCTGGTAAATTTATTTTTCAACCTAACATTATAAGAAGCAGAGTGTTCTGCCTGCAATATTACAGCCTTAAAAACAACCCGTAGAATGAAGGCATAACAGCGTTGAGAGTTGACAAATGAAGCCTAATTTTTCTACTTTTTGGAAGGCCGAAACATTATGAGCTATTCAGATAATTAAGAGGCGTCTGACGGGCTGTCCATGGGATGAGGACACCAAAGTCTTGCCTGCTGAGATCGTTTACAGAAAACTTAAACTACCAAATACTGGATGACCTTCTGGAGTTCCAACTACGTTCGCTGTGAAGTCTTGAGATTGAATTTTCAAGTTTCCTCTTGGTGCTGTTTGCACAAGAACTAATGCTGTGCAATCTAACATGGTAATACATTGGGAGCGGGGGGTGGGGGGAGCATAATAATCTAGAACAGTCGCATTAATTTCTGTGCAGGCCATATTACCCTTGTGGAATATGGAGGCTCAAGAAAATACAGTAATTTTTGGGAAAAAAATACCAACACCATTTTAAAAATAATGTTAATCAATCACAAAACAATATCAAAGCCAACACATAAAAGGAGTTGTCCGAATCAACCAAAATTTATCGGAAAAAACAAATCAAATCCACCCAAACGTTCTGCTGAAAATTACTGAATACAATTAGTTCCATCATTTATGATGTGTATTTTGTAGAGAATTTGATTTGTATTGCATATTCAAGAGGCCAGTGCACTTTGAAATTTTTCTGGAATCAACTTCATCGGTCAAATATCTATTTGATAGCATCACTACTTGAATATAGAAATCTAGCCTAGCTCAATGCAAATCTGAAGCTAAGTAAACATGTGAATTCAAAATAAACAATTGCAATATTTGTTTTCCCTCCTCACCCCAGTGTTCCCTTATCATTTGAAGATATGGTGACACGGTTGTGAGCACTGCTGCTTCACAGCGCCAGAGACCCTGGTTCAAATCTGGTCTCGGGTCACTGTCTGCATGGATTTCCTCCGTGTTTCCTTCCAGTTTCTTCTCATCGTCCAAAGATGTGTGGATTAGGTGAATTAGCCATGCTAAATTGCTTCTTACTTAGGGGGACAAGTAGAATAAGTACAGGAATTGCAGGGAAAGAGTCTGGTTGGGATTGTTCTCTGTTCAGGTTCGAAGGGCCAAATGGCTTCCTTTTGCACTATAAGAATTCTATAAAAAGGATTCTGTATGGATTCTTGTTGGGGTACAGGAAATCTGCTGATGCATTAACAATGCTGCCATTGTTTATTAGTAGCATCATTACAGAAGACACAGTAATTTCAATCTTGTTTTCACCTTGTACCCGCATAAATCCAGCAAGGGGTTCTTCAGCAGCGATGAGAAGTCAAAATCCCGTTCATTTTCCTTCCCCTTAACCTAGGACTCTGAGTTTGGTACCTCGTTGCTAACCTGGCTGAGATCATCCGAAATACCTAAGTCCAATGACTGAACAGTAAGTAGTGTAAATTCACTCAGGAACCATATCCAGGTGAATACCAGGATTATCTACAAAACAGGTCCACATCAATTTACTGTCAGACCGATTAGGTCCAAACTGCTGAACTGTGTTCTTGTTGCAGATGCTTCTTACGGGATTCTCTGGTCATCTCAAAACTGGAGAACCCGCCAGAGATCAGTGGATCTTTGCATGGTCCGTCTCCTGCCCACTACAGGTGGGCAAAATAGAAGAATTCTGGTCTTTATGCTTTATTCAACATTGGTGTGATGTTAAATTCAGACCTGACTGTTTTTAAACTACAGGTGTGTAACAGAGGCAAACATGCAAAGCTCATCAAATTCAATGCTAACATTGTTGTGTTCAGTTTCACCTCTGTGATACTGATTTTGCTGATGTGTATCTTCTTATTTGTACACCTTACTTATTGAATCAGCATCCAACACATGCACATCTGTTCTACCTGGTGTCGTAAACTTCCAAAGACATTCAGTTGAGCTTCCACCTGATTTTAAATGATTCGGTATAAAATAACCTATCCACTTGCTCAGATATAATTTGACAGCAGTTTTAAACTTGAGGTTGTACATTTTAGAATCTCACCTCAGGGATAGCTGAACATGATTACAATTCTAAAATATGTATATACTGTACTTTGCTCTTTCTTTGGTTTATCCTTTGGGGTATTGTGTAAGGATCTCACCTTATTTGTTTGTGATTTATCATGGAAAATACTATCTTATATTTAAGGTAAAGTATATTTCAATTTTCCTTGCACGTAATCACAGTATTAGTACACATCAACATAACTGAAGATTTGCTTCGAAACTAGTAGTTTGAAATCTTCAAACCATATTCAATGCTGGCACAAGTGAAGAGCACATAGAATTGGGAGAGCACTATCCTCTAAAAATATCCTCTAAAAATACCACAGCTAAAAATATCAGTTATTTCCAGGTTCTAGGATGTGTTCCCCTTCTTTCTCATGTATGGCATAACACCACTATGTTTATAAAATATGGGTGAAGCAATGATTTGCTAAGACTGAGGCAAAGAACAGTACAGTACAGCACAAGAAACAGGCCCTTCGGCCCTCCAAGCCTGTGCCGCTCATTGGTCCAACTCGACCATTCGTTTGTATCTCTCCATTCCCAGTCTGCTCATGTGACTATCCAGGTAAGTCTTCAACGATCCCACCATGTCTGCCTCCACCACCCTACTTGGCAGTGTATTCCAGGCCCCCACCACCCTCTGTGTAAAAAAACGCCCTTTTGATATCTGAGTTGTACCTCGCCCCTCTTACCTTGAGCCCATGACCCCTCGTGATCATCACCTCCAACCTGGGAAAAAGTTTCCCACTGTTCACCCTATCTATACCCTTCATTATTTTGTACACCTCTATTAAGTCTCCCGTCATTTTCTGTCTTTCCAGGGAGAACAACCCCAGTTTACCCAATCTCTCCTCATAGCTAAGACCCTCCATACCAGGCAACATCCTGGTAAACCTCCTCTGCACTCCCTCCAAAGCCTCCGCATCCTTCTAGTAGTGTGGTGACCAGAACTGGACGCAGTACTCCAAATGTGGCCTAACCAACGTTCTATGGAATCGAGTCATCTTAAGAGCTTAATATATGGCTCATGTTTGGAAATCCTCAATCCAACACCTAATGTATATAGTACAACCATAAAGATATTGTGTGTGGAAGATTTGCATTGGTACAATGAAACTATGTCTTCTATGGCCAGAGGTTAAGAAAGTGTTTGAGGGGTATCAGAGGGAGTTCTAACTCCACTGTACTGCATATTACTTGGAAGTATTCAGTTATAATTCTGGGTGTCAAAGTAAGATATTATTTCAACCCCACTGCTGACATTCTTCAATTTAATCAATGTCAATTAGCCTTTGAAAAAATTAGTAGGAAAAATTCCAACCATTTTAAAAACTGAAAGGACACATTGAGATTTATTTTCATATATTGTAGTACTTTCTGTCTCCCGCCCTCCCTGGTGACTGGGTTAAACATGCCCTGAAAGTCATTTGCTCAAGTGAGTTCCTGTTTTCCTCTTTAATTAGTGAGAGACTCTTTTGAAATGAATACATTTAAGGCTCAGATTGACAGATTTTTGGTCTCTCAGGAAATTAAGGGACATGGGGAATGGGCAGGAAAATGGAGTTGAAGCCCAAGATCGACCCAGAGCGCACTGAATAGCAGAACTGGCTTGATGGGCCATGTGGTCTCCATTCCTTCTTCTATTACATTCTTAAACCAATTGGCAAAAATTACTGATTTGTCCTTCAAAAGAGAATTCATGACTAACAGCATAGGACTTCTTAGGCAACGAACAGCGAGCTCCATGGAAGAATAAGTAGATGTAAATATTTAGGTGCAAAAATATAAACTTTTCTCAGCATGTGAGCCTGGCTTGTAACCACAAGCCTATGTAGTGGGTAGAATATCATCCTATTGTCAACACAGTAACATATTGCATTTCTGGGTTCATTTGGTCTGAGATGTCACCGTTGTTCCAGAGCTCATTTAATCAGAATAGCCAGCTATTGCTCGCAGGAAAGCGGCTGAGAATATCTGTAACAAGAGAATGTCGTGCAGCTCTGCAAATTCTCTTCATTTAGAAATCTGTCTTTTATTCCACACAAGATTCTGCAGGGATCAGATTATTTTCTCCAAACATGCTTTTGTTCTTCAAAACTTGCAACAATGAAACATTTGCCATGATTTTTTTTTGTCTTTGGATACACTGTGGCACATGGCCCACTACAAACAATGCAGCCTGAGCAGAGCACCAAATGTGCGTGGTACATACTGTATATTCCTAACAGCTTTCTCACCGCTAACAATAGCAGAGTAAGCTGGTGGAGGTGATATATTGTTGCTCACGATAGTTCCATGTGGTGTTACATTCCTACTGTTTTGAATGAACGAAAATCATGTTGCTAATTTCCAACAATATAATGGCAGTAATAATGTACCTGAATTCTACTCCGAAAATATCTGCGATTACAAAAAAATTAAGTTTTGGGAACTGTGCTGACTGCTGTATGGTCAACAAATTACAGTCAAAAATACACAGCACTGAGGCAGTTTTAATATCACACTGTTTACAAGCAATTCCTTTATTTAAAATCACAATTATTAAACTATTTTATCACTTTCACTTGTCTTTATTCAACTTTTCACAAAGCTAATGTTTGTTGTTGTGGTGAAAATAGACATTGTGTTTTTTCTCTTCAATCCTTCACCCAATTTTCTCTCTCTATCTTCCAAAAGTGCCAACTTTGCTGACATATGGTCCACTCTGGAAGGCAGCTCTCCTCAACCAAATGTTTAGATATGCAAGTTTAACCAGAGAGTGTTGATAGCTAAACTGTCCCCTTTGGTCAAATAGCCTAGGTCGGATGTTGTTTCCACCATTCATCTACACAATTGCAATCCCAGTAGGATCACTGAAAAGGAGTGCACAATCTGACTGGATCTTCTATTCCTAGCCAAGTGGTACTTAGGGCAGTTATAAGGGAAGCAATGCCCTGGTGGTATTATCCTCTAGACTATTAATCCAGAAACTCAGCTAATGTTCTGAGGACCCGGACTGGCAGCTGGTGGAATTTGAGTTCAATAAAAAACAATCTAGAATTAATAATCTACTAGTGACCATGAAACTATTATTGTTGATCGGAAAATCCCATCTCGTTCACTAAATGTCCCTCAGGGAAGGAAGTCTGCCATCTTTACCTTGTCTGGTCTACATATGCCTGCAGAGCCACAACAACGTGGTTGACTCTCATCTACCTGCCAAGGGCAATTAGGGATGGGCAATAAATGCTGGCCAGCCAGCAATAGCCATGTCCCATGAATGAATGATAAAAAAAGCTAAGTAGCCCAATTACCTTAACTGAAATCATGTAACCCAGAGCAGGCAAGGAACTGAAATTAGAATCTTCATACACTAGATCATCTGGGAAATGGGGACAGATTTCAGCGACCTCATCCATCTTCCTCAAATTATTTTGAACTACTTTTTCTGAGGAAAGTACTTCTTTTATCAGGAGATTCCTAAAATAAAGAAAGGTGGTGGAATCTTAAAATTCAACCTAGTGAATTCAGGAAGTACTTTTTCCCACATAATAATAGTGGAAATTTCATACTGCCTTTGCCAAAAAGCTTTGGATATTGGGTCAATTGGAATTGAAGACTACCTTCAGAGTTGTGTGTTAGGTAAGATAATTGAGGCATCCCTGTATACGGATCAAATGGAACTGAGCTACAGATCAGCCACAATCTGATTGACAAAGCAGGTTAAAGGGGCTGTATTTCTGAGCTATTGCAACCACTCCAGCTTGTATGTTCCTTTGATTATCGCTCTAGGTTTTTTTGGCGAATAGCATTTTGCATGTACTATGGATACTCCAAAGACACTTTGAGAAATGCAGTAGCTTTTAACAGGCCCTTGTATCCAACCAAAAAGCTTTTGGACTTCAAGAGTCCTAAATATTAGACTAAAAAGAGTCTCAGCTCACCACAACTAACACGCAATAAGCTGGGTTAAATTTTCCATTGCTCATCCAATCTAATCAGGAGTTGACATGATTGTAAAATCAGGAGGACCAATGAGTCAAATTCCTAACTGTAGCTGGACATACATATCTGGAGCACAAAACTGCACAGCACCCATCTGCAAAAAAAAAAGTATGCACACGCACATACACAGTAGTGGTGTTCAGAATTTCAATTGTCATTTATGCACATTACATACAAGTAATGAAGCAATTTCAACACTTACATTATTTCCATGGATGACTTGTTTACAGTTGCTGCTATTAGTGTGATGTGCATAGAAGATGGAGGATGTCACCTGGAGTAAAAGGATTCATTCTCCAATTTTTTTTATCAATTAAATTGAATTGAAATTGCAATTTCCGTTAGGGGCACAGACTGACTCCATTTCTAGTCACAGAGCTTACAGTCAGGTTAACCTCAATATCATGGAACCTAAGCAGACATTTTGTGTTCTTATATTGCCTGGGTTCCAAATGTACCTGAGTAATGAAATATAGGTAGCTATAAACACATTGGGCATCTTGGGTCCCAAATGTGAATAGGATCATAAGCATTGTGTTTTCTTTGCAAAACACTGTCTACATCATTTAAATCCCTTTCCTAACTGAACTAGATCTGAAAGGTTCCGTTAACACTCAAAACTCATTAATGATCGCCCCGAAGTGATGAGTTTATTCATCTCTTAACATGCTTTGCAACGTATCCACCAGGCTCCATTCTGTATTCCTTTTGTTTACCTCTTTACAGCAAAGCCATGGACTTGATTTCCCTTCAATTTTTTTTTAAGAAAAATAAACTTGCAATTATATTGTACTTTTCATAATCTCAGGATTTCCAAAAACACTTTATAGGAAAAATAGGAAATGCATAATTTCTGGGTTCATTTATTGGTTTTAGAATTTCGTTGAACATAACAAATGTTTCTCATTTTAAAGATAATGCAAGTTAGTGTTTATCTAACAATGAAGATCAAATGCAACATATAGGAAACATACATTGCTACCAAATCATTAACATGTTAACTGAAGAATTTAAAGAGCTGTTCATATTCTTAAAAATCTAATCTAATTCTGATACACAATAATCTATTTTTTGAAAGAGAAATCTAAAAACTAGTTGCACGCATTTAAATATTACTTCAGTTTGACTAGTTGAGTCAACCTTTAATATTCATGTATTTCCAAGCAGATACATGAAGAAATGAATACATGGAGTCATTATAGGCAGGTTCAAATGTCAAACTGTAAGAGCAATATATAATCATCATATGAGATCCCGCTACCATCACTTGAGATTGCTACTTTAATACCATTTCATAACATAAAAGTATATTTCTGATATATTTACTTAAGAGGATTTCACACAATTTTACACCCGATTTCCTGATGGGCATTAAACAGCAAATGCACTCTAAAGGGTTAAAAGTCACAGTAAAAAATTAATGCTTGTGAAGAAATCATGGCAAGTTTATCAAAAATAATCTCCACTTGATTGCTGGGAATTTTAGTCAGTGTACAATAGGTGATTTCCTAAAGATTGCATTTTGTTCGTGCATGATACTTGATCATTTTCAGAAGACTCTACCATTTAACGGGAAAATCTGTGTTTACAAAGTACAACAACATCAAACTTATGACACCAATATCTTTCAATCACAGTAACAGAACTAGTGCTGAAAATCTAATTACAATGGTGCATAAACATACACGCACATGATTTCTCATCAAAAGGTTAACATATCTTTGAGATGCAGGGTACCTTGATCACATGCAATTACCAGAAGAACTATTTACTAATTTTTTTGAGGGTCAGCCTTAGTTTGAAATTTAAGGAAACCCATCTCAACCCAGGGCAGCACTGTGACACACAGTGCCAGGGATCCAGATTCCATTCCCAGCATAGGTCACTATCGTGTGTGGAGTCTGCATGTTCTTCCCATGTTTGCATAGGTTTCCTATGGATGCTCTGGTTTCCTCCCACAGTCTGAAAGTGCTGGTTAGGTGCACTGGCCACGTTAAATTCTCTCTCAGTGTACCCAAACAGGCATTGGAGTATGGCAACTAGGGGATTTTCACAGTAACTTCATTGCAGTGTTAATGTAAACCTACTTGTGACACTAATAAATAAACTTTAAAAAATACTTTTAAACTCTAAGCGTGAGCATCCAAGGCAAATAACTGAAAGAATTATATACAGAGAAGTTCTTATTTGCTTAACATGGAGTGTACATTCTCTCTGTTAGGGCTGTAAGTTCTAAGACAGTTAGAATGGCAAAGATTTGGGAGACCCAAGTGAATGTACGGATACAACAAGGTCTTAACCAATCATAGATTAACAGCACAGCCCACTACTTGTCCAATAAGGGTCCCTGTCCTTATTAGAGTTAGACTTGTGAGATTTTAAGCCACTCAAAAGAAGAAATTTATTCCTCAGTAATTGCTTTATTCCTAAAGTCTCACGTCCTATTGGTGAACTGAACCTACTGGTCAAACAGCATTGGCAGCCTAGAGTACAGTGGACCTGGCCAGCTCAGCTATCATGTTACTGTGGCTGACACAAGGAACTGACTCAGTGCCAATATCCCATCATCAAGATCCAGCTTAACTCCAAAAAGACATCAAAACAAAAAAGGCTTTGTTTACAACTAATGTTACGGTTTTTAAAATTCATAGAAAGCTTACAACGTAAAAGATGTGAATAAAATCTTCAAAAGCCACTACAGTGGGTACTCTGCTATCTTTGTTTTCATCTGTGAATTGGGAACAGAGGATAACTGCTCTTGCTCACCGGCAGCCTAGTTCTCTCTATCAGACACTACATGCCACAAGCTTGCTGGTGGACTTTCCACTGCTTTTGACACACACAGAGCGTAAAGGGGACTGTACTCACTGGTTTGGAGCCCACGCTCTTAATCAATCACATTCATTTTCAGAAGTTTAATCAAGAATAAAAGAACAGCATCCCGTTATCACTTCAATTTAATTTGACATCCTACGCTTTTAAAAGTGTGAAAAACTATATAACTTTCAAGAAACAATGTATTGTGAAAATCCTTCTAAACCTACTGAAAACAGTGTAGCTAATTAAGAACTAGTATTAAGATCAGTGTAGCTTATTAGGATCAGTGTGGCTTATTAAGGGCGGTGCAGTGGTTAACAATTCTGCCTCACAGCGCGAGGGACCTGGGTTTGATTCCCAGCTTGGATCACTGTCTGAGCAGAGTCTGCACATTTTCCTCATGTCTGCATGGATTTCTTTTGAGTGCTTCTGTTTCATCCCTCAGACTGAAAGACATGCTGGTTAGGTGTACTGGCCATGGTAAATTCTCCCTTGGTGTACCCGAACAGGCGCAGGAGTGCAATAACTAGGGATTTGTCACAGTAACTTCATTGCAGTATGAACATAAACCTGCTTGTGATACAGATAAATAAACATAAATCTTAAGATCGGGCCTTCAAGGAGTTTGAATCCATGGTGTTACAACATGGGTCGCTGCACGCAGCAACTGAAACTACATTTCTGCAAACAAAAAACTACTCATAACTTTGAAGTACTTGATTTCAAATTCAGTTTTTTTGGCGCCTTAAAGAAGCTTCAAGGAAATAAGGAATTGGCCATTCACCCCCTCAAACCTACTCCACCATTCAATTAGCTCACGTCTGATCTAAATCTTAAGTTACTTGCGTGGATTCCTTACCCCTCACTACACTTCCCTAACAAAAACATGTCAATCCTACTTCTGAGATGTTCAATTAATCCAGCCTCAGCAGTTTTCTGCAGGAGTATGTTCCAGATTTTCAACCAGTTGCATTAAGAAATTTTTTCCAATTTTACCCTGAATGGCCTAGTTTTCATTTTATTGGTGTGCCCCATTCTTTTGGACGCCCCACCAGAATAAGCAACTTCCTTCCAAGCACCTCATCACATCTTAACATCTCAGTCAGGTCAATTCTTAAAATCTTCTACATTCAAGGAAATACAAGCCTAATCTATGGATCCTGTCCCTGTAATTCAACTTTTAAGTATCCAACTGGTGACTGCACACCCTACAACACCAATCTATTGTTTACAAGACGCAGTGCCAAGAGCCAAATGCTGTAATCCAAGGTGCAGTCTAACTGAAGTTCTATGCAACAGCAGTACTTCAATTTCTTGCTGTTCACTAACTCATTCTGCTTCTCTCAGATTCCATTCCACAATCGCAAAGAGACAGGATTGATGTGGAGTCAGTTTCTTTGACATGCAGGAAATGTGTTATGCTAGTAATCGTTTGCAGCTAAGCTTCGCTGTCCGCAGAAATAACCTCTCTGTCAAACTACTTTTTCTGTGCTCCAACCAAAAAACACATCTTTGAACCCAAAATGCAATTCAAGACTAATGGTGTTAAAAGGAGATTTGCTGAAAATACCAAGCACAGCTTAAAAAATGAAGTATTGGTGATAAAGAGAGGACATTCTGTGTGAAAAGGGACTCAATTTCCCAATTCAGTATGCATTTTACTCAATCAGTAAAGACTATCATGGCAAAGACAATCATGCATTTGGCCTATTAGATCAATAGCCACAAGCGATCCAATTGACCAAGACATGCAAAACTGCACAATAAAAGTCTGCTATGAATGAGCTCAGAATTTCACAAATAGAACCACCATGGACTGAAAGCAGAGATTTTGTTCCTTTTTGATTTATTATTGTTGCATATATTAGTATACAGTGAAAAGTACTGTTTCTTGTGCACTATACAAAGCATAACACTTATAGAGAAAGAAAGTAAACAGTTTAGAATGTAATATTATTGTCATAACCAGGGTGTACAGAAACATCAACTTAGTGCAAGGTGGGTCCATTCAAAAGTCTGATGGCAGCAGGGAAGAAGCTATTCTTGAGTTGGCTGGTATGTGACCTCAGACACATATACATTTGGCAAAGGTTATCCTAGTACTCAGCTTCATTCACAAGTTATCCATGTAATATTGACTGGAACATTCATTAAAACCTGCAGTATTTAAAAAGGAAAAATGAACTATGACATTCAGGAATGTGGCCAAAAATTCAAAAAACCAATTCCATCCTTACAGTGTCATATTCAACTCAGAATCTTAACTCTTACTCTCTCCATGGGTGCAGTCTGACTCAGTGTTTTTCAGCACTTCCTGGGTGGGATTTTCAATGGATGAGACTAAGTAACAGTGGTAGGTGGTTTTTGTAATGCCCACCTTACTAGGCAGAATGGCAGGAATTCTGCATTTGGAAGCTCGTTAATTATCTACAGGTGAGTAGCAGATCTAACCATCTGGTGGTCAAGAGCTGATTTGTAAGCCTGGCATCAGATGCTGGGTTCAGATGTCTGTCCATCATATTTTAAACACCAGTCTAACACATACACCTTAGTCCCCAGCCCATCTGTCTTCAGGAACTGTCACAGGTGTCCGGCAACCGAAGAAACAAGGCTTGCAGCCTGAAAAAGGTGGAAATACCTCGCTTCACCCATTCAACCCTTGGGGCCTTGCTCAGAGGAGTGTGCGCACACAAACATGTCCTGCATCTCAGAGTTGACTCTCTGGGAAGCACACCAACCTCACGTGTCCAGTCTGGGAGGCCATAGCAGAGAAGATCAGAGCAGCTGACAACTTTGTCCGAAATTGCAGCCTTTGCAGGAAGAGAATAATGATCCCATCTGTGGCACAGTAGTTAGCACTGATGTCTCAGTGCCAGGGACCAAACTTCGATTCCAGCCTTGGGTGGCTGTATGGGTTTGCTCCAGGTGATCTGGTTTCTCCTACAGTTCAAACATGTTCAGGTTAGGTTGACTGGCCATGTTAAATTGTCCCTCGGAGTGTCCCATGGTGTGTAGGTTAGGTGGATTAGCCATCGGAAATGTGCAGGGTTATGGTGATAGGGCCAGAGTGGATGACCTGGTGAGTTGCTCTTTTGGAGAGTTGGTGCAGACTCAATGGGCCAGACAGCCTCTTTCCACGCTTAGGGATTCTATGGTTCTACACTCCGCATTTCACAGTTCCTTTCAATATCACTGTGTACTCAGAAAACTACTCCCATCACGGGTCTCATACATCAATTAACGGCTAACAGCTTTCAACACTCATTCCCTCATGGAGACTTGCAAAACATGTCCATCCCATCTGTCTTGTTGCTCATACCCTATCCTCTGGCCCTTTTGCAGAGGGTTTACCACACACAGGGGACATGAGCATCTTACCCAATCTCTTTACCACAAGTCTATCTTCACACAGGCCACATTGACAAACAACAGGCATGGAATGTCATGGAGCAGGGGACAGACAGCTGAAATTATTGCCCTCATGGATTTAGAGGAAGCTGCAATCAAGTTGACTGGGGAGGACAGGGACCACTCTTGTAGGAAAGGAGGGATCGATCTCTTCCAGCAAACGAGTGTGGATCGCAGCACCATCATTTCATCAAATGCTGACAATCATGGTGAGTCACATGCAGCCTTATATAGCTCATTCTCAGCAACTGAAACCATGCTCTATTTTCCAGGCACCTGCAGATCGAGACCCAGGAAGCAGCAGAGCATCATTCCGAGCACCCAGGCTAGGACTGAAGACAAAATGCTGGAAGAACCATCACAGCCCTCACCCGTGCCCTCCACCAATGCAGAGATGCACCTCTGTGGGACACAGCTCTTTGATCCGGCTCACTTTCTGGAGTACAACTCATTTACATGTCCTCGCAACAGTCAGAAGCAGGGACAACCTAGGTCTTTGGCATTCAAAGGCGTTCAGTCCCAGTTAGACGATGGGCCTCTGGAAGAAGCTGCCCATTCAATACTAGGGATGCAGTGACAAACGACATGGAAAATTAAGCATAGATTCAACAAGTACTCAGCAAATTCAAGCAAACAATATAGGAGGCTGCCTTCATTCTGTCTAACATTGTGGCTCTGACAAGTGAGGGCCTTGAGTCCACCATGGCAAGATTGGCGACCATCATGGAGACCCTGGTCCAGCAAGGTCAGATTTGCACTTAGTCATGCATGCCATGGTCACACACTCTGGTGGCCACCGTCAGGATTGAGGCAACATGGGGACCAGGTACCTTGACCTCCCTCCAGTTGCCAGGTCAGGCTGGGGCTCTCCAGTGAGGATGAGCATCAGCTGGACTCCTCAGGGACCTCCGAGGGGTAAATAGCTGCTCATATTCCCTTCTGCCTGTGACTGCATTCAATCCAGCTCATGGCACCAAGAGTGCTTCTACCTGAGCAGGAAACCCTGATCAGACCAAGACCTTCCAGGGCTCAGGAACCAGAGGATGTCTGCCAAATTCAGGAGGTAGCAGTCACCAGGCTGCACCCAGGATCAGCTGTAAGTTCATAAATGTTGATGTCACGGGTGTGTTATCACTGTAATGAAATTGCATTTCTGTGAATACATTTAATGGTTACATATGTTTGGCCTACTGAAAGTGTTGTCATTTTTACAAAGCTAAACCTCTTGTATCAAGATTTAGTAAGAAATCTCACAACACAAGGTTAAAGTCCAATAGGTTTATTTGAAGCTTGAAATTAAGCTTTTGAAGCATTGCTACTTCTTGAGGCGAATGAGCCTGATGAAGGGGCAGTGCTCCAAAATCTTGTGATTCCAAACAAACCTGTTGGACTTAAGCCTGATGTTGGGAGACTTCTTACCCTGCCCACCCCAATCCAACACCGGCATCTCTACATCAAGATTTAGCCATCCTCCCAGCCAATATAAGTGTAAGATTAACACTTACATGGTGTGAACCTCAATTAAACTAGTCTCCATTTCCTTGTGTGATGTTGGAAAGATGTATTTACATCTTTATTTGAAATGTATGATGCAAACATTTCTAATTCTTTTCCCCCAGTTCAAGAGCTATTCAGCAGCACTGATATTCTAGTAGCATCTGTGTCCCCTCAGTGGTAGGCGACAGAACACAATATCTACATAGGAAGAAGAAATCACCAGGCATGTTCTCAAACCAGTCACAGCACTGTTTGCATCACTGGATAGCAGAGAAAGCTTCTATTCTTCGCTCACGTTGCTTTTATTTCTCAATAGACTTGGAGTTCCCAGAGTGAATGTGTTCAAGAGCACCACAGAAGCAGAGATAACAGCCTGGTGATTCATGAGGCCAGAATGTATAAATGTGAATGCAGGGCTCATTTTCACTGTGAATCCCTGAGCTGAAAGGTAACAACACTGAGGATTGGGGAAATGTGGCCATATACAACATAGAACAGTACAACACAGTACAGGCCCTTCGGCCCTTGATGTTATGCCAAGCTATGTCCAAACCCAAGATCAAGCTATCCCATTCTCTATCATTCTGGTGTGCTCCATATACCTATCCAATGTCTGCTCGAAACTTCCTAAAGGGTTCGACTCCATCATCACAGCAGGCAATGCATTCCACACCCCAACTATTCTCTGTATAAAGAATCCACCTCGGACATCCCTCTTATATCTCCCACCACGAACCTTAAAGTTATGCCCACTAGTAACAGCTGCATCCACCTGAGGAAATAGTCTTGCTTGTCCACTCTCTATCATCATCTTATAAATCTCTATTAAGTGTCCTCTCATCTTCTGCCGCTCTAAAGAGAAAAGCCCCAGCTCCTTCAACGTTTCCTCATAAGACCCATCCTCCAAACCAGGCAGCATCCTGGTCATTCTCCTCTGCATTCTCTTCAATGCTTCCATTCTTCTTATAATGAGGTGACCAAATATTCCAAATATGCACACAATATTCCAAACGTGGTCTCACCAAGGTCCTGTATAGTTGCAACATAACCCCACGGCTCATAAACTCAAATCCCCTGTTAATAAATGTTAACACATTATAAGCCTTCTTCACGACTCTATCCACTTGAGTGGCAACCTTCAGAGATTTGTGGATATGAACCCCAAGATCTTTTAGTTTCTCCACATTCTTCAGAACCTTACCGCTAACCCTGTAAACTACCATTTAAGTTTGTCCTATCAAAATGAATCACCTTGCACTTATCAGTGTTAAACTCCATCTGCTACTTTTCTGCCCAGTTCTGCATCCTATCAATGTCTCTTTGCAGTTGACAAGAGCCCTCCACCTCATCCACTACTCCACCAATCTTGGTGTCATTAGCAAATTAACTAACCCATCCTTCAGCTCCCTCTTCCAAGTCATTGATAAAAATCACAAATAGCAGAGGACTCAGCACTGACCCCTGTGGTATACCGCTGGTAACTGACCTCCAGTCTGAAAATTTTCCCTCCACCATCAACATCCATCTTCTATGAGGCGGCCAGTTACTTATCCAATAAGCCAAATTACCTTCTATCCCACATGTCCTTCCTTTCTTCATGAGCCTACCGTGAACTTTATCAAACACCTTACTAAAATCCATCTATACGACATCAACTGCTCTACCTTCATCTACACACTTAGTTACTACTCAAAGAATTCTATCAAATTTGTGAGGCAGGACTTAACTGTCATGAAACCATGCTGACTATCCCAGATTAAGCTGCACTTTCCAAATGGTCATAAATCCTATCTCTCAGGACCTTTCCAGTAACTTATCGACCATCAAAGTAAGACTAACTGGCCTACAACTACCAAGGTCATTCTTATTTCCTTTCTTGAAGACAGGAACAATATTCGCCACTCTCTATTACTCTGGCACAATTCCCATAGAAAGTGAGGACCCAAAGATCAAAGCTAAAGGCTCTGCGATCTCATCCCTTGTCTCCCAAAGAATCCTCGGATGTATCCCATTTGGCACAGGAGATTTATTGACCCTCAGGTTTTTCAAAATTGCTAATACATCTTCTCTCAGAATATCTACCTCCTCCAGCCTATCAGCCTGTATCACACACTTATCCTCAAAAATATGCCCCTCTCCTTAGTAAACAATGAAGAAAAGTATTCATTCATCCCCTGTCCTATCTCTTCTGACTCCATGCACAAGTTCCCACTAGTATCTTGACTGGTCTTAACCTCACCCTGGTCATTCTTTTATGTCTCACATAAGAGTAAAAGCCTTGGAGTTTTTATCCAGCCTGCCAAGGCTTCCTGCTTTATTCTTCCTGGAACCTGCCAACTATTAAAGTATCAAGAGCATGTCTTGCTTCCTCCATGGTGTCACCGTGGTTATATTGTTTCTCATCAGCCTCCTGAAGTTTTTAGGCCTCTGAATCTTCACCCTCCAATAAAGTCTCATCCTCCTCCAGTTCACCCTCTGTCAAGGGAACGTCCCTTTGCATAGCCAGACTGTGAAGGGTTCAATACACCGTGATAAAGCAAGAAACCTTATCAGTAGTGTACTGTAATGAGCCACTTGAACAGTGCAAGCAATTGATGTGCCTCTTCAGAAGCTTTATGGTCAGCTCTGTAAGGGAATGCATGGGACTGTGAGCAGCATTACAAGTTTCCTCTGAATGACTCTGAGGGTGACATGCAGATGTCATCAGCCAGTGTTTAAATGGGGTAGCCCTTAACTCCCAGCAACTGGTACTGCAAACATACTGACAGCTCAAAAATTCAAGGCACCTGGGGGTGACTGAGGATGTAGGAGTCATGGCATCTCCTAGGGTAATGTGAATACACGTGCAGGATGTGCTTGCAATGGTCACACCTTGGTCACATGTTGATAAAATGAGATGCCTTGTAGTTTACAAAGACTAGGGCTGCTGCCAGGGTGCCTGTTTAGACAATCTATTCCATTCTGCGCTTGTGGGAAATCTGAGGTAGCTGTGAAGCTGCTGAATCTTTGCTATCCTCATCCAGAGCAAATCTGGCACAAATGATAGGCCTTCCTGTAAAAGGCACTGATCAGCTCCTTTACGCAGTAATGTGTTTGGGCCTGAGAGACAGCACACAGGTCTCCTGTTGATATCTGGCAAGACCCAAAGGCAAATAAATTAACCTTCTCGTCTTTGGAAGGGAGATGCCTCCAATCCCAAGGCACATCAGGAATTCTTAAAGAGTGTGACACATGACACATCTGATCTCAGGTCAAATACCGGCATGTTCAGCCTGCCTCTCATTCACTTGTAAATAAGAGATGCTTCTACAGTAGCCCCTAGGTCTGACAAGTCACCTCCATTGTCTGAGTCTCTCCTAATCATGCTCTGGGTCCCCACAACCATGTCCCTCAGGCAGGGTCTCTCACTGGAGCACCACTTAGTCGCCTCTCCCTCCTCCATTGCACTAAACTCTGACAAAGTCCTGAATCCATCTGTGCTTTTGCCTTTTCTCTGGAGCAAAACATTGAAGATAAGAATGATTAAAGGGTTGTTAAAATGAAGTTCTGAATATGAAACCTACAGGAACTGTTAGGATCCATGGCTTTTCCTCCCTTCTTGCTCAGTAGCAGATGCAGCCTTGTCCCAGAGAGGCTGGCGCAAACACTGAGGTGACCAAGATGACATTCCAGAAATCAGTCATCTGGAGCTTTGCGTGGATGGTAAGGTGTAAATGAAATGAGTGACCCAAATTAGCTCTATGCTCCCATCTCTGATGGAGCAAACTAATGACCAATCAGCTGTGCATGATCAATGAGTAGAGCCCCTTTAGCCTGTTATGAATACCAATTCTAGTGAACACATGATTGGCCTTCATTGATGGAATGCCACATATGATACATCTCCTTCTCTGTTGCCTGCATTCACAAAGTCTGCACTTCTAGGTGTCACTCTTGAGATGCAGTGACTGTGATGTGAAGCCATCAAGTTGAGGGTATCCCTTTAACAGCACTATTGAAGGCATTGGCTTTTGGTAGCTTTTTTCCGAAAAAGACTTTCCTCCTTTCTAACAAAGCTGACATCTGTTGATTCGTGACAAGTTCGAAGGTGCCTCCAGAAGGGATCCCTGAGCCAATGTGTTCCTCCCACGCTGCCCTAGACCTCTCCCAGCAGAGGGGTCGCTGTTACTTTAGTCTTAGGCCATTACTGTGGGGCAGCTAAAGGTTGCTTCCTCACTTTTATTTCCAAATGGAATTCAATGCTCCCTCTCTCACTGTCCTTGTGTATAACACACATCTCAAACCGCACACTGTGAAGCTTCCTCCTGTAGTTCTCCAGCCTCCCCCAATAATATTGGATCCCATAGTTGAGGTGACTACTGCTATCGCCACCTCTCTCCTAGCCCATGACATGCCCATACCTGATGTATCCATCCATCTAGAAGCTATGTGCACAGTCACCAACTAAGGTGAACTCCTCCCTAGGAGAGCTACACATACCCACCGCTTTATTATGCATTTCCACTCTCTAGATGCTGCTGGTTGTCATTACCATTCACTATGCCACCAGGTAGAGACAAGCCAAATCCAAGGACAGTGACTGGGAGGCACATCTGCCCACCAGGTTGTGCTTTTATCCTCCGGAGAATAGAGTCCTTGCCTCTCCCTGCAGCTGAAGTACATTGTCTCAATGATTCCTCCTGTTACATGAATCTGCACTCTGGATTGTCTCCTATTGCTGACCACAGACTATGAGGTCCACATAGCCCCTGAACTGTCTGTAATTTGTGGCTTCTTTCCATATGATCTCAAGAGAGTCTGAACTCTGACTGCAAGCCAATGGAGACTTTCAGAGTCCCCACTGCCATGAAGACTAAAGACTACAGTGTATCCTTCCAAATCCTCTCTCCCCCCACTGCACCTTCTATGTCTCCATGTGACGCATTCCCTCCGTGCCACCCTAACAAACCTCCCCCCTACCATTCCAGAGTCTGTGTGCATCCTCTTCCAGTCAAAAATGTGAGATTCCCTTGTTCATCAACATTTCACATACACTTGTTAGACTCCAGCTTCTCACCTCTCAGTCCACCTCTGCCTGCCATTGTTCTTCAACGTGGCTTCTTCCACCCTCACATCCCCGCTCCTCCCCTGTGTTCATCATCCCCATCCTTCCTTCACTCCCCAGCCCTAGTTATAAATGCAGAACGTGCAGCATAGTGATATCCCTGTGGACAACAGGGTCAGCAAGCTCTTGCAGTCTCCGACCCCAGCTGTAGTACTAGTCAGTGTCTGAAAGTTTATTTATTAGTGTCACAGGTAGGCTTACATTAACACTGCAATAAAGTTACTGTGAAAATCCTCCAGTCACCACACTCCAACACCTGTTTGGGTACACTGAGGGAGAATTTAGGACAGTTATTGCACCTAACCATCATGTCTTTCAGACTGTGGGAGGAAACTGGAGCACTCGGCAGACTCGGTACAGACAATGGCACATGTCAAGTATCAAACCTGGGTCCCTGGCGCTGTGAGGCAGCACTGCTAACCACTGTGCCATCATGCCACTCGAAAGTGGAGGGCTGCATAGGTACCTCAGCACAGTGCTGTCAGCAAAGAGCAGGAGCAGACCCATCTTATAGCCCCAGCAGTTTGGCATCCATTGCAACAAGACCAGTGCAGCGCTATGTCAGATTTGATACATATGTTGCACTCAACTAAAAGTCACAAATGAACTGAAGTCCAAGTTGTGTATGCCACTCCTTTTCAAATGGGGTTGAGGCTGGTGGCAATTCCTGCTGATATGACAGAAGTTTGGAAGGTGTGTCAAGATTCTGGCGAGCAGCTGTTTCAATGAGTATCTGTGAGATGTTAATGAATCCAAATGGTGTTCACCAGGCAGCGGGATAACTAACCCACCATCGATAGAACTGCGCACCTTAATATGTCGGCCAGTTTCCAATTTTTTTGCTTGTCGTTAAATTCTTCACTCTCGATAGTTACGAAACTTGCCACAGGCAGGATGGAAAAATTCTGCTCTGTGTTTTAATCCCAACAGCATAATGGGTAGGTTTTTAACTTGTCCATGTTCTGAATCATGTTGCAGAAAATTCCCAGTTTTCATTTGCAATGTTTTCAGTGGTAACAAGAATTAGCACAGTTTCAATAACGTGTGGCTACTTCAATACAGCAATTCTAGTGCCAAATTGAAAACTCTATCCCTGGATTCCAGACAAGATTAAAGGCACACAGACGTATAACTACGCTCTATCTCTTAAAACTTCCAAAATTAAGAGGCTGATTGATTCCTGCTCTGTCCAAGACAACAAGAAACTACAAAGGATTGTGACTGAACCCCAGTTCATACGCAAACCCCCAACGTCCCATCCATTGACTCTGTCTACACTTCCCGCTGCCTCAGAAAAACAGCCAGCATAATCAAAGACCCTACACACTCCAGATACACTCTCTACCATCTTCTTCCATTGGGAAAATGACACAAAAGTCTGAAATCATGTACCAACCAACTCAAGAACAGCTTTTTCCATGCTGCCACCAGATTACTGAATGGACCTACCTTATATTAAGTTGATCTTTCTCTACACATTAGCTATGACTGTAACATTATATTCTTCTTTTCTTCTCTTCTTTTCTACCATAAAGAATATGGTATGCTTTATTTGTATAGTGTGCAAGAAACAATACGTTTCACTATATACTAATACATGTAACAATACAAACCAAATCAAATCCACTGCTAAATAGAAATGCACAGAAATTGAGAATGAACCTCAAACCAAACTAAGAACCTGGTTTGATCACGAGTGAGATTTGAGCAATACCTTACTGATCAAACCTCAATAATCCACTTCTTAATTCTGTACAGGAGCATGTGAATCTATTCCCCAAGTACTTCTTAAAAATATGCTTATTTCCAGGCTAGATAATGGAAGTCATCACTGATTGCAGAACCACACAAAAAAAACCTGCAGATATTTTATGCATCTTTAACTGTAGCATGCTTCCCTGCAGTGCATTGGTAACTCTTTGACATTTAACATTCACAACTGCTAACTATAATAAGGGGTTTTGATTGCTTCTTTTGCAGATGCAGTTATTTAATGACTGTGATCAGTTGCATAATTTCACCATACAGACGTTTTAACTTCGAAGATTTTAATTTGTTAATAGATTGTTATTGTCATACGTGGTTTGTGGGTACAGAAATCCGCAGTCACATCTTTTGAGTGTTCCAGCCTGATTGGGAAGCAACTGGTTAATATCCTGTAATGTCAGAGGTGAAAGTTTGACAGTAAAATCACCTGATGTTGCAGAATGTCACTCCCAAGTAGCTGAAACATTCAATTGCTTGTAAAAGAGGATGGGAATGCATAAGCACCCTGTCACTTCAGATGCAGGCACCGGCAGCTCACCTAGACAGGTGACGTGTTAGGACCCATGCTGGCAGCTTCCTGCTGAGCGAGGCTACAACAGCGCCTGACAAATTAGATGGGACTGCGCTACCAAAATCCCTGCCAACAGGCCTAACAGTCAAGTGTCTGGCTGGTTGTTATCTGGAAGCGGTGGTTGCAGCATTCTGACACCTCATCTATACAATCTGAAATCTTTCTGATACACCGCATACAGCTAATAGAGAGACTGGAGAATACACAACTGTTCAACAAAATTTCATGCATCAAATAAAAAGAGAAGCTATATTTTAAACAGGAAAAAGCATAACAAGAATCCATCCATAATGCTGGAAAAGGGGGCATGTTATTATTTGATAATCAAGACACATTCTAACTTTAGACTTGTTTTTATGATGTTTAGCTATAGTTATCAAACCTATAAAGTTTTTTTTGTGCTGTATTAATTAAGACTGTAGTCAACTACTCAAGCCAGTTTCCATTTACATAGTAATTGGTGCAAGCTTACTCAAATCTATTACACAAGAGTACATCCATTACCATTGTGGCAAGCTTCAAACCTAAGTAAATATATCGAGGGCAATAGCTGTTTCATTCATTATGTGCAGCAACACTGAAACCACCTATTTCTATTTCAGTACAGTTGCGATGTTCGCAATAACCCAACATGACAAAAGTTTGTTTAAACTGACACAGTCACCCATTCCCCTGCAAAATCTGGCAGCAAACTTGGATTTCTTTTAGTCTGATTTTGGAACCACTAGCCATAAATGAGAAATAAAGTTTGCAACAGGAATCCACCCAACAATAATAATTGAAACCAAAAAGATCCATAAACAAGTTAAAAACGATACAGGTTAAAACAATATGCCACAAATCTAATCTTTGCATCGCAACCATGTTCTGCATTTCCAAATATTTTTTTCAAATAAATTCCAAACAAGACAGTTAGTGTATACCACATACATTACTTCTAAATTATGCTGATATACTGTTCAGCGCAAAAGCAAGAACAAGTGTTTCAAAGGGCAGATATCAGTATCATCTGTAAACATTTCATTCACTGTCTCAATCATATTTTTCAAAATAAAAATGTGTCAAATACGCATTGTATGTGCAACAAATCACCACACACAATAATAAACTCTCAGACCCATTCTGAAAACAGCTAGCAATTGAAATTTGATGTGACCATTCTTGGAGGTGTGGGGGTGAGCCAGCATTCAGCCTCTGCACCTGACTGGTGACATCCAAAGTGCCTCTGATATTGGGACTCAGATCTCATTTCCAACATAACCAGAAGAGTACAAACAGTCAATCCAATAAAGAGGAAACCAATATTGGTATAGTGTTAGCATCGCAACTGCCCTCAGGTAAGTAAAGCCTGGGGTTAGGAGGGAAGAGATTTGGGAAGGGTGGGAACACACTAGCTTAGGGGTACCGTAGTCTGCTCTCTGTAAAAGTGAGGTCAGGGAGAATGCTCCAATCATTCCCACTTCCCATTTAGGTAAGTAAATTTAAAAACAGCTAATCCCAAGCTCTGGTTTTTACTGAGTGTAACCAGTCTCACCTCTAACAGGTTTCCAGTCAATTATTTATATATACAATAGCTCTGAAGGTTATTTTAGGTGTAGAATCTGTTTAAGGTTCGTTGGTGATCTGCTACCAGTCAGAAAGATAAACTTGCTACTTGCTCATTATGTTGGGTGCTAACCAACCTTCTAAGCCCCAAGCATGATCAAATCTATAGGCTTTAGGTATTTAACAAGAATCCCATTCCTCAATCAATATTTGTCTGTTCAGTCCTGCTTGGGGGGACACATGAATAAAATAACTTGAACATTTAAGCAAAATATATAAATGTGAGTTAAAACACAAAGGTGAAGACATCAATATGCTGATATCAAATAAATGTGTGCCAGGAAATTATTTCATATGGCTATTAAATTTTATTTGAAAGAAGTTACATCAAAGCATGTCCAAATAAAGACTGCTCTAGAAAACTCCAGAGTGCATTTCAACTTTTGATCATGACTCAGAGGTTCATCCTGTTCCAGAATATCAAAACTCTAAATAAGCAATCCATGTTAACTGATGACTGCAAGAACTTTTGTGTCAATGCTCACAGCATAGGAAAACTGTTGTCTAATTATGCTGAGACCCTACTCTGACTTGACGTGCTATAGATAGTGTACGTGATAACTGGACAGAGGAGTGCACGAAGTAGCTTTGCAGTAGCTTTGTTATTTTGATAACCCGTGCTCAGACCCTTCAAGTTCCTGAACTGCAGGGGCATGCAGAGGTCTCCTAGCATTGTTCCCAAGAGTGCAAGCACATTGCCCCGTTGCTATCAGTGAGGGACATACAGGCGATGTAAACATTTCACCCCATGTATTCAGTGCATTGCACTGAAGGAAACAGTGCTGCTCCACAGATCAAATGAAGCAGTGTTCAGCAAAATCATGGGAGGCTGTCAATTTCCCATTAGAAACAAAAAAAGTAAAACTAGATAATGGATATGAACAGATCAAGCCTGCTGGGAGCCTGAAGGCTTGCTTGACTCGGAACTTGACTCCTCCTGACTGCGGGTCAGTTTTACGCAAACAGAGCCTAACAGAAATGTTACTGGGGAAATAATAGCCATTTCCAATGATAATACACAATTTTAACACTGGCGCTCCACTGATTTAGGTGGTCTGTGCGGACCAAACAGACGTGTCAAGCAGCCTGCTGCAGTTAGGTAAGTCTTTAATGGGTAACTGGCAGGCTCTGGCAGTCTTATTTCTGTTTTAGATTTGGTTTGTCATTGGGTATCCATTACCTGCCATTCATCTTTGATCTCTTTGGACAGGCCTGATCAAAAGATGTCATTTGACCTACTCCACTTGGCAGAAACTTGTAGAAGTCTCATAAAGGGGTATCCCTGCTATAAATAAAATGACATTATTATTTTTCTGTCCTATCATGTAGAAGAGACAATTATGATAATGCAGTGCCTGTCACTGGAAGCCCAGCAGTTTCCAGCTCCCATGCTAACAGCCAGCTTTTCTATTTGTTTCTTTCCCTTCTTTTTTTTAAATGTGTGTTTCGTTCATTTAAAAGATGGAGAATGAAGCAGAAAGAGATGTGGTTTTCTAGAGAGAGAGGAAAAAACATCTTGCAATAAAGCTAAAAACAGCAGTGCTCTGAGGCAATTCAGACTGCAAAACACAAACCATTAAGTTTGTGCATTATCTTTTAATTTAATCTTGAATGATTTATAATCCATCACGCAAGGCTTCAACCATATCCAATTATTCTCTGCTGCTTGATTGACAAGAAAGGTGATTTATTAAGCTAATAAAAAGTGATGTGCACTGAGAGCATAAAAAAATAACCAGCTGGACAAAGAGACTTTAAGAAAAACACATTACATACAGTGCTGCAGTAAATGAAAATTTGCAGCATGCATGAATAGAAAAATACAAAATATCGCTAAAAAGTCATCTTGTGTAATTGTTCACCTAATGCAGCACAAATACTCAAGGGAAAAGGCAGGTTTAAAAGATGAATTGGGGACCGTCAGACTTCTCTTCATAAACAACAGGATACTACTTTAATGTCCAAGATGCTGGCTTGTTTCACTGAGCACCCACTTCAGAACTAATGATGCAATCAAAATTCAAGCAATCAGCCAGACTGCCTTGTGGAAGTGCCAGTGTTTGTAGCTGGCTTTACATTTGTTTAAAAAAAAACTTCTAAAGAAAAAGGCAGAAAAATACCAAAGAATTCTGTCCTGAAAGCCCTGACAAAATAAAAACAGCACACCCGCTCAAAGTTTATTGCATTGCTCGGTGTGGCAGGAGAACATGAAAGCGCGAAAAGCAATCAGCAAAAAAAAAACGCGCATTTTCGTAGCTAAAAGTAATCTTCGTTGTGGATCCTAAGCAGCATAATCCACCAATCACCTTGGGAAAGTAAGATGAAGTATATTTTCAGGACTGAGGCTATGTGATGAAATTAAACACAAAGGATGTAAACAGGATGCATAATTAAGACACCACAGGGCCAGACAGGGCAATCGCTGCATGACACTGCACGTACATGATTATATGGAGCCATTTTTTCTGTTAAGGAGCAGACAGCATAAAATAATCGAATTGACCAAAAAACTCTTTTCTATCCTTCAAATGTTCCAAATATTTAATTTCCCCAAACTATGAAGAAGCGTCGCTTTGGGGTGCATTTAACTTGTTAAAAACGTAAGCTCCATTTAAAAGCAGTCATCTTCATAAAGGAAGGCAGAGGGAGGAAAAGTGCAGAAACTGTTTACAAGTTGTTGAGATTTTGACACTAGATAAATGTACAACACACTGTCATACCCTATTATCCCAAACAAAATTATGGCTTTATTTTAGCAAAAGTATGCCTACTAACAATACAGGGACAATGCAATCCTAAACAAAAAGGCCAGAAGTTGATAATGCACCCTTATCTTTGGCAAAGGAACCCTCTGTGGTTTTTCCCTTTTAAGCTCCTAGATCACTCAAGTAAGACCAACAAAGTGTGCGAACAATACTTTGATACACTGCTTAGAATGCAAATGTTTTATTTTGTGCATCAAAAAAATAACAAAATGTATGCATTGTGAATATCAGCAGGGGGGTTCATGAAAACTCTAATACATTCTCCAAAGAAATGGTATTTGTGTGGAGATCTACACACTGATCATAAATAAATGAGATTTTTTGACAGTTTAGCATAAAGCACATTGAAGTTATCTCTGATTCTTAAGAAAGGATTTCCCCGAAGGAATACCACAGGATGATGCTTAAAGCTGTCACCTACTGATGTTGTACAACAAGTTAAATACAATTCATTAAACTGCTGAAATCTTCCAGCCAGTTTTAAAATCCCCTGCTGCGAAAATTGTGCCACCTGGTCTCACAGCTTCCACTGTGGAACTGTGTTGCATTTTTTTTAAAACTTGCTTTGTGTCATACCATTGGCCTCTCAGATATTTTTTTTCCCTCAAACGTTATGACTTCAAATCTTCATCAGTTTACAACTTTAAATGCTAATACTGCTCACAAAAACATTTTTCAGTACTCAAGGCGACTACAGCTAACAAGCAACAGCCTGTTACAAAAAGTCATTTTTATTTATGATGTATTTGAACAATTTGCCATCGTAAAAATTCATGACAAAATTAAGCACAACACAGCACAGTTATTTGGAATTTATTCTGAAATATAGGTGCCAGAATAATTTCCAATGTAGAATCTAACAAAAGAACATCTAAGAAGCACAACTGTGCATTATGCTGATATTTTCAGTGTAAATGATAGCGCAGCTAGCGTTAAAGTCATCATTGATTCTTCCCTTTCTGTGCACCCGGTCCGATTTTATTCTAAATTAATATAAATATTCAAAACACACATCCTGATTAACAACATATAACAGTCTCTCTCAGAAAACTTCAATTTTCTAAATTATCACTGTAATGCATTTCCTGTGGCCCCATGATTTCCAATAACGGACATCATCTGCAGAGTGTTTTATTGTTTATGGATGTGTTTTTCATTAAATCACTCAAATTTGTGTGAATAGTTAGGAGCCGGATGAGGTGCAGTGAACAGGGAGAAAGGCGACAATTTATCTTTAGCCATTTTTAAACAAACAATTTTTTTTTATTCTGTACAGTATCGTGTGTGTGAAAGAGCAGAAGGTAGTGCCACTACAATAGGCACTCAGTACTGCTTTGGTTACATTTTCAATCTATACTAATGATTTTAAACAATGCTGAAGAAAAGACAATTGACAAGAGACAATGAAAGCTGCACTTTGCTCCCAATCTTAAAATCAGTTTCATGCTCAACAAATACGCAGAAGGATAATTTCTTGCCAAAAATACATAACGTTTGCACTAGGTATCTTTAGCCTTCATTCAGGTAATGCTTAATCCATTGTTCAAGGAGCCTTTTATTTTTTGGGTGGGTTGTAATTTAATTTTTGATTTAGAAGAATGTAAGTAATAGGAGTGAAGGGGAAAATAGAAAACTTGGGATTAAAACATAAGGAAAAATCTTTTAAAGTAATGGCAAGCAATTTATTTTTCTTCATGTCCCAATCAATACTGCTTATTATTAGACCATTCTGTTCCCACTAAAGAAATTGTGAGTACACAACATCAGTAACATCTTTCTAGTATGATAAGAGACTACTTAACATTGTAATATTATCAAAATACAGGGTTTCTAGTAAGAATATGACAACAATTGAGCTGTCAATATTACTGTGATAACTTTGCTGCGATAAGTATGCTCTAATATTAAACTGAACTAATATTATAGCAATTGATTACTGTGATGTACTCCCACACAGCTTATGGAAATACACAGAATTCCACTGATAAAACTATGTAATGCATCGAAAATTAATAAAGCTAATAGTGTTTGCCTCCGACCTACCAGTTTCACTGTTATGATGAGAAAGAAGGAAGCTTGAAAAACACTTCAAATAACTGTTAATTTAAATATTTAAGCATAATTGTTGGGGAAAAAACTCCATTCTGTGATTAAGTCAACCTTTTCAGGGTTATTTTCATCACAATATATTTATGGATAAACAAAGAACTTCTGATATTTGCTAAATTAAAGCAAAAAACTGCTACCACCACTGGTTGAGCTCCACTCACATATGGCCAGATTTCAAAATCAGTTTGTACTGTTGTATCAGTTTTGATGAAGGCCACAAACATTTTAGCTCCACTGCATGCTGCAGTAAAAGATCCAGCAAAGTTCAGCTTTTGAGCTTTATGGAAAGAACATGACAAAAAGATGGTTTCTGTGGATCCCTTCTCCTGATTTTCCAGCCTTCAAGGTCTGCATTTAATAATTTACACAAAACTGCAGCAAATCACAACAAAAACTTTTGAACCAAATGATCTTAATTGTATTCATTGAGCCCTGGAAATTGAGAAGCTTATTGTAGTTGCTGTCTTCACACCTTCAGAAACCATCTTCATAATATTCAGCCCTAAATATTTGTTTAACAATGGAGTTGTCATATATTAGTGCACAGATTTTGAATATGTATCGATCTCAGGGAGATAAAAATGTGCAGTGATTATTCTATTTCTACAAGGTTCACTAAAACAAGACGTAGGCTTGACTTTGACAAATACTCAAGGTACAAAGAAACAGATTATGATTTTGTAAGTTATAAAAAAGCAAGAAGCAGGATGGCTTTGTAAACTGGCTACTGAAAGGTACAAGTACAACTGACAAGGCAAATTACCTATATAAAACTATTCGCATAAACATAGAACCATCCACAGAAAACAGAAGCAGGGGCAGGCCATTCAAACCTGCTGTGCTATTCATTATCATGGTTGATCATCAAATTTAAAGACCCTGTACTCATCTTCCCCCATATCCCTTGATCCCTTTAACCCTAACAGCAATTTAATTCCTTCTTGAAATCACACAATATTTTGGCCTTAACTACTTTCTGTGGTAGTGAATTCCACACATTCATCATTTTCTGGGAGAAGAAATTTCTCCTCACTTCAGTCCTAAAGGTTTACCCCATATCCTCAAACTACGATCTTTAGTTCTGGACTCCTCCACCATCAGGAATATTCTTTCTAAATCTACGCTGTATAATTCTGTTAGAATTTCATAAATTTCAGTGAGATTCTGTCTCACTTTTCCAAACTCCAATGAATATAATACTAACCGATTTAGTCTCTCCTCATGTTTCAGTCCTGCCATCCTAGGAATCAGCCTGATAAACCTTTGCTGCATTTCTTCTGTAGCAAGAAATCTGTCCTCTTGATAACAACACAAAAACTGCACACAATACTCCAGATGTAGCCTCACCAACGTCTTGCAGAATTGCAGTAAACATCCCCACTCTTGCACTCAAATCCTCTCACTATGAAGACCAACATAGTAATATAGCATTCTTTACTGCTTGCTGTACCTGCAGCAACTGATACACGAGGAAACTAAGGCCTTGCTGAATATCCACTTCTCTCAACTTACACCCATTTAAATAATATTCTGCTTTCCTATTTTTGTGACTGAAGTGAATAACCTCACATTTACCTACATTATACTACATCTGCAATGCATAAGCCCATTCACTCAGCCTGTCCAAATCAAACTGAACCATCTCTGCATCCTAAAGTTAAAGTCCATCAAGAAGAATTTTTGTTGCAGCTATTCATATTCATTGGACAGTATGGAGAGATAGTTAAATCTCTTGCATATTAGATAATTATTTTTCACTCCAAAACTTAAAAAATATATATTTTTGGCTTATTTTCAGGCAGAGGGGGCAGAAACTCTCATAAAAACAGCACTCACTGACCTGCCCCAATTTCAAATGGTCCATTATAAAATGCAGCATTCCAAAGTTTCAGAAAATTATTTGGCTGATACAATATAACATTATGTATGCTCCAATATAATGTACAATATATTATGAATCCTGAAAATGAAATTCAGCACTTTGTAGATCAGCAATTCCTTGAATTTTGATATGTATTGAATGAACACAAGTGTTTTAAAAATTGGACCTCCCAGTGGGATAAAATATAATTTTTCTTTGGGTATCCACATTAAATATTTGCTAGAAAGTGGACTGAAATCTACAGCTCATGTGTGATACAATTAAGAACAGTTTATCATTGACATGATAGAGTCCTGACAATATCAAATGTGCTATTACTGCCACTGTTATTCATCAACAGCCCCATACATTTAGGGTTCTAACGCAAAGTATTATATTGTACACATTATTTTTCAACATAGGGTGTATTTTTATTTTAGCAGAAAAAAAAATGGTGGAAATTAGTTTTCCTGTTTCAGTTTTACAAAGACAATAAGACAATTTTAGCTGGGTTATAAAACACTGGAATAGTGTTCAGCTCATATTGTAACATGATAATAGAATATAAGATCATTGTACGCTAATGTGTTTGAGACTGATGATGAATCATACTGTGTGCTTGTTCCGTTATATAGTTATGGTCACAAAACACATTATTGAAAGAAAATCTTATTTTTCCTCATATTTGCTCCTCTATATACACGTGCTGATAACATGACACAAGTGACTCAAAATGCATCACGTTACTACTTACAGCTCCGGCTATTTTCACAAATTTCGGCTTAAGAACAAGAATTTGAATTGACCTAATTAACTTTTGTCTGAAATATGATTTCCAGCCAGCAGCACATGGTTCCCTTCATTGGGAAAAACAACAGGTAGAGTTGGACCAGACTACTACGTTGGTGACTGAATATTGATTATTGAAATGATTGATTCAATATTTAGATACATTAAACCACCATTAAAGTGCTCTGACTTCCTGATTAAATGTGCATTCTATGTCCTGTACAGTAACCACATCTGCGTCACTCCCACTGAACTACTAAGTTATTTGTATCAGGTTTCTTAGCTGGTACATGTTTAGCCAGCTAATAAACAGGAGCTGGGGTGGGGTGAAGGGAATTGCGGGAGGCGGAGTGGTGCACGGTGTATGTGTGAAAGGGTGAGTGGGTTGCTTTCCTCTTGCAGTATCACAAGGCGTCACAGGGCAGCAGTCGTGATTGGCCAAATTAACTGTCTGCCTGCCTTGCCCAAACAAGCTGCTTGATGACAAGCTGATTATCGAATTATTTAAATTTCTGTCAGTAAAAAATGTTAAGCAATTGCAATCGATTTATCAACACAGCAGAGAAAACTATAATACTTGCATTTCACAAACCATTAGATGGAATATTTCAAATGCAAACTGAGTACAAGTCGCCTTAGTGCGACTATTGTCAGAGTTTCCTGATTTCATTGCACATACAAAAGGCATTTTGTTAAAAATGTGTGCAGTTCTAGTTATAATTAGTTCGGGTGTGATTAGCATATGCATTTACTGGTCTATTTTGAAGTGCACTATGGCATAGTGATAAATGTCACTAGACTAGTAATAAAGAACTTCAGGTTAATATCCTGGGGACGAAGGTTGGAAACTCACCACAAGAACTGGTGGAATTTGTATTCAATTAATTTAGTTGATTAATAAAGAAAATCTGGAAATAAAAGTTAATCTCAGTAATGGTGCAATGAAACTATCACTGAATGTCATAAAATACCATCTGATTCACTAATGTCCTTTAGGGAAGGAAATCTGCAGTCCTTACCTGGTCTGGCCTATGTGTGACTCCAGACCAACAGCAATGTGATTGACTCTGAAATGGTCTCAGAAATGGTCTAGCAAGCCACTCAGTTGTACCGTACCCCTACAGAACAGTCAAACGTTAATAAAAAAAATGGTCAGATCAACTGGCATTGACTCAGGTACCGGAAACAACAATAGCACACCAACACTGTTGACCTTGCAAAGTTCTCCTTACTAATGTCTGAGGGCTTGCATCAAAATTGGGTAGCTGTCCCAGAGGCCAGTCAAGCAGCACATAAATAAAATTATACTCACTGAACCACACAATACTCCAATCCCTGGGTATGTCCCAGGGCAAACAGACCCAACACAATTGGCAGAGGAATGGGGGTATACAACTGGGCAAGCATTGCCCTTGGAGGTTTCATCATTGGTTGTGGGCCCCTTCAAGGCTTGTGGCATCAGGTCATGGGCAACATGGGCAAGTATACCTCCTACTAAATATTATCAATATCCTTCCTTCAGCTAATGAATCAGTACTTCTCCATGTTGAACATCACTTGGAAGAAACACTGAGGTGGCAAAGGTACAGAATGTACTCAGGGTGGGGATGTCCATCACAAAGAGTTGCTCAACAACAGCAGCACAAACCCACTGAGTTCAAAAGGATGCGTCTGCCTGACTGGACCTGCAGCAGGTGGTGAGGGAAACAATAAGAGAAAAAAAAATCTACTCAAACTTGTCTCCACCAATGTACCTGTCACAAATGTATATGTCCATGGTGGTATTAATAGGAGTAATCATTGCACAGTCTTTGTGACAATGATGTCCTATTTCACATTGTGGCTACCCTCCATCATGTGGTGTGGCATCAACACTGTGATAAATGAGATAAATTCAGAACAGCAAAGTGGGCACCCATGAGGCACAGTGGGCCATTAGCAGCAGCAGAATCATACTCAACCACAATCTGTAACAGCATAGTCCAAAATATCCCCCACTGTACATTAGCATCTAAAAAAAGAATCGACCCCAGTTCAACGTGGAACGCGGGAGGGCATGCAAGAAATAACATCAGGCAAAATCAAAAATGAACCATCAACTTGGTAAAACTATAAAGCAGGACTACTTGCAGGCCAAACAGCAGAAGCAGTGTGCAGTAGAGAGAAAGCTAAGCCACCCAACAACGAATGGATCAGATCTAATCTCTGCAGTCCTGCCACAACCAGTCATTAATAGTAGTGAACAGTTAAACAACTAACAGGAGAGATGACTCCACAAATATCCCCATCCTCAATAATGGGGGATATCAATATAAAATACAGGGCTGAAGCATTTGTAAGCAGCTCAGCCAGAAATGCCAAGTGGATGGTGCATCTTTGTCTCTCCTAAGGACCACAGCATTCCATAAGCCCAGCTAGTTCAGCTAGTTTGATTCACTGCATGCTACGTGAAGGAACAGAAAACATAACTGGATGCTCCAAAGGCTACAGACCCTGACAAAAGCTTGGCAATAATACTTAAAATTTGTGTTCCGGAATTAACTGTGCGGCTAATCAGCCTGTTCTAATATAGCTACAACACTGGGTATCTACCTGACAATGTGGAAAGTCGTCTAGATATATACTTTACGATAGCAACTCCTCAGATATTGAAGCAATCCATGATAACGTGCAGCAAGACAACTTTCAGACTTGGGCTAACAAGTGGCAAGTACCATTCAGGTCACACAAATGCCAGACAGTACCATACCTAATGAGTAAGTATCTAACAGTTTCCCCTGAATATTCAATTATGTTACCATCAATGAATCCCCTCCATATTCCCTTAACATTCACCATATTAGTATCATTGAGTCCTCCACAATCAACATCCTAGGGGTTACCATTGACCAGAAACTGAATTGGACTAGACATAAATACTGTTGCTACAGAAGCAAGTCAAAGACTGGGAATTCGGAGGCAAAACTCACTGCCTGACTTCCCAAAGCTTGTCCACCACCATCAAGACACAAGTCAGGATCATGATGACTGTCACTTGTCTGGATGAATGCAGCTCCAACAGTGCTCACAAAGCTCGACACCATCCAGGATAAAGCAGTCAGCCAGATTAGCACCCCTTAAACATTCACTCTCTCTAATGCATAATAGCAACAGCATGTACTCCTTCAAACCTGTGATGTTCTAACACTTAGAAGGACAAAAGCAGCAGATACACGGGAACACCACCACATGCAAGTTCCATTCCAAGTCACACACCATCCTGACTGACATGTTCCTCCACTGTCAAGATCAGTTCCTGTGCCAGTGGACCATTGTGATTTAAGAAGGTGGCTCACCAGTCCCTTCAAGAAGGCTTTAGGGATGGACTTGCCAGCGACATCCACATCCCATTAAAAAAATAAAAGCACACTGGTCTGAATTTTGAGATGAAGAGTGATTGATGTCCACTATCTTGACAGTCAGTGAGGTACGCATCACCGCCTACTTGGACAGGCCCAGAGCCACTGACATTCCATTGAGCAGGCAGGACTTCCCTCTGCCTATGGATGGAAGTCCTGCCTTGAAGAGTTGTCAACCAGATTGGCAAACAGCTCTTCAGGCACAGTACTGCAGTAGCCTGCCTCAGTCTAAGTCCCAAGAACACATTTCAAGCAAGTACTAGATGTCCCGGAGATGGCAAGGTCAGGAGGGGATGCCCTGGAAGGTCTTGAGGGGCAACTGGTGTACTTTGGCAGAGGGGGGGTGTTGTTGGACAACTCCGCTCCCCTTTCCCACCAACATCGTGAGTGAAGACATTCTCTGTTTGGCACTCTGATCCAACTGGTGTCTGCCAGCCCAAAAATTGGGGTTGGGTAGAAACATAGAAACTCAAAACAGAAATAGGCCATTCGGCCTTTCAAGCCTCCTCCGCCATTCATTTCGGTCATAGGAAAAGGCCCCAAAGTGACTACGTAAAGGACTTAGAAGGGGCCTCTGAGCAGACTTTGTAGTTGAGGCCCTGACTGTCCCTATTTCTGTATCAGGACAGGTGGGATACCAGAGGCCATTCTGTCCATGTAATCTTACACCTGTGGATGGGGGGAACATAACATTCTGAGCACTATCTTTTACTTGAATTGTGTCACATAGCTGGGATTTGAAGTGTGGTTCAATCAAAAGTACTACCAATGTGAGAATGCACATGGATAAGTAACAGGAAGTGAACTAACCAAACCGAAAGAATTCACATGGAGAGCAATCATTCAAAAATAATTTTGTAGAGCAACAAAATGTATTATTTTCAAAGAGGACAACATTATCCTATTACCCAAATTTATGAAAATTGAAACATCTTCCCCAAACTCTTGTACTGTTAATCTGCCATCCCTGATTATTACCTTTAATAATAATACAATGGGCCAGAAATCGTTGTCAAAATAACAGTGAGGTTAATGGCTCTCTCAGTTATATGTGTATAAATGCTGTAGCGACTACTCGCTAGATAGGCAGCTGAACTCAAACATCCCAAAGTTGCTGGCTGCAATGTACTGTTAGTTTTGTGAAACCTACATTCTACTGTCTGCCTCACCACTGAACTTCATTAAATGTGTGCAGTCAGTGTATTTCTTCACAAAAAGCTTCAATCTAAGTACTCTTTTAGTGGTGTGACAAGTCTCCAAGGCACTGAAAATTAACTACTATAATTAACTACTCAATAGTTCAGATTTTAGTTTTTGATTTTTTTAAAAAACTTACAGAAAAAAGTTAAATTTTACCTTTCCTTTCTGCATCTTTTTCTTCTCTCATTTAATCCAATCTTTCTTTCGCTCCTTTTTTGTATCTGTACCCAATTTGACAATGAATTTACCTACACTAACGTACACTTCTTTCTCATCGCTTGTGCTTCATGTTTGCTGGGTCAAAATCCTGGAATTCTCTTCCTAGCGGCATTGTAAGTCAACTCACAGCACAGGGACTACAGCATTTCAAGAAGGCAGCTCACCACCACCTTCTCAAGGGCAACTGGGGATGGACAGTAATTGCTGGCCAGCCAACGATGCCCAGGCCCCAGAAATGAACAATTATTGAGTATGATTGGTTAAGAAGATACACAGCTGTTTGCCTTGTTCACTCAGGCTCTGGATGTCCTGCTTACCTCTCCTCTGCCTCCAGCTCACACTTATAGCAACTTGCCACTCAAAACAAAATCTAAG
>JAGIQG010000004.1:29844202-29994202 GCA_024679065.1 Sphyrna mokarran | reverse complement strand
AGGAAGCGAGTGAGTGAGCGAGTGAGCGTGGGAAGGAGGGAGCGAGTGAGCGAACGAGTGAGCGAGGGAAGGAGGGAGCGAGTGAGCGTGGGAAGGAGGAGGCGAGCGAGCGAGTGAGCGTGGGAAGGAGGGAGCGAGTGAGCAAGCGAGTGAGCGTGGGAAGGAGGGAGCGAGTGAGCGAGCGAGTGAGCGTGGGAAGGAGGGAGCGAGTGAGTGTGGGAAGGAGGGAGAGAGTGAGCGAGCGAGTGAGCGTGGGAAGGAGAGAGCGAGTGAGTGAGCGAGTGAGCGTTGGAAGGAGGGAGCGAGCGTGGGAAGGAGGGAGCGAGCGTGGGAAGGAGGGAGCGAGCGTGGGAAGGGGGAGCGAGGGAGCGAGCGTGGGAAGGAGGGAGCGAGCATGGGAAGGAGGGAGCGAGCATGGGAAGGAGGAGCGAGCGAGCGAGCGTGGAAAGGGGGAGCGAGCGAGCGAGCGTGGGAAGGGGGAGCGAGCGAGCGAGCGTGGAAAGGGGGAGCGAGTGGAAAGGGGGAGCGAGCGAGCGAGCATGGGAAGGGGGAGCGAGCGAGCGAGCGTGGGAAGGGGGAGCGAGCGTGGAAAGCGAGCGAGCGAGCGTGGAAGGGGGAGCGAGCGTGGCGAGCGAGCGAGCGAGCGTGGGAAGGGGGCGAGCGAGCGAGCGAGCGTGGGAAGGGGGCGAGCGAGCGAGCGTGGAGGGGAGCGAGCGAGCGAGCGTGGGAAGGGGGAGCGAGCGAGCGTGGGAAGGGGAGCGAGCGAGCGAGCGTGGGAAGGGGGAGCGAGCGAGCGTGGGAATCTGTGATGGGAAGGGGAAGCGAGCGAGCGTGGAAGTGGGGGGGGAGCGAGCGGCGTGGGAAGGGGGGAGCGAGCGAGCGTGGCGTGGGAAGGGGGGAGCGAGCGAGCGTGGGAAGGGGGGCGAGCGAGCGTGGGAAGGGGTGAGCGAGCGAAGCGTGGGAAGGGGGGGCGAGCGAGCGAGCGAGCGTGGGAAGGGGGGGAGCGAGTGAGCGAGCGTGGGAAGGGGGAGCGAGCGAGCGAGCGTGGGAAGGGGGGAGCGAAGCGAAGCGTGGGAAGGGGGCGAGCGGCGAGCGAGCGTGGGAAGGGGGGAGCGAGCGAGCGAGCGTGGGAAGGGGGGAGCGAGCGAGCGTGGGAAGCGAGCGAGCGAAGGGGGGTGGGGAATGGGCGAGCGCGTGGGAAGGGGGGGAGCGAGCGAGCGTGGGAAAGCGGGATCGAGCGAGGTGGGAAGGGGGGAGCCGAGCGAGCGGAGCGAGCGGAAGGGGGAGCGAGCGAGCGTGGGAAGGGGGGAGCGAGCGAGAGCGTGGGAAGGGGGGGAGCGAGCGAGGGAGCCGTGGAAGGGGGGAGCGAGCGAGCCAGCGAGCGTGGGAAGGGGGAGCGCGAGCCAGCGAGCGTGGGAAGGGGGGCGAGCGAGCCAGCGAGCGTGGGAAGGGGGGGAGCATGGGAAGGGGGGAGCGAGCGAGCGTGAGGAGCGTGGGAAGGGGGGAGCGAGCGAGCGTGGGAAGGGGGGAGCACGAGCGAGCGTGGGAAGGTGGGCGAGCGAGCGTGGGAGCGAGCGAGCGTCGGAAGGGGGGAGCGAGCGAGGGTGGCGAGCGAGCGTGGGAAGGGGGGAGGAGCGAGCGTGGGAAGGGGGGAGCGAGCGAGCGTGGGAAGGGGGCGAGCGAGCGAAGGGGGGAGCGAGCGAGCGTGGGAAGGGGGGAGCGAGCGAGCGTGGGAAGGAGGGAGCGAGCGAGATTGGGAAGGAGGATGCGAGCGAGATTGGGAAGGAGGGAGCGAGTGAGTGTGTGAAGGAGGGAGCGAGTGAGCGTGGGAAGGAGGGAGAGAGTGAGCGTGGGAAGGAGGGAGAGAGTGACTGAGTGTGGAGAGGAGGGAGCAAGTGACTGAGTGTGGAGAGGAGTGAGCAAGTAGAGTGAGTGTGGAGAGGAGGGAGCGAGTGAGTGAGTGTGGAGAGGAGGGAGTGAGTGAGTGAGTGTGGAAAGAAGGGAGTGTGGGAAGGAGGGAGAGAGTGAGTGAGTGAGTGAGGGTGGGAAGGAGGGAGAGAGTGAGAGAGTGACTGAGGGTGGGAAGGAGGGAGAGAGTGAGGGTGGGAGGAGGGAGAGAGTGAGAGAGTGACTGGGTGGGGAAGGGAGAGAGTGAGCGTGGGAAGGAGGAGAGAGTGAGCGTGGGAAGGAGGGAGAGAGTGAGCGTGGGAAGGAGGGAGAGAGTGAGCGTGGGAAGGAGGGAGAGAGTGAGGGTGGAAGGAGGGAGAGAGGTGAGGGGGGAAGGAGGGAGAGGGTGAGGGTGGGAAGGAGGGAGAGGGTGAGGGTGGGAAGGAGGGAGAGGGTGAGGGTGGGAAGGAGGGAGAGGGTGAGGGTGGGAAGGAGGGAGGGTGAGGGTGGGAGGAGGGAGAGGGTGAGTGGGAGGAGGGAGAGGGCGAGCGTGGGAAGGGGGAGAGGCGAGAAGGAGCGAGCGTGGAAGGAGGGAGAGAGCGTGGTGGGAAGGAGGGAGAGAGCGTGGGTGGGAAGGAGGGAGAGAGCGAGGGTGGGAAGGAGGGAGAGAGCGAGGGTGGGAAGGAGAGAGAAGGAGGGAGAGAGCGAGGGTGGGAAGCGAGGGTGGGTGCGAGGAAGGAGGGAGAGAGCGAGGTGGGAAGGAGGGAGAGAGCGAGGGTGGGAAGGAGTGGAGAGAGTGAGGGTGGGAAGGAGGGAGAGAGTGAGGGTGAGGGAAGGAGGAGAGAGTGAGGGTGGGGGGGAGAGAGGAAGTGGGAAGCAGGGAGAGAGTGAGGGTGCGTGGGAAGGAAGAAGGAGAGGGAAGAGAGTGAGGGTGGGAAGGAGGGAGAGAGTGAGGGTGGGAAGGAAAGGAGGGAGTGAAGGAGGGGGGAGAGAGTGAGGCAGGGAGGAGAGGGAGTGAAGAGAGGGAGGATAACTCAAGTTATCCAGAGAATGGAAAAAGGGGTTTTCTTTTGCTCCTTTCACAAGAACATTATTTTCTTCAGAAACAAGTGTTGCCCCCTCCCCTCGTTCCCCCCCCCCCCCACATATATATATAACAGTGTAAGAGAGAGAGAGAGAGTGAGGGTCGTACCTGCTGAGCGCCGGGGCGCTTGCTGCTTCCTCCTCGGCATGCTGGCCAGAGTTAGCCCGACAGATTCCCAACTCCTTCCAAGCTGGCTGCGCGGCGGCCGGGCGGCGTTTTCATGCAAACAGCGACAGGGCTTGGGGCTGGCGGGAGCGGGGAGGGGGCACACCAAAAAAAAATAAAGAGAGAAAGAGAGTCTCAGTGAAGCAGGAGAGAAGACAGAGAGCGAGTGAGTGAGGGAGAGGAGGAGGGGATCAGAGCTGCGGACACACACACTCACTCTCTCTCTCTCTCTCTCTCACTCAGTCAGTCAGTGAGAGCCAGGCTCTCTCTCTCTCACTCACTCAACACATCGCCTCGGCTCCTCACTGGGAACTGCAACAGGCAAGCTTAAAAGAAAACGAGCTCATCGCGTCACCCAAAGTCGGCATTCTTTAACTGTCAACTTCCAAATAAAACAAAAAGCAACAACACACACCGTTCGCCAGCATCCTGCAGACCTCCATCCCCTGCCAGCCTCTTCCTCACCACCACCTTCCCCTCTAACCCCTTCCCCTCAACCCCCTTCTCACCCCTTCCCCCCACCCATTTTCCCTCCATCCCTTTTTCACCCACTCCAACCCCTTCTCATCCCTTCCCAACCTCTTCTCTTCCCCTTCCCTTCCACCCACCCATTCCCAACCCCTGCCCCCTCATCTCACATCCTCATCCCTTCACTTCTCTCCATCTCCAGCCCCTTTCCTCCATCCCCTTTCCCCCTCCATCCCCTTCCCACTTCCATCCCCTTCCCACCTCCATCCCTTTCCCCTCCATCCCCTTCCCCTCCATCCCCCTTCCCTTCCATCCCCTTCCCACTTATCCCCTTCCCACTTCCATCCCCTTCCAACCCTCCATCCCTTCCCTCCATCCCTTCCCCTCCATCCCTTCCCACCCATCCCCTCACTTTCCATCCCTTTCCCACTTCCATCCCCTTCCCACTCCACTCCTTTCCCCTCCATCCCCTTCCCACTTCCATCCCCTTCCCACTTCCATCCCTTTCCCCTCCCCTTCCCACTTCCATCCCCTTTCCCCTCCATCCCTTCCCACTTCAATCCCCTTTCCCCTCCATCCCCTTTCCCCTCCATCCCCTTTCCCTCCATCCCCTTCCCACTTCCATCCCCTTTCCCCCTCCATCCCTTTCCCCTCCATCCCCTTCCCACCTCCACCCTTCCCCCTCCATCCCCTGTCCCCTCCAACCCTTACTCACCTCCTCTATCCCCTCCACTCTTCCCACTCCCCTCCATCACCCCCCCCCCCACCACACCTCCAAATACAATCTTCTCAAACATAACAGGTAGCAACAATTCAGCTGGGGAACTACCTCAAATTAGGTTGGACAGTTTTCTCCTCCCCAAATCGCTCACATTTTAAAAAAAAATCGGAACTTCTTTGCTGAGGGACTGAAGACAGCAGTGTAAAATGTTTCTGAAGCTTTGGCTTTGGCACTGCCCAGCTCAGTGCCAGCCTTCCTTGAGCACACTCCAAAAAACTAGTTTGGTGAAAAGTGCTGAAGCCGGCTGGCCTGCGATTTTACTGTCAGGCTTTTCTTTCTACTCAGGGTTTTGTTTTTACTCAGGGTTTGCTCTGTGTTGCTAGGCTGGGTTTTTTTTACTGACAGGGATTTTGTTTTATTCATAGGGTTTGCTCTTTCTGTTGCGGGGTTGTTTTTTTTTTACTGACAGGGATTTGTTTTACTGACATGGGTTGTATTCTCTGTTGCTGGACTGGGTTTTTTTTTTAACTCGGGGTTTGCTCTCTGTTGCTGGCTTGGGGTTTTACTCACAGGGGTTGTTCTCTCTGTTGCTCGGCTGGAGTTTTTTATTGACAGGGATTTTGTTTTACTCACAGGGTTTGCTCTCCCTGTTGCCGGGCTGTTTTTGTTTTACTAAACAGGGGGGTTTGTTTTACTCACAGGGTTTGCAGTCCCCGTTGCTGGCCTGGGGTTTTACTCACAGGGGTCTGCTCTCTCTGTTACTGGGCTGGGTTTATTTTTAACTGACAGGGGTTTTGCTTTACTCACAGGGTTTGCTCTCTCTGTTGCTGCTGCTGCTGCTGCTGTTGCTGTGTGTGCCTCTCGCTGGGAGAGGGATCAGGCGATCCGGGAGTCCAGTTTGCCACCTTCCTGACGCCTCCCTCCTGGCACGGCGCGGCGGCTTCAAGCCCCGGGGAGTTTGGACGGGGTTGCTCGGGGGGATGCGCCAGCTTTCTGCTGCCCGCGGCTGAAGATCTCACCGTCTGGATGCTGCTGACTTTCAGGAACCTCCATTTAGAGAGAAAGAGAGAGAGAGAGAGAGACAGGGGGATCGATTGGCTTGGAGCTCGATTGCGCGTCCCTTACGGAAATGAAGATCAGAAAGAAGGGGCCGGACTGGAACTGTGTTCAAGTGGTTTGGAGAACATGGATCAGCAAATGCCAAACAGTTTCTTGGCTACCAATTGCACTTTTCTTCCCCCCCTCTCCTTCCCCTCCCTCTTTGGCAGGGAGGTGCTCAGTGACAGTCAGGGCAGAGCAAAAGGGGGAAGATCTCTCTCTCTCTCTTTCTGTGTGTCCCACACGCTTCTTCTTCTTCTTAAAGATGTCAGGCCAGGCAGTAGGAAATTCTTTGCTGGAGTTGTGGTGAGGAGTCGTGGGGGTGGGTGGGGGGGGGGGTGGTGGAATCTGATCTGACTTCTTGCTGGTAAGATCAGGAATGGCCACTTCCTCTGGACACCATCAAATGTCTGCAAACTGCCCAGATTTAAATAGCTGGCGTCACAACTTTTCTTGCCGTGTCGACTTTTAGATATTTCCTAATCTCCCCCCCCCTCCCATTCCCCGAGAATCCGTTTCACTTTCCTCGCTGCTGAAGTTGTCTGTATTTTTTCTCTTTCTCACTAACCCCCCCCCCCTCCACTTTCTCCCCACCCTCCCCCCCACCCTTCCCCTAGCTTTGTCACAGGATGAACAACGCCGAGTCCCGGGAAGTGTGGGGTGCTCCTGGAAATGACGATTGAGGGAGAAAAATAAAGAGGAAAGTGGTGAGTTGTCAAATTCTGCTTCTCCTGCCAAATTCGGTCAGCTTTATCTCGCCGCCGCTCGCATTTCGAGAGAAGGAGCTCTTCTCGCCCGCTCGCTCAGGCTACCTGCATCCTTGCCTTTAGAGGCTGACTAAGTGACTTTCACGGAATGGAGATGGGGTTTTTTTTTTAGCCCAATCTAGACGTGCAACATTCCGTTAGATCCGCCCTAACATCTGTCCGTCTAACCATTGGCGCATCCATCAGTGTCACACTGTGTGCACACTCCAGCAACGGCACCAGAGCACATCAGGCACGATCTCTGTGGTAGACACAACACACACACACACACAATACAGTGCAGCACAACAACAATACAGCAACAACAAACTAGCCTCGCAATCACTGCCGCCCCATTACAAGCAACTTCATCAGCGATTTCACCCCCCCTCCCCCTTCCCACCCCCGTCCCCTGGCATGCAGTAAGAAGGCAACTTTTCACTCAGCCGCAATTCTGAATAACACCACCTCAGCTGGCCACATCATCGCCTTCAAGTACATTCCAGCAATCTTAATTTGTTGGTTCGGACTAATTCTTCAGTTAATAACTCCATTTTATATATGTGTATGTGTATGCATATTATGTATGTATATATATTTATATAAAATCTCAGGAGATAAATGGCAACATTTCGACAGAGCGATTGTAAAGATGTGCAGTAATTTAGGGACACCGTCGAAAAGACACTGTGCAAGGCTCATTTATTTTGAGCCTTTTATTCCATCCAGAACCACGAATAAGTGGCCTAATAGTTTAAGATGTCATCCTCTCGCTGACATTCCCAGGCCATTCGAATTTGTCCAGCGAACTCAAATAATTTCAGTGACAGCAATTCTGCGGGAACTCCATCCCGCACTGAAATACGGTGACTCCAACTTGCAGGGAATTTAAATGCACAACTTTAGAAACAACTGTACGTGTTAATTGGTGCTCTAATTAATTCTAGTCCCCCCCCCCAAAATTTTTTTCGAACCGCTCTCAATAACGTGGAATTCAATCTCGGTGAGACATCCCGCGGATTCAAATCCACCCGCCTGCAGGAAACGCGCGAGTGCTTTGGTTCACCAGAGGGACGCCTCCCAAAACTGGCCAAAAATACTCGATATAAATCACAAATGATGTGGCCGATGAAGCAGTGTTCAACTCCAATGTTGCACATTTAATGATGAAACACGAATTGGATCACCTTTTGAGTTTTCGTCCGTGCAACAATGCAGAAGCACGCAATGCAAAAGTTGCTGGCGTGTTTGTTTCTAAATGTTAAAAGTTGGGCCAACTTGTTTATTTACATGTTGTAAAGAACACAGCGCCAATCATTCAGAATTATTTTGACAATCCTGACCCTTTCTTCCCACGTTCCCCAAAGTAGATATTATATTTGCATTGTCGCTCCATACATTAAAACAGTTTGTTCTGGATACATATTAAATTGCGCATTGCATATCTGTACATTGGAATCATTTATAATGACACTTTTAATTAGCTATTTACTGGAGCGTTTTGATGCATGCGAATTAACAATCATCCCAACACAAAGTAATCGATATAGATTACATGTCCAAATTCGATAAACAGTGTTCCAGTGGGTTTCCCCCTCCCTTTTTGGTAAAATACAATCTGCCTTCTGGCGTTCAATAAAAACCCTCCGTGTGCTAAAATGTACTGTTATAGTCGGCACTAAAAATTGATTTTTACTGTATGAGGTATTAAAATGAACTTTTAAATTATTCTTGTAACGTTCCCAACGCGCGAAACCGACTCGGCATTGCTTGGCCATGCCTTTGCGAAATTCAGACTTGGATGTTTCTGATCTATGAGAATGAATAGCGCCCGGCGAGCTGGCCAAGTACAAGTTTCCTGTAAAAGTCCAATGTCCCGGGGCAGGCAGGGTATTAAAGCGGGAGGGAGGGCTCTGCAAAGCCCTCCTTGTTTAAGTCCTCTCCCCAGCCCTGGGCTCGGGTGAGTGATAGTTGTGGGTTTTATATCTCTCCACTTGTGATTGTAATCATTTGGGCGGGTTCTGTGCAGTTTCTGGAGTCCTAACAATAAATCTAGCAGCAGACAGTCCTGGCGAAGCAGCTTTTGTGCGTGTGTGTGCTCGAACGGTGCAACGGTTTTATGTACGGATTTGACGGTGTGTATGTGTGTGTGCACTGGGCAAGAGATTTTACTTTGCTGCAAGTCACTAGTTCGGGCCGGTGACCATCTGACACATATCTGCTCAGTTCATTTGAGCTTTTTTTTGTTGTTGTTGCCGTTTTACTGTACACAACGTTTCCCGTGTTCCTACAAAGAGTGGTCTACAATCCCGCTTACTGCCTCTATTTATATGCAGCCAGTAAAATACATGCTCAGATCATATCCTGTTCCATATCTGATTAGCAGGTCATTAGCTCAGCCCGAGTAAAGGAATTTCTTTTTGGTCCAAACATGTCAAGCTAGTAAACAGCACAGGGAGAGGGTGGAGGGCGGGGGATTTAAAGTTTTACTTGGGTGTCGCTCGATTCGAAATCTACACTTAATAGTCCTGTTTTCCCCCCAAAAAAGTCGGCGTCATCAGCAGCGAATTGTACAGTTTTAACGCCTTAAAACTAATCCCGAAGGAACCTCCAGGGCCCTAATGCACATCGACCTGGTTAAAGTGAGGTGAAGCGGACTGAGCTCAAAGCCACGTTTAATCAAAAACCAACGAGTAAAATGGATGGATCTTTTAAAAGTTGTAAAATCATCTCTCTTGCGCTCTTTGAACTTAAAACAACAGAAAACGCCGTCCCCCAGAACGCCGAGAGCTGTCTTGCAGAAGACCAGAAATTAATCACACTAAAGGGAGGGATAGATTTTCTAATCTTTTTTTGTCAAATACTATCTTGCACCAGAATTTTCCCCAGCTCCTGATTAGTCTTCACTGGCGTATCAAGGGCTGATTTTTTAAATTATTTTTAAAGGAAAGATAATTATTATTAATCTAGTGAGCTGCATTTAAGATGGACAGACAGAACAGCTTTTCCAAGTTTGAGACGAGAGTTTTTGGCTCTGTTACTCTATAAATGATGCACACCTCACGCTAGCTCTAGATTCAGCGATGGATCCTACGATGACATTGCTAAATTGCCCCATTGCCAAAAGAAAATATTATAAATGTTCCTGTCCGCCTTCTCTAACCAGACGCAGGGGCAGATAATATCATTTCCCGCAAAAGAATCCACCTTTGTTTTTACATTTTAAACGTAACCCTTTTGATGATATTGTGCAACATTCAACAAGAATGGTAACGAAGTATTAGACGGAATGTTGACCTGAATATTTAAACAATAAAATTGTTTGATTTATAACACTCCTCCCCATCCCAATCACCAGCACTAACAAGTTGTTCTTAGATTGAAAACAACGTGCCAAGATTTATTGCAAAGATAAATGTTTTCTATTCAGCTAAATGTTGTTTTGTAGTAATATTTTTTTCAGCGAGCGGATTACATTTTGGAAATAGGTGGAGATGCCGGTAAACTCAGCAGTAAGGATGTCCATTGCAAGAGGAGAATTTTTAAAAGCGGGCGCTACCTCGGCGCATTCGATTTAGCTTCAATGGAAACCAATATTTTCAGCTTTCTGGGGGAAGGGGGCCATCTCTCTCGGTCCTCACTGAACAATATTCCCAGCGCAAACACATGCGTTTGTGTTCAAAACGGGAAGTCGGTTTCCAACGAGGTCGAAAGAAGTTTAATGTAGCGTCCCTCCTCCTCCCCCCCCCCCAAAAAAAGAGAAATGTCATTAAAACTCTCCTGGAAAAGTTTACTGCATGACATGTAAAGGCCATTCTCCAGGGCCCCTGCTCAGTCAATGGGAATGGACAGTTCTTGCAAACATTCGGAGTGATCTGGGAAACCCCGGCTCATTTTAACATCGTTTCTTTCAAATACTTGCCACATAATTTATGGAGTTCTCCCATGCATTTTAATTCTCCTTAAAATGATCTGCCGTCTTTGAATGCCTTTGTCTGATTGTGTAGCAAAACTGGCCATTCTTTCATCAGTCCCGATCTGGAAGCTGGGAGCACCACCAATCACAGCTTCTCAAAGAAACGCAGACCTCCCGCTGAAAAGCCTTAAGTAATTTCCGAAAAACTTAATGGCAAAAAAAAACCTGAAGCAACTTATGCGCATCAGAGCAAAATACCTGGAGCTGGAATGAGCCACCATAGCGATTCTCATCAATGTTAGTGATAAAAACACTTCTTGTGAGAGTTGCTTAAGCTGTCAGCTCTCAGCGCTCATATCACCTACTGTTGAATCATCCACCTGCAGTTTACCATTTGGTCAAGTCTTGCTGTAGAGCATTAGTGACTTGATTCCTATACAGAAGGAAACTAATATTCAGATTCACACATCATATATCTGTAAATTTCAGTGGGCAAGAACTATTATGTAATCACAATGAATTGTAGTGCAGCTTTGGTGAGTGTCAGTCGAGCCATAGTCACAAAGTGACAGTGCACATCTTTTTTCACTCTGATCATCACCATTATCCATGTCACAAAATTCGCTCTTAGGCTGATTGGGAAACAAATTGTCCCTATGGTGAAAATTTTCCATATTAGGAATAATATATATATTATTATATAGGAATATTAAAATAGGATAATGTATTTGCTACTATATAGTATGACGGCGGCACGGGCTCGTTGGGCCGAAGGGCCTGTTTCCCGTGCTGTGTTGCTTAAAAAAAAAATTGCCCCAATATGATACACAATTAATACCATGCGAACCACACCCAGTTGCATTTACAGAGCGCCTTCATCATTGTGAAACATCTCAAGACATTTCACAGTGCTGTTATCAGACTAAAAGATGACATTTAAGCCATGTGCTCAAAGAGGTTGGTTTAACTAAAGGATAGAGAGGTGGGAAAAGGTAGGGAGCAACTCAGCAGTAGTGATCCCATGCTCCTTACAGCTTTGCAGATAGGCTGGGATCCATTCATCATTGCAAACACTCACATTACTATGATCCTTTACTTCTTGGTGAAGTTAACACTTTCATCATATAAGCTGGACCCATGGTGGGCATGAGCATGACACAATTTCTTCACCCCAGTGAGACTTTATTAGCAGAAATAGTAAAATTGTTAAGAAGTCAATATAAGTATTTATGTTTGAAAATCTATACATTTTCATTTTACTGTGTTAATTTTAAAAACTGAGACATGTAAATAGATTACTTTCAAATCTTTCAAAAAAAATGTAACTCCAGCATGTAACATCATGAAGATCTTTGTGTCTTAGACAATAAGGTTACGATTGTAGGATGCAACAGATTTTGCACTTCTACCCATGAGCTAGCTGTATCTCTTCAGATCTCCTGGATAGCTAGGGTTAGACATACATATGATAACGCCAAACCCAGTAAATAAGAGCTTATAATGCTTAACATTTTATCATGGAAGGAACCGACTGCAGATTGTTAGAGAGTATTGATTATAAGACAATTTGCCATTCAGAACTTACATTAAGAACAGAATTTTAGTAATATGGTTTTTATGCTAAAGTACATACAGGCATCTCCTACAAGGTCAATTCTGCACCCTCCCACACTCAGCTGAAAAAAAGTTATCAATATCCAAATCAATGCATTTTAGTAAACGAGCACATTTAACTTTTCATAGCAAAATCTGACATTTTCAGTTTTAAAAGTGTAAGTGTACATATTAGAATTGTGTAATGATTTCTGAAACTAAAAATGTCATCTACACAGCATCAAATATTATAGTATAATTAACAAGATAATCAAAAACTTTGCTACAGCTTCACATAAATGAATACAGATTGAGCCATGTGTATAGATATTATAAACTGAGTTTTATTATTACTTTGTTACACAACACCTTTGTATAAGTGACATTTATTACCAGATACAACCAATATGCAGTCCAAGTCCAAACAGCCTGCATTTGTCTTCACTTCCCAAAGTTAGTTATGCATTTAATATTTCGGAAGTAGTAAATGTTTGGGTACAAGATGTACAAATGTGCTACACATCTTCTGGATGCTAAGGAATGTCTGAACTCTTTGGGAACCAACAATTATTCTTCATCAATCTAACTAATTTTGCGACAGTGAACTTATCATTGTAAAGGTTATTGGATTAAAAGTACTGTTACGTTATTGCAGTTAATAACAATTACATATTTTTATTCTCAGACATTTGGATCCAATATTGCTGCTGCATGAATAATAAAGGTTGAATTAATGAGTTTAATTCAGAATGCGGTTAGTCGGTGATAGATTATTCTTTGTTTTGTGATTGATGTAATTGCAGATCTCGCAGGCAGTGATGTTGGAGAGGATTATTGGTGGTTCATTGATGGTTGATAGGGGAACTATCAACAAACTCGAATATATGTGCAATAGGAATCTTAATACAGAACAAGCACAATAATATATTCCAATGCTTTGAAGTGCATTTGTTTCCTGCGTTCGCTGCAATAAATATATGCTGATGTGTGGCAAAAATATATATGTTTTTGCCTAGTAAATGTGGCTACCTGGTGAAATACTGGCTTAATAGTCCTTCAATATATTCATGAGGAAGTTCTGGTATCTGGTCAGAATTTTTTTAAATTAATGTGTTTGTGTGGCAGTGGTAGTAGTGACAGGCAAGAAGATTTCTTTGAATATAGGACAGACAGTTGTGGAGAAATTCATTGAAGCACTGATACGGCTACTTTGATAACAACACATGTTGCTAGTGCCTCAAGAATTCTGTCCCATCACTGTTTTCAGCCAGTCAGGGTGTTGTATGTCAGATGGTAGATTGGGTGAGAATTAATCATTTCAAATGATTCAGACTTAGGCTGGAACTTGGCTGCACTGCAGTACATTACTTTGCATACTGATTCTACAGTTAAGAAAAGTGAAAGGGCTTAAAACCTTTAGTTTTGCTGGAGGCATGTTATCTTTTTCCCCACCAAAAATGTGTCATGTCTGCATTGTGTCCTTTAAGTAAGAATTAAATATTAATTCCACAAACTACCATTTAAAATAAATTAATATATCATTTCAAATTAGACTGTGATGTTTGCATACAAACACTCCTCAATGAATATTGAGTTATGTCTGCATATGGGAATATTTTACTAGGCTTTTGATGTCAGTTAAATGGTATAGACTAGAACAGCAGGAATGAGAGGCAAAAAGAATATTATATTTGCAATTATTGTTCCAGAAGGGAAAAAAACAGTTTTATATCTCAGGTGCTGCAGTTGATTGCCTTGTGAACATGTTAAAGAACACTATGTCTCAGAGGACACACAGAATGGAACACTTTCCCTAGAGATACAAATTTTGGCTGCTATAGTGTTTTCTTTTGCTTCTGGGTCATCTCAGTTTCAGGTAGGTGACATTGTTGGTTTTCGGCTGTAATCATTTACTTGCTTGACAATAATAGTATTTGATGCATTGGCAGAAGAGCATCGCAAGTTATGAAATTTTCTGCTGATGAGACGTTTTGTGGTAGAATTATGCAAAAGCTTTAAAAAATGGTTGAGACGTCTGATGCCCACAGTAACGTTAATTATACCAGTGTTCCCAGCTCTGCACCAACAGTCAGTCAAGATTCTTGTATGATCTGCAAAAGCAACCATTTAATAATTTGCCAAATAGTCTTTGACATGGGTGATAAACTGTTGAGCATTGTTGCTAATGGTCCAAGTAGATATGGAGAAACGGTGCATAATAAAGGGATGACACTGCAAAGATTCACATTGTAAAGGCTGGATTTACATGATTTTTAGTGTATTTTTCAGTAGTTCTTTCTAAAAAATGATTGTGTTTGAAACTCAGCTATGCAGTGAAAATTTTCATGAAGTCAGTTAAAATTGTCAAGATTTGAGTGTTTGTTTGGATGGTAAAGTGCAAAGAGCTGCTTCTTTGACGAAAAGTACAGATTCATTATCATTTTGTTGCCCCAAGGATACAATAGTTTTGACTATCGGTTGACCTAGAGCTATGAACCTGGATTGCAGGAACACTTATAATCAAGTCTGTTAAGTACTGTGATAAGGCATTATGTAAATATTTTTGCACTATCAAGTCACCTAAAGCAAGTATTGGATGACATCCAATCTTGTACGTTGATAGACAATGATATGTAGCAGGAAAGTCTTAACAAATTAAAAAAAATACTTTGCAATCCCTCTCCCTCCTCCTCTTTTGTACCTATCCTTAGATATTTCAAATCCATATGACAGTAGTATAACTTTGGTAAAGACAAACACAGTATTATTTTTCTAATGAAGCAGTACAAATGTATAAATGTGAATTACAATTACGTATTCACTGCATTACTGAATTTCAATTCATCATATTTTTGCAAGAATTGAAGAATAACACTTCTAAAATATAACATTTATTTGGATACTATAGTTTTAACATTGTTCAGTTCAAGTGGACAAATCTACGTAACGCAACATGAGTGCCAACACACTCTGTATTAGCATTTAGCAGTGAGAACTAACAAGAAATATCCTTAGCACTCTGAAAACTCAAGCTTCTCAAAGCAGATTGTTCTTCAGTTGCTCTGCTAAAAAATGCAGGTTGCCAGGTCAGGACAAGGTGGAGTTTAGCTGTGATAACACCAAATATTTATTTAATGTCTCAATTTAAACATTAAAAATGATGGTTTGGACAAATGTCCTAGAAGTTCTATGGAAAAAGGATATGTTGGATCCTCTTTGATGATCCCCTGAACAGACTGACAGTCATTTGGGCAGAATGCTTCATCACCAGAACATTCAAACAAGCACCAAGATTTAATTTTGCTGGTGGTGAGAAAGACCCTCTCCATCAGATCGTTCCTACATACTCAGAGTCTCACTCCATCTGCATACTGCCCTGGAAATGTCTATGGCGGGGAAGAGATCATTATCGGTTTTTGTTGAGGTTTGCCCTGAGCAGTCCGTGATGCAGGACTCTGTATTCTGCAGGCTATTCCCAGGGACACACAATGAGATAAACATCAGCTGTGCTGACGGATCATCATCTCAGTGAAGGACACTCTTTGGCCTGCCTGAAACTTGTTGGTCTTGCAGTGCAAATAATTGTCCTCAACCGAGTGTTATAGGCTGGCAAATTCCAAAGCTCAGGACTATGTGCTGAGGGACGCATTCAAGCTTGGGGCAGCTGCCATAGAGGCGCAATGGGGAAGACCATTATCTTGAGATCTTTCAGCCATAATGAACTGAGGGGAGTGGAATTGTATAGAAGCCCCTCAGGCTGTATGACTCACATTGAATGTACACAGTGAACATTAGATGTATCACAATTGTATGAAAGCACCTCAGAGCGCAACCTGATCTGTGTAGACAACCTAAATACCATTGCACCATTTGTAATGACCATTTTGAAATGTCTGTAATGTTCTTTAACTGCATTGAAACAGCTCAGAGTACAACTTGGTGTATGTAGAGAACCTGAATATTATTGTGAGATGTGTGAGATAGCCATTTTGAAATGTTTGTAATGTACTTTCAGATATTTTATGAATAAAGTATATTTTTGCAAAAAAATGACTATTTGAATCAGGTTCAGAAATGTAACCAGACTGTAGCAGAGGAAGCACATAGTATGTCAGAATCTTCATGAGTATAGATGAGAAAATTGGAAAGGGTAAAATAGATTAGAGTTTATGTAAAATTCCAGATTATTAGATGTATAATTGACATTATCTCATGCTGTCTTATTCTGGGCCATGGCCTCTTCCTAATTAATCACAGGAATACTTTTAAAGGCTATGACTCTTGCATGTATACAATTCTTGACATACACTGGATCTTTTTCTTGCCGCAGTTGAGATGCGGTTTAGGGTAGAAATTGCTTAGAGCATTTCTAAGAATTCAGCAGTTTCCTTTGAACCTGTAAACCCAAGAACTATTTGGATGTTATAAATGATTCTTTGGATGAAATCTCTGTTCAGTCCTCCTCATACTTAGCATCCAATGTAATGAAAACTGAATTTAAACCAAATGACTCTATGATCATAAACATCTTTACATCTAAATAAAAGTCAATAAAATTAAGTAAAAGGCACATATATCTCAAACCAAAGCTTACTTGCAACAATGCCAGGGCAGTAATGGGAACAGACAATTTGGATAGCTTAGCCAACATGAAGAAATGTACAATTAAAGTCTCTTTCTGGCAATAGGGAGGGATTGTATTTAAAACAGCCAAATCATGGCCAAATGAGGAATGAATTTGGTAAATGTTTTCTTGTGTTGCTGAAGAGTACCTGCTGTTTGAAAGCTAGAAGTAGAAATCATTCCAGTAGATAAACTTCAAATGTAGTGGAACAATCTGGTATCTGTGATTATCCCTGGATGTTTCATCTGCTTCTGTTTCAGCCTCCTGAAATCAATATTATTTAGTAACCAGCCATTAGGGGGTGCACTCTTCTTTCCTTTGGGAAGGTGTTTGACCTTCATTTGACATTTCTGCCATTGGCAAACCTGAAATTGGCAACATGCTGTGATGGATAAATATAATAGCAATCTTGCCTTCCACTGCTCCAGTATTAACAGACCCTAAATGGTCCAAGTCTAGAGTGTTTTGCTTGCTAATATTTTTTCATTGCATCTAAGTTTGGAAGCATTTGGTTTCCACCTCATCTCCCGTCCCCTAATTGGCATAATAAAGATTAGGTATGCGCCTTGTGAAATATCTGAGGTAACTCCCACCTAACTGGTTTGTAACTCAACATGTTGGAACTTTTGCATTCTATACAACATTGCCCCTTCCATCAATCATCTCTTTATACGTACTATTACTTGCTCTTAAAATATGTTAACTTATATTCAGTAACATATCAGGTGCCCCATTTTAATACCATTCAGTTCTAATGGTAAATTTTCAACACATTTTTAATTGTGGACTAACTTGTTCTTCTAAAAAAGCCTTTAAACTCCACAGGGTCCAAATCAGAGAGGTCCATTGTAAAGGAGGTAAATAGAGTTGCACTAGAACATGAATTTTAAACCCTCTCAATGGAAAACCCAAATATAAAATTTCTTCACTTGCTTCTTTCCCTCTTCAGAAAAAAATGAACATTACTTGAATGTAAAGGTGGTTATTTAAGGAATAGCTGCTTGGGGATGGAAAGTGTGACAAATTAAATAGAGCATTGATATAAAATTTTAAAATAAAGAATTTAAAACTCACTTCATAGGCATTGGCATGGAAACATACAACATTTATTACTTTTTAACTTTCAGCTTAATATTTCAGATTTATAGGTGGTAAAAATATTAAAGTTAATATATTTGGATAGTCATTGCAGGAGGTATTTTACACCTGGATTGGGAAAACCTAAGCCTATAGTGTCTTCTGACATTATATCGGGCAATATAATTCTATTTGGAACCTGCCATAAATTACAGAGCAACAATATTTTTTCAGAAATAAATATTTGCAGTCACCCAGTAAAATGAATGTTATCCTCAACCTTCAATCCATTCTCCTACCTAAGAGAAAACAGTTGTAAATGCTACAAACTCTAGTATACCTTAGCTTTGTATCATCACATCTCATCTATTGTCATTGTAGGCAATTTTAATTTCTAAGTTAATATGTAAAAGTAATACACTTTGAATCATGATCAAAATACTGAATATACTCAGAGTAAGGGGTTAATGGATAATTTTAACATGAAAGTGCTATTTATAGTGTTTCTGTTGGGAGAATCAGCAACACAAGTTTTAGTAATAATTATGGTCGAGAATTAATTAATGGTTGATTAATGAATGATGCATTAGGTGCAGGGGATATTTAATGTTTTATATTCCTTCGTTATAAAACCAGAATAATTTCAGTATTTTCCTGAGCTACTAAATGTGCAACATAGTGACATAGCTGGAAAGCACAGATTTTCACAACTCAGCTAATCATTTACATTCATAGATCTGCATTATTAATATTCTTGGTTAGTCAGGCTGCTGATAAACCAGATTTCAAGTTTTGCTTTGTTTTCTACTGTGTAAATAACTACTATAATTCTTTTTCAATTTGCCTTTGAAAAAAATATACAAAAAATTCATTTTATCATTTATACAGTCTAAAGAGCTTAGAATTCAAACTTGGCCATTTGCGTCTAACACTTTGTCAAAATTTGATCATAGAAGGAACACACAGATGTGTATATATACCTGGAGAATGATGCACACACAATCATCATAAACTGTACATTCTAATTATAGCATTAAGTTTATAATACTGAAGCACTGGCTTGCAAAAATATTTAATCAAATCTTTAATACTTGTATTAGAATCATGTGGAACATTCTCTGTACACATCTTGCCCAATGCTATGGGAACAGGTGCCAAAATCCTCTTCTTGTTGACAGTACAACACTCACGTTAAGTGAGCATTCTCACACACTAGTCTTGTAGAATGTGAAAGCATCCTGTGGATTGTTCAGCTCCTTACTATTTCCTGCATACAGAGTAAACTGCCTTTCAAGAATTTATGGGTATCCATTCAACTGAGATTTGGAATATGCTGCATTTAAAATCATTTGCTATACTTTAACATGATTAATAGTCTAACTAACTGTATTAGTATAGTAATTGTGAGTCTGTAAGCCATTTTACAAAATTGCATAGCACAATATTTTAAATACAGCATCAATTATATGTTAAATATATTACTGTAAAATGATATATATCTTTAAAACCCAGAAAATGGAAGGTATTAGTTCCTTATTACTAACCGGTTATTTGTAGAGTCACTTGATACATACAAGCTTACTCAATGATTTGCCTGTGAGACAAAAGTAGATTAATCACTCTGGTGATCCTTTTTCCCTGAGTAGGTTCTCTTCCACATTATTTTTGGTTATTTCCTACACCATCGTGGACTCTAGGGTCTGTATTTACAAGGCAAGTGACACATATTTCTGTTGTGTGTCAGCCTACATTCACTGAAAATCATAACTGTAGAATACATAGCATTTTAGGAAAAGGGACCCAGAAGAATTTGCACAGCTGAGGGCTCATGAATATAACCTGTTCACCCCACTCTTCCCAGCTCAGTCCCAATACAGTCTCCATGGCTTTCTAATGGAGTTTCCCATAGAAGATGCAGCAATGGATGTGTAAGGAGATGAATCTCTGGTAAATAAGTGTGACCAATAATGAATCTCCCCCCTCATTTGTGATTCACCCCTGCACAAAATAAGCCTAAACATCACATTCTGCCTATCTGTATATCAGTGAACTGGTATTACTAAGAATGGATGAGATTGGACCGAGCGAATAACACCTCAGAATTTGGGCCATCTTTATCTAATTTTGATGGAAATAATCAAAAACACACAGTTTACTTTCCAGCAGAAAATAATCAGAGATCCACGTTGGAAATGCATAACAGCTGATGCAAATCTCTTGTTTCATAGCCTGGGCTTTATGGTAAGTCAAGTATTGGGACATTTTATCCCAAAACACATAAGGAATGAAAGAGATCATTTAGCATTTTCTACAGTGTAGTTGCCAATTTCCAAAAGTATGAATTTTCAGCTTGACAATAAACGTGACTTCAGAGTAAATGTGAAGGGAGTCAGGGGGAGGTGGAGAATTACAGAAGTGGGAAGAAGACATCTGGGGTGCCTAATTATGCAGTACAGAAATTGAGGACATATTTTAATAAAATAAATCATTGCTTCGTGCAACAGAGTGTTAGCTTCTGGAAATTGGGGAGGCGATGACTCAGTAGTATTATCACTAGGCTATGAATCCAGAAACTCAGCTAATGTTCTGGGGACTATGGTTCGAATCCCGCCATGGCAGATGGTGGAATTTGAATTCAATAAAAAATACTTGGAAATAAGAATCTGCTGATGAACATGAAATCATTTTTCGATTTTTGGAAAACCCCTTCTGGTTTACTAATGTCCTTTAGGGAGGGAAATCTGCCATTCTTATGTGGTCTGGACTACATGTGTCTCAGGAGCCACAGCAATGTGGTTGACTCTCAACTGCTCCCCTGAAGTGGCTTAGGAAGCCACTCAGTTCAAGGGCAACTAGGGATAGGCAATAAATGCTGGCCAGCTAATGATGCCCATGTCCCACAAATGAATAATAATAAAAAAAACACTAACAACAGTAGAGAGTCAGCACTGGCTCGAATATTGAGTAAAAAAGGAAAAGAACAGACTTGTGATTCAGTGGGAAGTAAAGGGATACTGGCTTGGCGCCTCCAAATTAAAATAATTGAGAATGACCTTCTTTGTGAATACAAAGTAAGAATGAAAACTTAGGATCCTCTGGAGAGGTGGACTGATCCTTTGATGTTGTAACAATAGGATGATTTTCCTATTGTTGTGCTTTATGCAACAAAATTGCAGAAATGGTTTTACTTCCATATTAGCTGTAAACATTAAGCAACACATTAGCTCATCTTAGCAACTGCAAGCACTTCATTTCAATTGTGTTGAGAAATCTTTGGTCTGCTCAGGTTGGATATAAGTAGAGGTAAAAACAGAGGCGGAGGAACAAATTATAAATTCTGTGAAGGGTGCAAAATGAGTTAGGATTTCAACGAGGACATTGTAGGGGCAAGCTATGACAGTCTCAGAAGTTGCGGCAGAAATGAGTGAATGGAAGCTTAAATCCAGTATGGTAACCTATGATGTAGGGAAGCAGAGTAAGTTCATTGTTTTGTATTATTCTGTGAAGATGTGTTGCGATTGCATTGTGAGCCTGATCATAACAGTTCCTCTGAATGTTCACTCACTCAGAAATAAAACTGTTTTATAATTCACATTTGGTTTTTTCTTACTGATTGCCTGATCTGGCTTTGAAGAAAGACAGACAAGATAGATGAATAATCAGTTTATATCAAAAAGAACAAAGAACAAAAGAACAAAAAAACAATACAGCACAGGAAACAGGCCTCTCGGCCCAAAAGGATGCTAATGTTTCACCATGGGTGTCACTGTTGCTTATTTAGATGTTGGCACCTCTCTATGAAGGAAGTTCAGATGATTCATGGGATGACTAGTGCTGTTACATCCTAGCAAATAGGAAAGACCAATACTTGTAATACTATCCATACCCAAATTGTAATGAAGCATTTGATTGGCCCTAAATTTGGAATTAGCGAGCCAAGGATCTTCAGTTATCACCTTGAACATTTCTTGTGGGTAATGTCATTTCTCATGTATCTCTATAACTAAACATCTTCCTTGGAGAATTAAACAAATACTCACAGTTTCAGACTCATCCACAAACCAGTTGATGCAGGCTATTGAGAGGCTCCATGAAGGATAATTCTGCATAATTCTGATGGCTCTGGATTGCTGAATAGAATTCTGGAGAGAATTGTCTCTCTGAAATCTTCTTCTATCTTATGTTATTGATCTCCTTTAATTCTTAGCATTTTCTTACACTTTGTAAATAGAACCTGGAGGTACTGACTCAGAAGTGCTGATAAGACCACCTATGACAGTAGCAGGAAAATAACTGTCTGAACAGCACATTGTTTTATAGAGAGCCTTGTCTGCGAAGATGGTGGAATCTCGATAGTATTACTGGACCAACAATCCAGAGGCACAGGCTAATGCTATGCAGATATGAATTCACCATGACAGCTATTAGAAGTTAAATTCAATGGATTAATTTTAGAACATAATCTTGGATTGAAAGATGGTGTCATAAAACTGGTATTGATTGCCATTAAAACCCTCATCTGGTTCATTAATGTCCTTTAGGGAAGGAAATCTTTCCTTACCTGATCTGGCCTACATGTGATGTGGTTGACTCTTAACTATCCGAATCAAAGGCCCAATAAGTGACAATTGCAGTGAACCTATAAGATAGTCAAAAAGGAACGAAACTGGATTGATCACGAGTTATGGACTCAGGCAACAGAAATGACAACTCTGTCAATCCTGCAAATTTCTCCTTACTAACATTTGGTGGCTAGTGCCAGGATTGGGAGAGCTGTCTCACAAACTGGTCAAGCAACATAGTCACACTGACAGAACCATACCTCACAGATAATGTCCCAGGCACAAGTATCACTATCCTGTGTATGTCCTGTTCCACCAGCAGGACAAATCAACAGGTGTGCCAGAAGACGAGAATACAGCCAGTGAGGGAAGTGATCCTTGCAGTTCCCAACTTTGACTCTAGCTCACATGATGTCACATGGCATTACTTTAAACAGGGTCAAGTAAAACTTGCAGTGATTACCACCTACCGCCCTTCTTTAACTGATGAATTGGGACTCTCCATATTTAATACCATGTGGAGTAAGTTGTTAATCTGTGGGTCCATGAGCTGGATTGTGAGCTGTTGAATGCCTCTCTGTGGCCCCCAGGGCAATTGTTCAAAATTCCAGGAGGAACGGCCAGTGAGGGTGAAGATATTGACAGGAGGTGGCTCCAGCAAATGGTCACTTTGCCACCCCTGCTACCATGGTTGTGGTCACTCCCCCCCCACCCCACCTCCCCTCCCCCTGGCTCTGGTCCACTGATCCATTCCCCTTCCCCAGTTCTGGTCACTTTCCCCTCCATAGGGTGATCGAGTGAAAATGAATTGAAATGTGCCCTCCATCTCTCCCCCAAGCTGAAGGATTAGAGACGTCTGACTTAGAGGAAGCACTGAGAGTGGAAAGGACATAGAATATACTCTGGAAGGGGACTTCACTGTCACCAAGAGCAGCTCAGTAGCACCACTAGTGACTGAACTCACCAGGTCTGGAAAAACAAATCTGCCTGACTGGGCCTGGGGCAGGTTGTGTGGGAACCAGTCAGAAGGAAAAACATTTGATCTTCTCCTCAACAATCTAACTGTCACAGATGCATCTCTCCATGACAGTATTGGTAGGAGTGAACACCACATAGTCCTTGTGAAAGCAAACTCTTGTCTTCACACTGGGGATATCCTCCATCGTGTTGTGTGGTACGCCCACTGTGCTAAATAGGATAGAATCATAGAAATTTTATAGTGCAGAAGGAGCCCATTGAGCCTGCACTGAAAAACAATCCCACCCTATACCCCTAACTCATACATTTACCCTGCTAATCCCCCTGAAACTAGGGTCAATTTAGCATGGCCAATCAACCTAAGTCATATCTTAGGACTGTGGGTTTTGGATAGATTCAGAACAGTCTAGCAATTCAAAACTGGCCATCCATGAGGTACCATGAGCCATCAGCAGTAGTAAAATTGTTCTCAAATACAATCTGTAACCTCATGACCCAACATTTCCCCACTTTACCAGGACAGCCAAGCCAAGGAATCAACCCTGGTAAATGAAAAGTACAGAAGAATATGCCAGGAGCAGCACCAGGCATACTTAAAATTGAGGTATCAACCTAGTGAAGCTATAACACAGGACTACTTGCTTGCCAAACAGCATGCAAATAGTTCTCTGACAGACAGAGCTAATTCCATAACCAACAGATTAGTTTTGAGCTCTGCAGCCCTGTCACATCCAGTGGACAATGAAACAACTAATAGAAAGGGAGGGTTCCAGAATGATCATCATTCTCAATCATAGGAGAGCCCAGCACAAGCAATACTGTTGAAGTATTTTCAACCATCCGCAGCCACAAGTGCTGAGTAGATGATCCATCTCAGTCTCTTCTAGAGATCTCCAACATGACAGACGTTAGACATCAGCCAAATCAATTCAGTCCATGTGATGTTGAGAAATGGCTGAAGGCACCAAATACTGAAAAGATATGGGATTTGACAACATTCCGGCAACAGTACTGAAGAATTTTACTCCAGAATTAGTTGTGCCCTTATCCAAGCACTTCCAGCATAGCCAAAACACTGACATCTACCCCAGCACTGTGGAAGATTGCCCAGATACTACTGTGCACAGGAAGCAGGCCATATCCAATCTGGCCAATTATCGCCCTATCGGTCTTCTCATTCTCACTAATAAAGTGATTGAAGGTGTCGTCAACACTGCTGTCAGGTGGCACTAATAGCAATAACCTGCTCATTGATACTCAGTTTGGGGCCATTCTGAATTGGGGGAAAATTGTCCATTGGTTGGAGTTGCTCTTATCATAAAGGAAGATGGTTACAGTTGCTTGTGGCCAGTCATCTTAGACCCAGGACATCATTGCGGTAATACCTCAGAATAGTGTCCTAGGCTCAAACATTTTTAACTGCTTCATCAATGATATTTATCTTCCATCATGAGGTCAGAAGTGGGAATGTTCACATATCATTGCATAATGTTCAGCACCATTCACAACACCTCAGGTACTGAAGTAGTCCATGCCAATATGCAACAAAACCTGTAAAAAATTCAGGTTTGGGCTGATAAATTGCAATGACTATCCTCAATAAGAATGTATCGAACTTTATTTCCTTGAAATTCACTACGTCATTATCACTGAATCCCCCACTTTCAACATCTTGGGATTGAATCCAGATACTAATTGGTCCAGCCATATAAATACTGTGGCTACAAGATCAGATCAAAGACTTGGAATTCTGAGACAAATAACTCACCTCCTGAGTATCCATAGATTGTCCGCCATTTTCAAGGCACAAGTCAAATGTATGATGCAGTACTCCCCACTTGCCTGAATGAACATAGTTCCAATAACATTCAGGAATCTCAATACCTTCTGGGACAAAACAGTCAACTCAATCGATACCCCATCCACCATCTTCAAATATCCACAACAGTGTACACCATCTACATGATGTACCACAGCAACTCAGCAAGGATCCTTCGATAGCACCTTTAAAACTCTCAATACCTACCACCTAGAAAGACAAGGGTAGCAGATTCTGGGAACACCACAACCAGCAAATTGCTCTCCAAGCCATATATCACCCTGACTTGGAACTACATCACCACTCTTTCAATGTGGTTTGATCAAAATCCTAGAATTACCTTCCCAGCAGCATTGTGGGTCTACCTGCACCATCAGGACTTCAGAGCATGGTTCACCATCACCTTCTAAAGGACAATTAGGGTTGGACAAGAAATGCTGGCCTTGCCAGTGTTGCCCACATCCCATGAAAGATAAAAAAATCATGTATTGCCTTTCTGCCAATATTAATACCAGGGTGTGATTGCTCTTGTGATCTTCCATTAGTCTTAATTAATAAAGGTTATGTATCTCCTGAATAAAATTCACAATTATAGACAGAAAATCTGAAGTGGCAGGCTGCTGAATTCAAAGGGTTTGGATTGATTTGAAAAATCTATTATTCCCAGTTTGACTTGGGTTAAGCCTCTCTATTTAAAATAGAGGGAAGGAACAATATAATTTGGCACATAGTTGATGGCCTTTTGTTTATTGTGGCATCTAGCAGAGCTGTGATTGACGACAAGAGTAAAGTATTTTCTTCAATGATGGAGTTTGAGCTAATTCTTTAGGTGATTAGTCACCATGCATCCTTTTTCCTTAATAATTCTTGATGAAGATCTTTCATCAGTCTTTGACAATCTGGTGGTGGTTATGTATCTTTCTCCCAGTATTTAGTGGTGGAATGTGACTGAGATGTTGGTGATCTAATAGAGGCTCATGTTGCTCATTCATTGTGGTGCTTTACTGTATGGAAGCTTCACATTCAGAGGATGCATGTTTTGGACAAACTGAATCCGTTATTGAATGTATCCAAATATTGATCTGAATTTATTTCCTTATCCTGCGTTGATATTGAATGGCCTGTCATAATTCATCTATTGGCCCCATAAGAGGGACAATGGGGATGTTAAACATTTATTTGTCACTTCCTATTGTGCCCATTCTCCTAAAGATCATTTTTGTAATTTTTTTTGTACTATGAGCTTGGTACTATGACAATTTCTATTTCTTTATATAGAAGTGTGCCAAATATAATTAGAGGCAAAATGACAGGTCTGTGACAGAAGCCACATTGTATGCTTGCAGTGTTGTGTGGCACAGACTGAGAGCTCAGAGCAGATTTGTCGGCAGAGCGACTCACTCTATTTCTAGCTCAGGGAAGTTGTCACTCCTGACTGTAATGCGTTCTGAGGGGATACCTGTGGTGTCAAAGAAATTTGTATTATGTATTTCCTCTTTAAATTACACAACCTGTCACAGGAACTTATAAAGGCACTATGTGTACCTGAAAACCAGGCACATTTCAAGTACCATTTAACGCCTTCACATAATGGATTCATTTGTTACACTCCTAGGGTCAGCCTTTAGTATAATACCAGTTCCTTAAATGAACACTGGCCAAGAACTCACATGTGCAGTAATGTACTCTTATATCATCACTGTTAAATTCATCTTGAAAAGCTCTAAGTAGTAAGAACTGCCGAAATAATTCTTTTGCGGACTTGGCTGTTAAGCTTGAGAAGAAAATATAATCTTCCTTCCGGGAGAAAAAAATAGAAGAATATCACTGTTGTGAACGTAGCTGCATGGCATATTTTAATGTTGCTTTGAAATATATAATAAAAACCACAAATGTAATGCATAAATGAAAAAGAGAACATGGAAGTAAAGCAGATATATGCCTCACTTGGACGACAAGTTATTGAAGAAAATGAAGAAATTTGCAAGGGAATATATTTCTCAAGCAGTGTGAAAATGTAATCGGTGATCTTAGTTTGATTTGGTGCAACATCTACTGTGAGGATTAATTCCTGTTTTCAAAAACTTCATGATCTGAAAGGAAGTTTTCCTTGGACCACTGCGTATAATTTGGGGTCAGTTGCCCTGTCCTGGGGTCAGGCAGGTCACTTGATAATAGCACTTTGAGACTTTAACTCCTCAGAGACGCAACTGCCAAACCAATCGTGGTGTCTATTGTGCCTACATTTCTGTGGGATTATTTTACTGGTTAGAGCAAGGAGGCTGTAGTAAATAATTGGATAGATAGTTCAAAGCTGTGATCAGTGGGAGTTTGTACGGTGATAGCAGTGCATACTTTGCCAGATCCACACAGCATTTTCACGGGACACTTGTTCTTAGCAGACTATAAAAGAGAGCAAGATACCAGCACAATTTCAAATTGAGAACGCTGGTGAGAGGTGGCCATTATTCATACTGCTGAAGGAGCTGCAGAGGTATATAAAGCAACCATTCATGAGATTAACCACTTAAAACAGAAATAAAAAAATACAAATATTCTTCAGTTTAGTTGTGCAGATAAAAGAAAAAAAAATTACTGGACAGTAATTGTGATGCCTGCTGTTATATGTTTGATTTTATCAATGGTCCTATGTTGTATTCCACTCCCTTTGTCTTTTCTTCAACCCCTTTTCTTTCATTTCATGCAATAGTTGAGTTTCACCTGGTGAAGGTCACTGCCTGAGATAATTTGAACAAGATTTAAAACTATAAAAAAAATCAATAAATGGTGTTCAAGCTGAAGGTTTTTTGTGTGTAAGGCAGGGTGCCAAGGTTCAGAGGGCAAGTACCGACCTCCTCTCACCCACCCTGCTGCGGGACTAGGCACTCCCTAGGCTCAACGCTCCAGGGATGGTATAATTTCTGTAAAGCTTGATGTAACCCATACATCACTGTCTTCCATACTAGGTTTAAAATTAAACTCTAATGTATAAAGTTAAACCAAAAATGAGAGAAAAATTGGCAGGAGTGTGAATAGGATTATAATGGACCAAACACAAGGTGGGATTTTGCATCTTGTAATTTATACGTGTGGCCCACCGATGCATTGATAGTACATATTAAAACATAGTAAACTGACCAGCAGAACAAATCAATGTCAGCTAGGTGGAAATGATATCAGAATAAAATGCTCACAGTTATTATAAAAAATGATTCTTAACTATAGATAAAGAGTATTGTAATTGTAGCATCCTCTTTTAACACTTACTTACTTTATCACTGAGGCTAATTTTAAGTTATAATCTTAGAAGCAATGCATTTATTTTTCTTGCTCCTCTTCTCTAGGAAGCAATGAGTCCATGCAGACATACCAGAAGTGCACCTTGTCCTTTGGTATCTCATCCAAGGAGCCATTATTCAGTGACTGCCAGCAGACTATTAATCACAGCTGGCATGGCAGTCGAATCCAACTCCCCTCACCTGACATCCATCCACAAATATCTTCATTGTGGGGAGGAGTTGGGGGTCACTGAATAACAATCAGGAAAAAAAAACAACACAAAACATTCAGTTCCCAAACCCAGGTGTGCAGAAGCCAATTGTAGAGTTCAGACTGGTGGGTAGCTTGCAAGGACAGAGGGGCACAAGGAGAGGAATGAGAATGAGAAATGGACAATACCCAAAGGAGGAGAGCAATTCACAATCTCAGGAATAAGAGAGGGAGTAGCAGGATAATCTGCTCACCATTTCAATGGGAAGACAATTAAGAGAACAGAAAGAAGGACATGGACATGATGAGCCTGCACAGGGCAGGAGAGGAGATAAAAGAGAAGCTAGAGAAAAATGTGGGTTCTAGATTTGGAAAAATTGAAACTTTGGAGATGTTTGGCTTGTTGGGTAAGGGAAAAAGGGTGTTAAGAGGGGAGAGAGGGCTGAATAGATGGACTCGATCATGTTAATAAAGAAGTCCTGAAGTTCCTTACAGGTATTATTTGTGGTGCAAGTGTAGAGGGCAGGGGAGCGGACTTGTTATGGGAAAGATCCAGTTTCTATCCTTGCTTTTCAGGTAACCTTGAACTAATGAGTAGTTTTAGCAAAGGAACTCCATGCTGATTATTGATTGATATAGTTCAAGCTGTGTTCTGTCACAGTTATTCTGGTGGTGAATGAGGGGCAGAATTTTCAATTCCGAGAAGTGAGGGAACATGCAATTTTTCACTTCCCAGTTCATGAATTTCACAAGGAGCTGAGCATATTTTGTGGTGGAGGCAGCAGGACCTGCTGCCCTGCCATTATCTCTTGGGGTTGAGAGTCCTGGCACCATATTTAAAGGACATCAGATAGACATTCACTCATTGCAAGCTCCTCCAGAGTCCTTGCTGCTGCAGCTCATACAGGAGAAGTTCATAGGTATGAGCAACCATGCTCTGGGTGCAAGGATGTCTCAGCAATGCCTTTTGCTTATCTCTAGATAAAAGCACTATCAACAATATACCTATGGTCAGGCCAATGTTCGCCATTGCAATAGTCCATATTCACCAGCCTCCTGACTTTATAGAGACTCTGCTGCCTCTTGCTGTTCATCCTTTATTCCTATGGCCCTTCAGAGCTGGCAATGGATGACAATCATTACCAAGGCAGGGTGCATTATCAATGCCTCAGTGAATGTCTGAATGAATTGAATTAATATATTAGTTTTTCAAGGTTTCATTCCATCTCAAAGCCAACGGTCAGTTGAACGAACCCTTCAGCTGGCCTCCATCTAGACGTGTCACCCCCACCCCATCCCTTTCTGGTGACTACACTCTGGTGGAGCAGAAATGGGTGTTTCTTCCATTTCAAACATAGTTACAGATGGAAGCATTGCTCTTTGACAAAGGTGATGAAAGGCAAGTGCAAGAAGCCTCATGTGGACACTTTTCCTCTTGCTTCCACCTTGCCTTCGCAGCATAGAAATACTAACCATATGGTCCCCTGTCATCCATGACCATTCACTCAGGAAGATGAAGATTTGGAGTCATGAAATGGTTGCCTCCCATTAACATGCCCCTTGGAGATGTCCACCTCCCTTCCTCTATCTGTCCCTCCATCCCTGCCTCTAATTGTAGCCGGTGGCAAATGGCACAGAATGAATGGCAGCTCCACACTTTGCTGGGATTGCGATGCCACAGAAACCATGAGTCAGGAACAAACCTGCTGCAATGTGAGTTTAACCACAAAAGGAACATTCATTTTGTTGTCTCCAACCAGCTGTCTTGTAATTATTGGGTTGCCTGTTTAACTGGTCATTTATAACTTTGAATCCACCCACCCAAAAAAACCCTTCTCCCACTTCTAGGCTTCACATGTCCAGAGCATATGAACCTATGAACAAAGAGCAAGAGGAGACATCCATGTCCTCTTCACAAACATGTTCTCAAAAAACAGCCTCGTGAAAATGGTGTGCATGACATTTTGGACACACTCCACCTCCTTCTACTTTCTTCTGCTACATGTTAACTTCCTCCATCACCTTTAATATATCTAATATAACTATTCCTATGTTACCCTTAAACTTGTCCCTGTTACCCTGAACTCTATGACAATCCACCTCCAGGTGCCTTTCCTTCCCTCAGAACCAACACCTATTACCATCCGCATGTCCACTCTAACTCTGACCCCACCATCGTCTGAGCCCCCTGTCTTGCCTCCCTCTTTGATCCACCTGATCAGACCTTCATCTAGCAGGCTCTCGACTTCCCACCCTACCACATCCCACTATCCCTCCGAATGTGACTATTCCCTTATACCACCAGTACCCTGATTTCTCTGCCCAAGACCCTACCATCGACACTGCTAATCCCACCCTCGGAAACACAAAGGTAGACAAAAGTAGCGTCTGTGTACCTCAAGATGAACTACAGCTCACCAGGTGCACACCTTTTATATATAGTTGGGAAACAGACCATTCAAATAAACCATGGGTTGGGGGGAGTGCATTTAATTTGGAAGAGGAAGGCAAGCCATCTCTTTAATGACCATTTGTGAGGTGCAAGTGAATGCCAATGACAGATCAGCTGAAACTTGAGTTGTATTTAAGTCGCCATCAAAACCAGGAGAATAAAATTCCAAACTAATTTCTGCTAGCAAGAAACAGACTCCCCACCAACTTTTCTGTCTCTACCTTCTATAATTTCTACCACTGGCTGGTATGGCAAATTCCATCCCTATTTTATGCACATCTTGTAAGCTTTTATTCTGTTACTGACAGAGGTGAGAATGAATTGAAATCTCCCTTCCTTTCTCTTACTGTCAGTAATCAGTGCTTTTTGAAAATGTTTTTTGAAATTGGTGTTTTTAACCCATGGAGTGAAGGTTGGGGGTAGGGGGGGGATGGTGGGCGTGGTGGGTTTGGGTTAATTAAATAACCAGCAGCAAGCTTGCATGAGATCAAAGAAAAGGTGAGATTCTCTAGCCTCCCCCAGCATGTTTCCCAGTGGCAGGAGGCAGCCCACTGTTTCCAGATGAATCTACCCCATGCCTCAGGAAACATTGCAGTAGCAATGTGCCATTGATGGGACCAGAAGATCCCACTGGTGTCAAAGACCTGAAAGTTCCGGCCAAAGAGAATTATTTATTCACACATTCACCCCAAAACTCTAACGCGATGTTACTCACTGACACGCACATGCTAGAAATTTACAGAGCAGGTTGCATTTTTAACATTTATTTATTAGTCACAAGTAAAGCTCACATTAACACTGCAATAAAATCACCGTGAAATTCCCCTGATCACCAGGTAGGTCAATGCACCTAATCAGCGAGTCTTTAAAAATGGGGGAGGGATCCAGAGCACTCAAAGAAACCCACCCAGACATGGGGATAACATGCAAACTCTACACAGACAAGCCAGGAATCGAACCTGGATCCCTAGCACTGTGAAGCAGCAGTACTAACCACTGTGGTGCCGTGCCACCCTTCTAAAAAGGAATAATTCATTGTTCAGCTCATGCTAGGAAAGGCACATACATTGTAGGCTCAGTGAAGAAGGCCTCTTCACTCCTATAATATATACTAGCTGGTTTCAAATAGCCAAAATCATATATCAGGAATATTACAGAATTCCCTCCAAAGGATGTATTGTTCAGCAGATCACAAAGTTAGTTATTTGTAGTCTCCTTACGTTTTTGGTTTACAGGTTTACAGGTTTTAAATAAGTGTAAAGGTTACTGCTCCATCTGCTGCCCTCTCTGCAATTATTGTTCAAAGACTTGTTTCTCACTGGTTCTGAAGAGATTTTTGATCATCTGATCAATACTTCTTTTGTTCCCCTTAGAATGGTTTGATGTCTTCAATTGTCACTACACCTTGAGGAAATGGATGGCGTATTCACACCTTCTTATGATGAAGTGGTTTCTCTGCAGCTCCTTTTCTTAACTTTTGGGTTTGGAGTCAGGGAATCCAGAGGCCCATTGACTGTGAGTTTCTGATACCTCCACAAACAATAGAATGTATGAATTACATAGAAACTAGAAGCAGGAGAAGGTGATTCGGCCCTTCAAGCCTTCTCTGCTGTTCATTTTGATCATGAATTATCATCAAATTCAATATGCTGATCCACTCTTCCCCCCTCCCCCCATATCCTTTGATCCCTTTAGCTCACAAGACCAAACCTAATTTCTTTTTGAAATCAGACAATGTTTAGGCCTCAACTATTTTCTATGGCTGTGAATTCCACACATTCACCACCCTCTGGGTGAAGAAATTTCTCCTCACCTCAGTTCTAAAAGGTTGATCCCCTTATCTTTAAACTATGACCCGTAGTTCGGACTCCCCCACCATTGGGAACATTTTTTTCTAGATCTATCATGTCTAACCCTGTTAGAATTTTGTAAGTTTCTATGAGATCCCCTCTCAATCTTCTAAACTCCAGCGAATATAATCCCAACCGATCTAACTTCTCCTCATATGATGGACTTGCGATCTTAGGAATCAGCCTGGTAAACCTTCATTGTACTTTCTCTATAGCAATTGCACAGATAGTTTCCATCTTGGTATGTCTATTCAGGGGCAGGGATCCTGTCCACGGTCATTTAATTAGAAACTTTATACAGACTTGAGGCAGAAATTGCAAAGGTCACCTAACCCTTGACAACCATCATCATGTCCATTTTAAAAGAAAGTTAGTTCTAGAAGATTCTAAATTGATTATAGTTTGTGGGTGTGGGTGGGGAGTGGGAGGGGCTGTAAAAGAATGTGAGAGCAGATTATATTGTTGAGGGGATAGATATTGATATCTCCATTCTGAATAGGTGCTGTGTAGCTTCTGTTACTGTCCCAATGCCAAGATTAAAGACATTACCTCATGGTTAGGGAAGAATGTGGCATAGGAGGGGAAAGTTTCATTTGTCCCAATCCACACAGGAACCATGGACATGAATAGAACCAGGAATGAGAAAATTTAAGGAGCCAGAGTACAAATTAAAATGCAGAATCCTGTAGGTAATAATCTCTGGATTGTTTCGTGAACCATGCACAGATTGGGATCAGGACAAATAGATAAGAAAGTTAAATGTGTGAAAAAAGAATGGTGTGGGAAGCAGGAGCATGATCACCAATACATAGAATACAGAACATAGAAAAACTACAGCACAAACAGGACCTTCGACCCACAAGTTGCATCGAGCATATCCCTACCTACCAGGCTTACTTATACCCCTCTATCTTACTAAGTCCCATGTATTCATCCAAAAGTGTCTGAAAAGACCCTATCAAATCCACCTCCATCACTACTGCCAGTAGCCGATTCCATGCACCCACCACCCTCTGAGTGAAAAACTTACTCCTGACATCTCCTCTGTACTTACTCCCCAGCACCCTAAACCTGCGTCCTCTTGTGGCAGCCATTTCAGCCCTGGGAAAAAGCCTCTGAGAATCCAATCGATACAGGGATAGATGGAAGTGGTCCACTCAGATGAGATCCACTTCAACCAAACTGGTCCCAGTGTATGAGTGAATTAAATAACTAGGAAGGTAGTTAGTGTTTTAAACCGATGAAGAGAGGGTGGAAAGATTCAGGATAGGGTAAATCTCAAAATCATTAAGAGGAATATTGACACTAAAGAGCAGAATAGCAATCTCAGTAAATATCATCAGAGCAAGTCAGGAAGGACAGAAAGCTTAAAAATAAGACATTATTGACAAGGATAACATCAAGAAAAATAGAAAAAATCTTAAAGCTAAAGATACTATGTTTGGATGCTTGAAGCACTCACGACAAAATGGATAAATTAATAGCAAAGAGAGATAAATGGATTTGATTTAATAGTTACTGCAGTTTTGTCCGGCACAATGCTTATCACCTGCGAAGGGCAGCAATAGAGGTGGATGGGCACAGAATCTTGCACTGCCAACCTGCATTCTAGTTCATTGGTCCATCCTGCCCTCAAGCTATTGTCCTGGAGACAGAATGGGTTGGAGTGTGACAAAATTACCCATCGCTAACATGGTGCTGTTCAGTAAGCTTCTTTAAGAGATGTTAACAATGCCAGGGCCCTGCAGGTGGTGGGGAACCAGTTATCTGCCTGGAAATGGCTCCCTGACAGCAGATCAGGTGGCCGACGGTCCAAGCTGGCTGAGTCATGCCCCATTCCTGCCTGGAAACAGCAACAATTGCAGGCTGCCCTATTCTGATTGCACTATCCTCCATTCGCGGCGGTGACGACCCAATTGTAAAGGCCATTTTTTTCTTCCATTTTAATTTTGAAAAGGTAGAACTCCATTGCCTTCATTTGCTCAAACGGAATACTCCTGCTGCTCTTAAGAACTCATTGCCTCCTCCACCCCCGTCAAGGCCTGAGAGTTGTCTAAAGGATGGCAAGCCCACTCTCTGGCTATTAATTGCCATATTTGGAGAAAATCACAGCAAATTTCTGTTTGCCATACCACGTGGAGCCTGATGATAGGGATCGAAGCCCACCATCAAAATCCTTCCTGTGGTTGCAAAAATGGGAAATGAATTATTCCAGAATTTAACTTTTAGACAGTATAGGCATAATGAAAGTGAGTGGGCCTAGCCTGGTAGTAAAAAGTGATGAAGACAGGTAACAGGAGGGTCCTTGGTCAGAATTCTCCAATTGTTCACACCGATGAGAATCTTTGATCTTGCCTGCAGTGAATGAAGATTTGACTGAGTGCCATATTCTCCGTCCTCACTTGAAATGGAAGCAGGGCATGAACAGCTGAAGAATTCCGGCCATTAACTTAGAAAATAAGGAATTTGAATCAGTTTGGATGGAGCTAAAAAACAAAGGGCAGAAAACAGCTGTGCGAATAGGCACCCCTTACAGTAGTTGTAGTGTCAGGCACAGAATAGATCAGTAAATTGGAGAAAGGACAGGCAATAGTCACGGAAGATCTTAATATCCATGCAGATTGGACATAGCAAATTTGCAGCCAAAGTTGACACAATGGAATGGAGCGGCATGGTGGCACAGTGGTTAGCACTGCTGCCTCACAGCTCTAGGGACCTGGGTTTAATTCCCGGCTTAGTCACTGTCTGTGTGAAGTTGCATTTTCTCCCTGTGCCTGTGTGCGTTTCCTCTGAGTGCTCTGGTTTCCTCCCAAAGATGTGCAGGTTAGGTTGATTGGCCAGACTAAATTGCTCCTTAGTGTCCTGGTTAGAGGAATTAATGGGATAAATATGTGGAGTTATGGGGATAGGGCCTGGCTGGGATTGTTGTTGGTGCAGATTTGATGGGCTGAATGGCCCCCTTCTACATTGTAAGGTTTCTTTGATATGAATGCATTTGGAATAGATTTCCAGCTAAGTTTGTTGAGGTACTAATGAAGGAACAGGCTAGTTTAAACTGATTGTGTAATGAGGCGAGAGGCAGGATTTTCCAGTTGTGACCCCTCAGAGACCGGATATTCCTGCCCAAGGTCTTCAGACCTTTAAATGATCTGCCAAATGTTCCATCCCACCCGTGACAAGCCCGGAAAATTTACCCCAAGGTTAATTGAAAACATTGTTGTAAAGGGCATTCTGCAAAAGGATGATGGTAAAATGATTGAGTTTTAAAGTGCTTTAGATAAGCTCTTACATCTAAATTTAAACAAGAAATGTAAATATGAGGAGCCAGTTAAAAGATGCAGTGATAAATAAGCAATGCCAAACATTAAAGAAATAATCCATGATTCGAAATGAATATGCATTCCCTTGAAGAATGCAAACTCCATGAGAAAAGGGGTCCAGCTGTGCACTTGTGAATAGTACTATATTAAAGGAAGATGCTTGCAATATTGCCAAAAGACTGAGGATTGGGAAGATTAAGGAATTCAGCAAATGATGATGAAGAATTTAATAGAGGGAAAGAAAATAGAATAAGAGAGTAAACTAGGATGTGAGATAAAAAGATAAATTGTAAAAACTTTTCTAGATATGGAGAAAGGAACAAATCAGTGAAAGTAAAACATTGCTCATTTAGAGGCAGGGACAAGTGAAATTGTAATGCGGAATAAGGAAATTGCAAGAATATTAAGCAAATACATTTATTTGTCTTCAGGTTAGAAGACACAAAAGACATTCCAGAAATACATACAACATATGTCTGACCAGACAAATTAGGAGGAGGAGGCCACTCGGCCCTTTGATCCTGTTCCACCATTCAATAAAAGTCATGGCTGATCAGAAATTAACTTTAATTCCACTTCTTGCCAATTTTCACTGTCTTGTTTATAAAGAATCAATATTGGTCTGCCTTAATGATATTTAAAGACTCTGCTTCAGCCACCATTTTAAGGAAGAGAATTTTAAAATCTCCTATCTCTCTGAGAGAATGTTTTTCCCTCATCTCTGTTCTAAACGGTTGACCCTTATTTAGAAATAGTGGCCCCGAGTTCTAGATTCTCCCACAAGAGGAAACATCCATTCTATCCCCACCACTGTCATGTCCCCTCAAAATTATATATTTCAATCAAGTCACCTTTGTGATGATATTGTCCCTTTAAGGAATGTATTTTAGTCATGGTTCTGTGCAGGATGTTTTTACAAGTCTCTTCCATTTTTTTGTTGCCACGAAACCAGCATTCTCTTGGTTCCAGCAGCAGCGTAATTGTTCCTAATTGCTATAAATGTGCCCCACAATTCAATAAAGGAGGGAGAGAGAAATGTCCATTCAGAAATGTCTTTTGGATGGTCTCAGGATATGGCTAGTTGACACTGCTTAGTCTGGAAAGTATCCCTTTGTCTTACAAAACAGTGTGATTGTTTTCAAATTCACAGATAAGGTTAGATGACCTTTGATGGCCATTTTTTGCAACAGATAGTGTCCATTTAAAAAAAAGCCTGACCTCACTGGAAGGAGGAGAAGTCATTGAGGACCTCTTGGGAGATTAGGGATAAGGGAGGGTGCCCCTCAGGCAGTGCCAACCTGCACCCTGGCACTGTCCAAAGGGACCATGGTGCTACCCACCAGGCAGTACCAAGGGAGTGGGGACCGAGGAGGTGGGACCAGAGGAAGTAGGGCCATCTGCTGGGCAAGGCCTATTGAGGGTGATAATAGGGGTGGGATACACTGCTATTCTGCAAGTGGAATCAGTGGAGGAGGGAGGGTGTGAAGACAATCAGGGCTAGCCATCCGCATTGGGAGATGTTGAGGATATTGGGGAGTTTGGGTTGGTCATCGGGTTCTAGGCTTTTGGGGGTGGGGAGATCAGGGCTGGTAGTGAGGGGTGGGGTGAGTATACTGGGCTGGCCAGCAATCAGGAGATCAGCAGTGGGGTGCCACATCGATCTCAGATCAGTGCATGTGCAGTGGCCCACTCAATGCTATGCCAATGGCCTCTCAGAGTAAATCATGCTACAGCACTCTGTGATGCACAGAGTGTCTAAGATTTGTTCTGGAAATCATGCCAAGAAAAAACCGGCAGGATTTACTTCCATTTTCCTGCACTTCAGGAACTTAGAATTTTTTGGGGAGAATCCTAGCCAAACTGTTTGACTGCTCCTTCTGTGGCCATCAAATCCTGGTATGGAACTCAAACTTGGATCTGCTAGCTTCGAGATAGGGACACTACCCACAAGACTTCTCCAAGTGAGAGGAATGAAAGATTAAGTTATTGAAGCAAATGCAATTCTTAAGGGCTGAATAGTGTTATGATTCAGGTCTGAAACTCCAAAATATTGTATGCAGCTGGACTGAATCGTAAGTTTTGTAGGTTGAATTTGGCTAGGATAAGCATGATTAGTTTCAATTCAAGTATGATTCAAATGATCCATTGGAGAGCTTTTGTCAAACAAAGTTTATTTAAGAATATAGTTAACATATATGGTAAGAAAATTAGAAAGAACTTTTCTGAATTATAAAGAAGGAACCAAAATGACCATTATAAGATATAGACTTTAACAAATATATCTAATGTGTTCCAATCAAAACCAAAACTTTCCATAGACAAACTTTTAAACAAGTTCGACCCAGCAAAGACTAATACTCATGTCATATTAGACTTGGGTCCTTTGGATAAAGTCTGCACTTCTCTGGTTAGACACATAACAGTTTGAAGTTAGAACACCTTCCCAAAATACCAGAGACTCTAAAGCAATTCACCAACAGCCAATTTCTCTCTTCAGAAAGGTAAGACTTTGCTTTCAGATGACCAGCAGAATTTTTAAAATCAGGGAGAGAGAGGGAGATTTATTTTCAGCTTGATGCCCCTTTTGAGACTAATTTGTTGCTCAGAACTGAAAATGAAAGAACTTCTGCCACCTGGCCTGCCAACCAGTTTTTTTTTCCCTCCTATCAATACAGAATTATAAAAATCCCAAAGTAAACCAAACAGTTCCCATCCAAACCATTTAAGGAGCAATAAAATGACATTTGTTTCAAGGTGAGAAGTGTAACAGGTAAGGCAGATGAACTTAGAGCTTGGATTAGCATTTGGAACTATGATGCTGTTGCCATTTCAGAGACTTGGTTAAGGGAAGGACAAAATTGATAGCTTAACATTCTAGGATAAAGTTGTTTCAAGCAGGATATAGGGGGATGTAATGGGGTGGGGGAGTTGCATTTCTGGTTAAGGAGAATATCACAGCTGTCACGTGGGAGGACATCTCAGAGCTCTCATATGATAGGGAAAGATGGGTAGAGCTCTGGAATAGAAAGGGTGTAGTCACAATGTTGGGGGTTTACATAGGGCACCCAACAGCCAGTGTGAGGTAGAGGAACAGATCTCTAGGCAGATTTTGGCAAAGTGTGAAAATGACATGGTTGTTGTGATGGAAGATTTTAACTTCCCTTAGTATTAGCTTGGATTCACTTAATGCTAAGGGCATGGATGGGGCAGAGTTTGTAAGGAACTTCAAGAAAGGCTTCTTGAAACAATATGTAGATAGTCCAATTCGGGAAAGGGGGATTACTAGACGTGGTATTGGGGAATGAGCCTGGCCAGATGGTCAATGTTTCAGCAGGGGAGCAGTTTGGGAACACTGACCACAATTCAATAAGCTTTAAGGTATTGATGGATAAAGATAAGTTTAGTTCTCAAGTTAAGGGGCGAGGCTAATTACAACAATATCAAATAGGAACTGAAGAATATAGATTGGGGGCAGATGTTTGAGGGCAAATTAACACCTGGCATGTGGGAGGTTTTCAAGTGTAAGTTGATAGGGATTCAGGACCGGCACATTCCTGTGAGCATGAAGGATAAGTATGGCAAGTTTTGGGAACATTGGATACTGAGAGATATTGTGAACCTTGTCAAAGAGAAAAAGGAAGCATTTGTCAAGGCTAGGAGGCTGGGAATACATGAAGCAAGTGTAGAATGCAAGGAAAGTAGAAAGAAACTTAAGCAAGGAGCAAGGAGGGCTCAAAGGGGTCATGAAAAATCATTGGCCAGTAGGATTAAGGAAATTCCCAAGGTTTTTTGTATGTATATAAAGAGCAAGACAGTAAGCAGGGAAAGGGTTGCCCACTCAATGACAGGGGAAGGAATCTATCCATGAAGTCAGAGGAAAAGGGAATGGTATTAAATGAGTACTTTGTGTCAGTATTCACCAAAGGGAAGGACTTGGCGGATGATGACTCTTGGAAAGGGTGTATAGATAGTTTAAGTCATGTTGAGATCAAAAAGGAGGAGGTACTGGGCTCTTGAGAAACTTTAAGGTAGGCAAGTCCTCAGGGCCTGATGGGATATATCACAAAATACTGAGAGAGGCAAGGGAGGAAATTGCTGGGGCTTTGAGAGAAACCTTTTTACTCTCACTGTCTACAAGGAAGATCCCAGACGATTGGAGAATAGTCAATATTGTTTCTTTGTTTAAGGACGGTAGCAAGAATAGTCCAGGTAATTATAAGCCGGTGAGCCTTATGTTAGTAGTAGAGAAATTATTGAAGAGAATTCTTTAAGATAAGATTTACTCCCACTTTGAAATAAATGAACATTTTCATGAGAGGTAACATTGTTTTGTAAAAGGGAAGTCATGTCTCACTAACTTGATCGAGTTTTTCAGGGAAGTGATGAAGATGATTGCTGAGGATAGGATAATAGATATTGTCTACATGGACTTCAGTAAGGCCTTTGATAAGGTCCCTCATGCAGACTGGAACAGAACGTGAAGTTGTATGGGATCAGAGGTGAGTTGGCAAGGTGGATACTGAACTGGCTCGGTCATAGATACAGTAAGAAGTCTGACAACACCAGGTTTAAGTCCAACTGATTTATTTGATAGTAAACTCACAAGGTGTCAGGTGAATGAGGTGTTCTGATCTCAGACAGCACATATAACAGCACAGACTGTTTACAGATTACTGATTAGAATACGAATCTTTACATCTAACCTGCTATTCAAGTCAGAACACCTCATTCACCTGACGAAGAGGTTGAAACACCTCGAAAGCTTGTGAGTTTACTATCAAATAAATTCGTTCGACTTAAACCCGGTGTTGTCAGACTTCTTACTGTGTTTACCCCAATCCAATGCCGGCATCTCTATATTGGTCATAGATGACGGAGGGTAGCTGTGGAAGGCTGTGTTTCTGAATGGAGGGCTGTGACAAGTGGTGTTCCTCAGGGATCATACTGGGACCTTTGCTGTTTCAGTTCTGCTGTTGCCTAAAGCCACAGAAATAGCCACCCCAACACATCATCTCCACATCATTACCCCAACACAGACCAGCATTGTCTCCTCCATGCTGCCAGGACCACCCTATCTCCCCTCTGATTAACTCCTGCTGCCTTCACTTATCCAACACCTTGTCCCGTAAGGGAACAGGAAACCTGCCAGTGATTATCGTGCAACCTGTCTGAATGATGTGGCTGTAATGATTAAATGGCTGGTGGTGTGTGGGCTTGCAGCATTGCTAAGTGCTTTATGGTGGAGCAAATGAAGGTTAGATATGACCATCCTGATTGATAGAGATTATTGGTATGTGAGTATTGGAGGTGAATTGATTTGTATCAGACCAGTGGTGCAGTTTGTAGGATTTGGCTTTTGAAGGTGCATTCACTAACCTTGACCAGATATGTAAAGCCATTGGGCATCTTGCAGTATTATATCCAGGCCTAAAAAGTTGGTTCCTTACATTGACCTCTGTAGCTATTTGTTTCAACTGTCTTTTGACATGTGTCTCAAGGGGGTATAATTAGCCTGATTGAACATAGAGCATCTCTCATCCTTTCTACCTTCTCTACAAAGCCTCTAGAGCAGTGTCCATAAACCTTGTCTCCTAAGCTGAAGCATTCTTTGGTATTTTCCAGGACAGACTTACTCCTTACAGGACTACCAATGTCCAACCAAATGGCGCCACTCCTTTTAAAGGTGCAGGCTAGCTTTAAGTGATATAAACACTCATAATATTGCCATCCTGCTGATACACTCAATTAATCAACAACACAGTTTGTGCTGGCTGACAATTAAATTGTTGAAATTAGCGGGCAACAGGAAGTTGATGTGCTGCAAAGGTTATTATCGAAATATAGAGATTAGTCAAGCATGATGATCGCCATGGCCACTTTTGGGGACTATCACAGAATCATGGAATCCCTACAGTTCAGAATGAGGCCATTCAGGCTATTGAGTCTGCACTGACCCCAATTCCACCCAGGACCTATTGTTGCAACCCCACATATTTACCCTGCTAATCCCCTGACACTTTGGTCCATTTAGTATGACCAATCGATGTAACCCTCACACCTTTCGATTGTGGGAAGAAACCAGAGCACCCAAAGGAAACCCATGCAGAGAAAACAGTGGCCCAAGGCCAGAAGTGAACCCGGGTCCCTGACACTGTGAGGCAACTACTATGCTGCCGTGCCGTCTATCAAATTTAGGCCCCTATGTTTTTATGTATTTGTTTCAATGGGGAATATTAAATGTGCGGAAACCTCTGTATAATTCGCTATTAAATCTTGTGAACTTATTTTCACCTTTATCCAGACATGAAACCCTTTAATCAAGAATAATATATTCAATTCACATTCTCAGTTCCATGCTTCTTTCATGAGAGAATCATTGAGTCTGTAGTATTCGTTTTTAGCTCTGGTGACCCAATTCCACTTCACTCTGGTAGTTACTGATACACTCATATTTAGGAGAGGGCAAGTAGGCAAGTGATCCCATTTAAGCATGTCAAATCTACCATTTTTCTGTGTGCTGCACACCACTAATTAACCATTTTTAACAGAATCATTGCAACTGTGGTCACTAATATGATCGAAGCCAATATACAGGGTATCTCCACAGGCATGAAAGGTCCACCCTTTATTACAATATATGAAAAGTCTTTTCTTTTGGCTTGATATTGACATTTGCGTCCTAAATGTACATGCTTACAAAATGTTTCACCACCTCTGGTTTACACTAAGTATGGGTCTCCTGAATTCACTCCAGGAAACACAAATCTTCTCAGTGGTAATTTGCTGCCAGAGGCACATTTTACTTTTAATAATTTGCATTATCTCTGAGTACAATACAAGTCTGAAAATTAAGCGGGTTGCAACTATACAAATGTACATGCGAATAAGGATAAAATTGAAAATACGACTCGATATTGGTTGAGCATCAAAGTGCCAAGTACATAGTTATACTAAGTGAAAATACAACCTAAAATTTACAGAGTTTACCACTGGCTGCTGTACAGAAAGAAACAACACTTTTGCCAATTTAGTTCCGTCAAGCAGGCCATAAATCTGGCACAATTGTTGTAAAGTACCAGACTCATGCAGATTTACAGCAGTAATCGAAGAAGGAAAAGTCGTTCCAAATGCAATGCTGTCACATCATGTGATAAGTTTTGTATCACATTTGGCTGGGACAGCACCTTCTTATCTAATGGGATTTATCAAGCTGCCTGTTGTATAAATCTAGGGTTGTGCATGGCTAGTAGTAAACTATTAGGTTTATTTCTCAAGCATGAAAGCCCCTTAATTCACCAACATTGCAGCATGGAATCATTCCCATTCAGGAAGTAAATCCAGCTGCAATATTCTATCTATCATTGGACTGTTGCCAGTGTATAATCTGCACCAATGAACAGAACTACTTATGAGCCTCAGTGTGTATTTCTGTAATGCAGCACATTGTACAACGATCTGAGAGGGAATTGTGACTTCTGCACAGCACAGTTCCCATTGCCCTCTGAGTATGGAATATCAGTTGAACAGCCACAAGGAGGCAGTGACTGGAGCCGCTCATGTTTTGGTAATAAGGAATGGAAAATAAGCTTCATCTACCTGCCCGTGCGTCCCTTGGTCCACTACTTCTAAAAGTAGTGGAAGCTTGGGAGAAACTTGTTCCTTTGGGATTTGTGATACAATGCAGGAAAGCCAGATGGGAAAAAAGAAAGGAAATAACTTTTTATTTTGAAGAGAAAGGGTGCTTCAAAGGTGCTTGCTTTGAAGCAAAAAAAAACGTGCAATAAGACAAACTGTTACTTCATTGATATTATATTCACTGGTCCTGCTATAAACACAACTGTTGTCCATTGGGATGAAGCTACTTTTATTAAGGAAAACAACTGGAAAGAAATTTCTTTGCAGAATCATCTGCACACTTTTAAAAAGACATGAGGCTGAAATCTCTTTAGGTCGGCTGTCAGGCAGGAAATTGTAGTTATCATAGAATCCCTACCATGCAAAAGGAGGCCATTTGTCCCATCAAGTCTGCACTGACCACAATACCACCCAGGGCCTTTCCCTGTAACCCCATGCATTAACCCTAGTTAGTCCCCTGAGACAAAGCGGCAATTGAGCATGGCCAATCCACTTAACCCACATATCTTTGGACTGTAGGAGGAAACCAATCACGAGGAGGAAGCCCATGCATTCAAAGGGAGAATGTGCAAACTCCACACAGACAGTGACCCAAGCTGAGAATCGAACCTCAGTCCCTGGCGCTGTGAGGGAACAATGGTTAGTCACTGTCCCAGCAATAACATATAAAATACACTTTTCTTTTTATTCAGGCATAATGGACACAATTGTCAAGGCCCATTGTAATTACCTTTGAGAAAATGACGATGAGCCACTTTCTTGATTTGCTGCAGTCCATTTGATTTTGGAACACCTTGCAGTCCTGTTAGGAATGGAGTTGCAGGAATTTGACCCAGCAACAATGAAAGAATGGCAATATATTGTCAAGATGGTGAGTGGCATGGAGGGGAACTTGCAGGTGGTGGTGTTCCCAGGTATCTGCTATTCTTATTATATGAACTGATAAGAGATCAGGGGCTTGGAAGGTGCTGTTTAAGAAGCACTGGTGAGTCGCTACAGTACATATGGTAGTAGTAAACATGGCTACTAATGTGCATTGACAGTGGTACTTGTAAGCTTTGTGACCAAAGAACTCAAAGTGCTGCACAAAACAATTTAAGCAAATGTATTCAAATGAACAGGCCATACTCAAAATATACTTAGAGGAATCATTATGCTCAATTAATAGAAGAAGTGAATGTTCATGGTGGTGGATGGGATACCTATCAAATGTTCTGGATGTCGTTGAGTTTCCTGAGTGCTGTTGAGCTGCTCTCATCCAGGCAAGTGGGGAATATTCCATCACACTCCTGACCTGTGCCTTGTTGATGTTGGAAAGGTTTTGAGGAGTCAGGAGATAAGTTATTCACCACAGAATACTTAATTTTTGATCTGCTGTTGTTGCCACAGTATCTATGAGATTGGCCCAGTTAGCTTTTTGGTCAATGGTGATTCTCAGGATGTTGATTATGGAAATCCAGTGATGGTGATTCCATTATGTGTCAATGGGAGATGGGTAGATTCTCTCTTCTTGGATTTGGTCATTGCCTGATACTTGTGTGACACAAATACTACTTGCCATTTATCAGCTCGAGGCTGAATGTTGTCCAGATCCTGCAAGTACAGACTGCTGCAGTGTCTGAGGAGCTGTGATGGAGCTGAGTGTTGTGCAATCATTAATAATTAATTAATTATTAATTAAGCAGAGAAAGATGTTTGCGCCTATGTTAGAGAACTTGTCATATTCTTAAACTGAGAAAATTTGTCTCCAATAATCATATCAATCTTTCATTGTGCTGGATATGACTCTAGCCAATGATGAGTTTTCCTGCAGATTCCTACTGACTCCCACTCTACATGAGCTCCACAATGCTACACTCGGTAAAGTGCTACTTTGATGTCAAGGAGAGTCTCTCTTAGCTCACTACCAACTGGCAGGCCTGAGACCAGGCTAAAATTGATGCTTGGGACATGATAACATTATTTGGATGAGAGGCCAGCACCTAAGGCACCTCCATGGGCAATTGGCATATTTTCTCTACTTCATGAGAAAATGAAGATGAGCCACTTTCTTGATTTGCTGCAGTCCATTTGATTTTGGAACACCTTGCAGTCCTGTTAGGAATGGAGTTGCAGGAATTTGACCCAGCAACAATGAAGGAATGGCAATATATTGTTGAGATGGTGAGTGGCATGGAGGGGAATTTGCAGGAGATTCAAATATGAGGGAAGGAATTGGCTTGAAGCTCATTTACAGGCCAGCAGCTCTCAAGAGTACCCTGTGGCCGGAAAGACCACATTTTACTTGTACTAGAGCCACATCAAGCCTAAAAGAGAGAACATATTAGTCCCACTTGCTTGGTCAGATCCACACCCGAAAAACCAAAGGAAGCAGGTTCAATACCTATTGTGCTCATGGCAACCTACATTCTCTGAGAAGAGTGAAGGTGGCTGTTAAGCTTCCAATTAAGATTAACCAGAGGCCTAATGCTTTTTGAAAGTAGTGTCTCAGATCCTTGAAAAATGGCTTGAGATAGCGTGGAGTCTGACATATTTCTGGCATCTTAAGGTGCAGGATGTTACATCTTACAATTAGCTTTCATTGTGTCCACTTGATAGGCTTATCAAAGCACAATGTTATTTCATATATAATCTGAGCATGCTATTGTGTCTTGAAAAGTGTCAGGGTTAATTTTCATCTTCACTGATTCATACTCCATCCCACAATCTCCTTTTATAGTTTAAAATATGCATGTTTGACTCAGCTTTTCATCGCCCGTCCTACTTTCACCCTCTTTGGCTCAATGTTGATTTTTGGTTTATTCACATTCCTATACAGTTCCCTCTCTACCAAAAGATTTTGACATCATTTTGCATTAACAATGTTCATTTGTGATCATTAACACTCAAAAGTGATCATTTCATCATCATTTGATATCATATAGTGATCAAATGATATCATTGCTGATCATCTGACATGAAATGAAACCAGACAAAGCTCAGTGAGCATGATTTGTGATCATTTAGCATCACTAAAGGGTCTAGAAGGCATTCAACTGTCATTAGTTCCAGAGATCACAGCAAAATTGACAAAGGGTGGGATTTTACAGCTCTGCCCACTGTTGGGATCATCCAGTAAGACAGTGTGTTCTGCCATGGTAGGACCAGACCATCCAGGCCTTAATTTGAGCTGATGTAACTTTTAATGTAGAGTCTGTGCACAGATAACTATATGATTATTATAATGGGCATGCAAGGATTTATAGGGAAATTTATATTAAACAAACTTGGGCAGATTTTCCAAACACAACTTGAAGAAATCCCTTAAAGTATGCACAGAGGCGTTAATTCATTATCTATTATCTATCTTAATATTATCAGCTAACACACATCCTCACTCTCCACACCCCCTACTCTGCACCTATTTAACTTTGTTTTATATTGGCCGCAATTTTCCAACCTTGCCCGCAGCTGGGATTCTCCAGTCCCGCTGTAGTGAATGGAGATTTGGTTGTTCTTGCTGGCAGCAGTGGTGGCGGGGTGAATGGCATTGAATAATTCTGGCCACTATCTCTTCTGATGGATGGACATATTCTCTTAATAAAAAAATAATTTGAAGGCCATGTTCATTTTTTTTTTGTGCAAAAAATTGCAAGAATTACAAAAATGACAGTCTCAACAGAGGTTCACATGTGTTGAAATGGTTACCAGAGCTTAATTGGCACAAGAATAAACTCAGAATTGATCTGAACCCTGCTCCCCAAACATTACAGCATTTCCCCCCGCCCCAGCTTTCAACACCTAGTCCTCACTACCCCACCCAGTTTAGGGCACCTTTACCTACCCCATTCTCCCACCCTGGAATGCAACATCTCACTACTCCTCCCCTCCCATAAATTATAGTACCCACCCCCATCCAGATTGCTGTAATTTTATTCCCAGAGCAGTTTTCTCTGCACCAGGGGAGCAATAACTGGAAATGATGCCTAACGGAGGGATTCAGCCTTCCAACAGTCAAGCACACTGGCATGTGGCCAGTGTTGGATTGGGGAAGTTGAACTGGTGGAGGGTGGGTGGGTTTGGAAGTCTAACTCTGGGAGGGTGGTGGCTGAATTTGTCTGGCAGGTATGAAAAGTCAATTCTGTCCAGTGGTGTGGGCTGGGAAGATGAGGAATCACTCAGACCCAGCTCGGGGCATGCTGCAAAGTTTGACAGGCCCAAGAGTGGGAGGGCATGGGCATGGTCAGGATGGCTAATTAATCATTTCTGATGTCAAAGGAGCATCGGTTCTGTAATCAGACACCTTTTGATGTCAAATGTAATACTAATCATTTAGCGTGCAATTCAATGCAGTATCAATATCAAAATGTTCTGGTTGGATTCATATTGGAAAGCTAATACATACATGCAAGTTTCTGTGATTATTGTACCTTGACTCTGTACTCATGCCAAGGAATGCCAGCTAACAGTCCTGGCAAACCCACCTATATTGAACCATGTTTGGTGACCTGGTTTGATGGGTTTACACTGAACAATGAAGCTACAGAGGGTAGTGGTACACTCTGCTGTCAATAGATGTTCAGTATCCTGCTGTTAGACCTGTTCTTAGTCTATTCCACTTGGTAAAGTGCAATCCCACACTTCATGGTAACAGCTGTCCCCATGGTGAAGATGTAACTTAGGGTGGAATTTTACCAGCTGTATAGATGTGGATTTGGTGATGAGCATGGTGGGGATTTTTCATAATGGCTCTTTATGTTGGCCACCCAACAGGTCACTGACTCTGGTGAGATTGGCCAGAGGTGAGTGAGCAATGTAAGTGGCTAATCACCCATGAGTGGCTGATCACTAATTAGTGCCAATTAATTGGCAATTTGCAGTCAGAATGGGGATGCCACTTGGGTCTTACCAGTGGTGACAGACGCCACAGTGCCAGTGAAGCCCCGCTGATCACTAAGTACACTCCCAGCAGCAGGGAAGTCAGTAAAGATTCCTTTATTTATTCGCCTTACCTCCTCTACTGCATCCACTTCCTCCAAGTCTTCCTGAGTCATGACAGAGGGTGGCCACAAATAATATTTAAATATTCCAAATTTTCAGTGGCTACTTCCACCTTAGCGAATGAAATTTGGCCTGGATAGGATATTTTAAATGCCTATGTTAATAAGTCAATAGGCCTCTAATCGTTCTCCAATAATTTGAAGACATAATCAGCTGAGTATGGGTAGATGAATTGAACAACCAGCATCTCCTCTGCTGGGACATCCTTTGTCACTCAACAGAACTATTTCCCAGCCCGACTGACTGCAAGCACAGAAAACCCAGGTCTCAGATCCTTAGACTTTGGGAGATCCTTACTGGCAAGGGAGGATGTGATATTATTGTCCAACAGCGAGCCGATTCATCAATGGAACAATATGACTTAATTTGTAGGGATGGACAAGGAAGTCTAGAAGGAAGTGCAAGCTTTTCAATGAAAATTAACTTGATTCTAACTAAATGCTTATGTATGGCCTGACTGTGGGTAAGGTGGCAACTACCTGAGATGGATGAGCAGCATAAAAAGATGGAAGGGGAAATAAGCTAGGTCAGGATATCAGATTGAAGCAACAGCAATATTAACAGAGAGGTGCCAGTAGTTGTTATAGGTTATATTAATTTAACGGAGATAACTTGGGAAACTGCTGAAAGTGCAACAGGAGTAGATTCTGGGAACAAAATAGAATTGTTACATGAAACAGTTGGTCAAGAAATTCACATGACCCATGGGTGCTATTGGACATGATATTAAATAACAGCCAGGAGATGGCAGAACAGGTCAGTGGCAGGGAACACCTCTGCGATAGTGACCACGACATGTTAAGCTTATGATGAGAAAATAATTGAGCACATTAAAAGAAAAGTCAACTTTCAAAGGCAGATTATGAGGAGCAAAATAATGGTCAGCAATAGGCCATGTTTTGAAATACAATAAACAGAGTGTAATAGAGGAACATAATATCTGGGCAGCGAAGTAACCAAGCGTAAAGACCAATACCGACAATAATGGAACTGGCAGCAAGTTTCAACTTTGTTTGAATGGTAGCACCTTCATTTCTGACTCAGGAAGCACTGAGTTCAATCTGGCTGACACTCCTGAGGAAGATCTGATTTCTCTGAGGTGTCCCATGGGTGTGAAATTAAACAGGGACACTCTATCTGCCTGCTCTGGGGAATGTGAAAGAGCTCCGACACTATCTGAAGCTGAGCAGGGAACTCTCCAGTGACCTGGCCAATGTTCATCTCTCAGTCTATATCTTCAGAAACAGAACCTGAATGTGCATTGAAATAATACCTTTCATGATCACAGGACACCCCAAAGTTCCATGTTCCTGGCACAATATTTTTAATTTGCATTATATTATTTTCCTGTGTATTAGAATTTATATGCAATTGGCTGCTGTTATTGACAGCAATGCCACAATGATTGCACTTTTCAATTATAACCTTCTGTTGTGAAATATTTCAGGGGTGCCCTGAGTGAGTAATCAAATTGTATATAAATAGAAGTTCTTTCTTTGGGTTATGTTGATAGGCCATGCTAAATTGCCCCTTAGTGTCCTGGAATGTGTATATTAGAGGGATTATCAGGTACATGTATGGAGTTTCGGGGATAAGGCCTGGGTGGGATTGATGTTGGTGGTGACTTGATGGGTTGAATGGTCCCCTTCTGCACTGCAGGGTTTCTACGATTCTTTAATGTCAGGAATAGGGATAAAAAAAAGTGATTTTTCTGGAAGTATAAAGCTCCAGACAGCAGAGTAGACAAGATGTATAGGAAACCAAGGCAAATGAGGTTAAGAGACTGGCCTGATGAGCTAAAATAATAATAAGGTTAAGATAGTCAGGAGCATTTAAAGAAATGTCAACTATTCATATAAGTATCATCACACTCTGGATCTAAACAGCACATGAGAAGGCAATCAGGTTCACAGAAATCTGTGCTGGGTGTCTGTTAGATTTATCATTTAGTCCCCGTTTTTTAGCTGTTTTTCCATCTTAATTTTTTTTTCAAATATTAATGTATTTCTCTTTGAACGTTATTGTAGATTCTGCTTTTACTCTGGTTTCCGATTGTGCATTCTATGTGCTAACAACAAAAGAAAAATAAAAATTTCTATCGTCTACTTGCGATGATTTTAAATTTATGCTCTGTTCTTAGCGGCTCATTGATCAGTGAAAACAGTTTTCCCCTATTAATCTTATAAAAATAATTTATAATTTTGAATGCATCTGTCTGATTTCCTTGTTAACCTTCTCCACTCCAGTGAAAAAGATCATTAGTTCCTTCACTTTCTCCTTGTAACCAAAGACTTTCACCCCGCTATTGTCCTAGCAAGAGTGTTCTGTACCATCTCATTGGATTTCACATCTTGTTATGGTAGGGCATCTATAATTGAACACAACATTTCAACTGTGGCCTAACCAGTTGATTTATATAAGCTACAATTATTTTACTTTATTTGGCTTCATATTTTTGCTTCTTCTGCAGATATTGATATTGTGCCTTCCCAATCCAAGTGCAAATCATTTCTTTATATTGAAAAGACCAATGGCCCTAGTACTGACCGCTTGAGGAATACCACTGTTCACAGCTGGATAATATCCATTAACTGCTGTCTGTGTCTTGTTAACTGTCCTTTACCTAACTCCCTATCCATGCTGTCACATTTTCTTGAATACTGGGCACCTTAATTTTATCAACAAATCTCCTTCTGTAGCCCCTTTCCATCACCTTTTGAAAATCCATATCAGTAACATTTACAGTACTTCCTTTATCAATACACTGTTAACTCTTACTCAAAGAACTCTATTAAATTTAGCAGCAATTGTATGCCAATTACAATCCATGCAAACTGGGCTTAATTAGATTGTACATCTTTCCAAGTTTTCATTTTTATCTTTAATCTGGAACCAAGAAGATTACTATCAATATTAGGATGTTCTGCAGTTTCTTCTTTTTGAAGAATGGTGTTACCTTGTGAACTCTCTACTCCTCTGGCACAGCTTCCATTTCGAAGATATTAGTTCATTAACAAAGTCAGTTCCTTTCTAATTGATCTCCTCAAAATTCTGCCAGTAGAGCCCAGTGTCTTAAACATAGAAACTAGAAGCAGGAGTAGGCCTTTCAGTCCTTCGAGCCTGCTCCACCATTCATTTTGATCATGGCTGATCATTAAATTCAATATTCTGATCCCCTCTTTCCTCCCAATATCCCTTGATCTCTTTACTTCCCCAGAGCTATATCTAATTTCCTCTTGAAATCAGACATTGTTTTGGCCTCAGCTACTTTCTGTGGTAGTGAATTCCATACATTCATCACTCTGGGTGAAGAGATTTCTCTTCATCTCAGTCCTAAAAGATTTACCCCTTATCCTCAAACTACAACCCCTAGTTCTGGACTCCGCCACCATGGGGAACATTCTTTCTTGATCTAACCCTGTTAGAATTTTACAAGTTTCTATGAGATCCCTCTCACTCTTCTAAATTCCAGTGAATATAATCCTAACCAATGTAATCTGTCCTCATATGACAGATCTAGGAATCCCTCTAGAGCAAGAGCATCATTCCACAAATAGAGACACAAAAACTATTCCAGATGTGGCCTCATCAATACCTATGAAACTGCAGCAAAATATCCCTATCCCAATATTGAAATCTTCTCGCTTTGAAGGGCAATTTATCATTTGCCTTTTTTGCTGCCTACTGTACCTGTTCACTTACTTTCAGCAACTGATGCATGTGGACTCAAAGGTCTTGTTAAGTATTCACATCTCTCAACTGACACCCATTCAAAGAATAACCTGTCTTCCTATTATTGCCTCCAAAGTGGATAACCTCATATTTATCCACATTACACTGGATCTGCCATGCAGATGCCCACACACTCAACCTGTCCAAATCATGCCGAAACATCTCTGCATCCTCCCCATCCAACTTTGTACCATCTTCAAAATTTGGAGATAATACATTCCATTCTCTCTTCCAAATCATTAATATATAATGTGAACAGTTGGGGTCCTAGCACAGATTCCTGTGGAATCTTACACTGCTTACCAATCAGAAAAAAGACTCACCTATGCTGTTTGCTTTCTAACTGCTAACCAGCTTTCTATCCATCTCAAAACATTACCTGAAATCCATGTGCTTTAACTATACACAATAGTCTGATATGAAATTGCAAAAACTTTCTGGAAGTCTGAATAAACTACATCTACTGGTTCTCCTTGGTCAATTCTACTAGTTACATCCTCAAATATTTTTTATAGATTCGACAAATATGATTTCCCTTTTGTAAATCTATGCTGACTTTGATTATACCACTGCCTTTCAAATCCTGAGTTATGAAACCCTTGATAAACCCTTGAATCTAGCAACTTCCCCAGGACTGATGTTAGGCTCACTGGACTATAGTTCCTTATTTTCTCTCTACCTTCCTTTTGAATAGCGAGCTTATATGAATTATCCTCCAACTGTAGGAACTATTCAAGAGTCCAAAGATTTTTGGAAAATAACCACCAATGGACCTACTATTTCCAAGGCCACTTACTTAAGTACTCTGGGATAAACATTATGGAGGTCATGGAGATTTATGCAGCTTCAATCACATCAATTTCCCCAAAACTATTTCTCTATGAATGCTGATTATCTTCAGCCCCTAAATAAAAAATGTTTCTCTCAGCACTTCTGGTACATTATTCATGTCTTCCTTTGTGAAGATTGAAGCAAAGTACAAATTTAATTCCTCAGCCCTTTCTTTATTCCCCGTTATGAATTCTTCCATTTCCGACTGTAAGGGACTACATTCATTTTTGTCAATCTTTTCCACTATTGAATTCTTGGGATAATTTTCATCCTTCTTTTGCTGTCCAATTTCTTTTCCTCCTTTACATTTCATTCCTTGATGAAAACCAAGCCAAAGTACTGGTGTGATCTCTAAAAACAAAATACTGCAGATACAAGAAATCTCGGATAAAAATAGAAAATCCAGAAAACCTGCTGGCAGTATTAGTGGAGGGAGAAGTGGAGTTAAGGATTTAGGCCAATGATCGTTCATTAGAATTAGAAAACTGCAGAGATGTAATAGGTTTCATTAAACAAATACAGAAGCAGAGAAAGTGGAGAGAGAGAACCAAAGAGGAAGTATATGAAATGGTGGAAAGCAAGATTGAATGACGAAAGGGATGAGATGCAAGACAAATTAGTTTTTTTAAAGTTTATTTATTAGTGTCACAGTAATGAAGTCACTGTGAAAATCCTCTAAATGCCAAATTCAGGTGCCTGCTCAGGTACTCTGAGGGAAAATTTAGCATGGCCAATGCACCAAACCAGCATGTCTTTCAGACTGTGGGAGGAAACTGGAGTACCTGGGGAAAACCCATACTGACACGGAAAGAATGTGCAAACTCTGCACAGAGACCCCAGCCAGAAGTCAAACCTGGGTCTTTGGTGCTGTGAGGCAGCTGTTCTAACCACTGTGCCACCCATATGATATCATAATGGGACAAGTAAAGCAATAAAAGATGGACTTGGAGGATGTGTAAATGGAAATCAATTGTTTCTACTCATTCAGAATCACCATCATTGCTTCCTCCTCCATAAAATGTCTTTTTGTGGATTGAATCACACTTATGCTCTGTCTAGCTATTTGTTTACTCAGTTTTAGGTGTCTCTAACTCTTCCGCTTTGTTATTCACTTCACACCACAATTTGTTCTCAAGGTTTCTGGCTGCTCTCCACATTTCAGTCCTCTGCTCAATTTTTGCTTGATTTACATGCCCCCTTTTAAGGTCTCACTTTCATTTTAATTTCTCTGTTTATCATTTAATTTGGGCTTTTGATATATTCTTTACCTGTTGTGGAAATATGTCTAGTTTTAAGTCTAATGATCTGTTGTTCGAAATATTCTCAGTGTTTGTTCTTTTCAATTTCCATGACTAGTTCCTTTTGTATTTAATTAAATCTTATTCACTCTCAGCCAACTGCTTTGACCTTTGATTGTTTACTCATCTTTTTAAAGTTTCTATTGAAGCCATAAAATCCTTATAGTGCAGAATGAAGCCACTCGGCCCGTCAAGCCTGCATCAACAATAATCCCATAGAGGTCCCCTCCCTGCAAATGCATGTATTTACCCTGCTAACCCCCGTGACATTAAGGGCCAATTTAGCATGGCCAAATAACCTAGCCTGCACATACTTGGACCATGGGAGCATCCGGATTGTGAAAAGTCCTCACACACAGTGACCTGAGGTTGGAGTTGAACCTGGGTCCTTGGCAGTGTGAGGTAACTGCGAGGCAGCAGTGCTAACCATATTGCCACCATGCTGCTTCAACGTGCTTTTCTACTTGACATTATTTCTCAGGCAATACAAGTGAAATCGCATATAGCACGGCCTTAGAAGGAACCCAAAGATGACATGCTAAGTGACCAAAGGATAGATCTGCTAAATTAATTATTTTTCTTGCATGTTTAAGAAAGTTGAAAGGATTGAGGGGAATTGGAGGCTGTGGGGTGGTTGGTTTGGGGGGAACAGAGGAAACAGTTAAAGAAGTGTACATTTCATATAAGATGGTCACTAATCGACATCTACCTGAATGCATTAATATGGCTAGTGAAAATGACTGCATTGTTATCACTATTTTGAGTGAAACGTTTGAAGTGCTAATTCCCATGAATAGAAAATTCACTAATCTAACATCATTCTTTAAAACAGAGCAAAAGCACAACCCAGGAAGTTACGTGTAAGTCAATCAAATGCCTCGTGTAGGTGAAAAATTAGAAGGCATCATGAAAAAGGGGATAAAGGAATAGTAAGTATTTAAAGCTTTGATGTTTATTTATTATTGTGACAAGTAGTCTTACATTAACACTACAATGAAGTTACTGTGAAAAACCCCTGGTCACCACACTCCAGCACCTGTTCGAATACACTGAGGGAGAATTTACCACGGCCAATGCATCAGATGAGAACATGTTTCAGTCTGCGGGAGGAAACCAGAGCACCTGGAGGAAACCCACACAGACATGGGGAGAACGTGCAGACTCTGCACAAACAATGACCCAAGCCAGGAATCAAAGTCAAGTCCCTGGTTCTGTGAAGCCGCAGTGCTAATAACTGTGCCACGATGCTGCCTGATATGAGTGGCAAGGGCACATCAACATGGATTTGTGGAGCGAGATCTTGCCTAATATCATTGCAGGAATTCTTCAAGAAATTAAAGAGAATGTTGACAACAAATATCTAGTTGATGCCACATGTTTAGATTTCAGGATGTTTTCAATTTGCTGCCACATTGTGGGAAAGGAAGGAATAGAAGACTAGTTATGGAGAAACAATAGACCACAAGACCATTGGAGCAGAATTAGGCCACTTGACCCAACAAATCTGTTCCGCTATTCAATCATGGCTGATATTTTTCTCATCCCCATTCTTCTGCCTTTCGCCCATAACCCCTGATCCCCTTATTAATCAAGAACCTATCTATCTCTGTCTTAAAGATACTCAATGACCTGACCTCCACAGCCTTCTGTGGCAAAGAGTTCCACAGATTCACCACGCTTTGGCTGAAGAAATTCCTTTTCATCCCTGTTTTAAAGGATTGTCCCTTTAGCTTCTGATTGATCCTTCTTGTTCTAGTTCATCCTACAAGTGGAAACATTCTCTCCACATCCCTTTCATGCAGGCCTCACTGTATCCTGCAAGTTTCAATAAGATCCCCACTCATCCTTTTAAACTCCAACAAATACAGATCCATAGTCCTCAACTGTTTCTCATACGATAAAAAATTAATTCCAGGGATCATTCTTGTGAACCTCCTCTGGACCCTTTCAAAATCAGTCCATCCTTTTTTTGACATGGGGCCAAAAACTGCTCACAATATTCCAAATGAGGTCTGACCAGAGCCTTACACAGCCTGAGAAGTACATCCCTGCTTTTGTATTCTAGCCCTCTTGATCTGAATGCAAACATTGCATTTGCCTTCCTAACTGCCGACTGAACTTGCACGTTAACCTTGAGAGAATCTTGAACAGTGACTCCCAAATCTCTTTGTGTTTCTGATTTCCTAAGCATTTTCCCATTTAGAAAATAGTCTATGCCTCCATTTTTCCTTCCAAAGTACATAACCTCACACTTTTCCACATTGTATTCCATCTGTCACTTCTTTGCCCACCCTCCTAACCTGTCCAAGTCCTTCTGCAGCCCCCCGCTTCCTCAATACTACCTGTACTTTTACATATCATTGTATCATCTACAAACTTAACAATAGCCATCAGTTCCTTCTTCCAAATTGTTAACGTATTTTGTGAAAAGTTGTGGTCACAGCACCGATCCTTGAGCCACACCATTAGTCCTCGGCTGCCATCCTGAAAAAGACCCTCTTATCCCTACTCTTGGCCTCTGTCTTCATTGAAATGTGGATAAGCAGAAGAAAGCAAATATTGAAGTGTGGAGCCATGTAAGGAGCCATGAGGATTAGCAAACAACAATCATTATTTAGGCTGCAGCGGCACAGTGGCGCAATAGTTAACACTGCTCTCTCACAATGGGACCCAAGTTCAATTCCTGACTTGGGTTACTGTAGAACATAGAACATAGAACATAGAACATTACAGCACAGAACAGGCCCTTCGGCCTTCGATGTTGCGCCGACCAATATAAAAAGCAATGCCCCTCCAAACTAAACCATTCCCTTCTCTTCCATATACTTATCAACTAACCTCTTAAACGCCACCAAACTTGGCGCATCTACAACTGCTGCAGGCAGGGCATTCCACTCCCGAACCACCCTTTGGGTAAAGAACCTACCTCTGATATCCGTCCTATAACTATCACCCCTTAATTTAAAGCTGTGTCCCCTCGTGCTAGCTTTCTCCATCCTAGGAAAAAGGCTATCACTGTCCACCCTATCTAAACCTCTAATCATCTTATATGTTTCAATAAGGTCCCCTCTTAGCCGCCTCCTTTTTAACGAAAACAACCTCAAATCCCTCAGCCTCTCTTCATAAGACCTGCCCTCCATACCAGGCAACATCCTGGTAAACCTCCTCTGTACCCTCTCCAATGCCTCCACATCTTTCTTATAATGTGGGGACCAGAACTGCACACAATACTCCAAGTGCGGCCGCACTAGAGTTTGTACAGTTGCAACATGACGTTGCGGCTCCGAAATTCAATCCCCCTACCAATAAAAGCTAAGACTCCATATGCCTTCTTAACAACCTTATCGACTTGACTGCCTACTTTCAGGGATCTATGCACATATACACCAAGATCCCTCTGTTCATCAACACTATTAAGAATCCTACCATTAGCCCTATACTCTACACATTTATTATTCCTGCCAAAGTGCATTACCTCACACTTTTCCACATTAAACTCCATTTGCCACCTCTCGGCCCAGCTCTGCAACTTGTCCAAGTCTCTCTGCAAACTATAACACCCCTCTTCACTATCTACCACTCCACCGACTTTAGTGTCATCTGCAAATTTACTAATCCATCCTTCAATACCCTCATCCAGATCATTTATAAAAATTACAAACAGCAGGGGCCCCAAAACAGACCCCTGAGGTATACCACTTGTCACCGAACTCCACGATGAATATCTCCCATCAACCACCACCCTCTGTCTTCTATCTGCTAGCCAATTCCTAATCCAATTAGCTAAATCACCCTCTATCCCACAGACTCTATCTTCACAGACTGTCTCTGTGAAGTCTGCACTTTCTCCCCATGTCTGCATGGATTCCCTCCGGGTGCTCTGGTTTCTTCCCACAGTGCTGGTTCGATGCATTGGCCATGTCAAATTCTCCCTCAGTATACCCGAACAGGCACTGGAGTGTGGCGACTAGGGAATTTTCACAGAAACCTCATTGCAATGTTAATGTATGCTTACTTGTCACATTTTCCCCACATGTGACAAATGGGACAATGTGGGAAAAAGCTATGAGGGTCTATAATTCATGGAAATCTAACACTTGCTGAATTAAGGGTGGGTTAGAGAAGCAAAGAAACCACAATGAGATCCCAAATGGTTGTGAATTACAGGAGACTTTAACATCATTTCAATGAGAGATGTGAACTCTCAGAAAGAGCCACCTTTACAGAGAACGGCTGTTACTGAGTTCTCACAATGTGAATTTTACACTCTGTCTTATTGAGACATATCTTCCTAGAGATCATATACAATGCTTGGTGATCTTCACCATTCCTATTCAATGGTGTTATATGGCACAGTTCTGGTTTCAATATGTCTTTTGATTTGATGTGATTTATCATTGTCACATGTATTAGTATACAATGAAAAGTATTGTTTCTTGTGTGCTATATAGACAAAGCATACCGTATATATGGAAGGAAAGGAGAAAGAACAGAATGAAGTGTTACAGTCATAGCTAGGGTGTAGAGAAAGATCAACTTAGCACAAGCCTGATGGCAGAAGGGAAGGAGCTGTTCTTAAGTCAGTTGGTACATGACCTCAGACTTTTGTATCTTTGTTCCCAATGGAAGAAGGCTGAAAAGAAAATGTCTGGGGTGCTTATGCTCGTTGTTTTCCCGAGGCAGGGTAAGTGTAGACAGGTTGAATGGATGGGAGCCTGGAGTGCGTGATGGACTGCGCTTTGTTCATGATCCTTTGTTTATTGCAGTCTTGGACAGAGCAGGAACCATACCAAGCTCAACCGGAAATAACGCTTTCTGTAGTGCATCTGGAGAAGTTGGTGACAGTTGTCGCAACATGCCTAATTTCCTTAGTCTCTTGAGAAATTAGAGGGATTGATGGGCTTTCTTAACTGTAGCATCCTCATGGAGGGACCAGGACAGGTTGTTGGTGATCCGGACACCGAAAAACCTGAAAATCTCATTTATGCTCCATCTCCATTGATGTAAACGGAGACATGCGCCCCACTATGGTTCCTATGACTATTTTCTTCATCTTGTTAACATTGAAGGAGAGATTATTGTTATCTCACCAGCTCACCAGGTTCTCTATCTCTTTCCTGTACTCTATCCCATCATTGTTTGAGATCCGTTCCAAAGCGGTGATGTCATCTGCAGACTTGAAAATTGAGTTGGAAGGGAGTTTGACCATACAGTCAGAGATTAAAAAGTATTACAGTCAGGGATTGAGAACGCAGCCTTGTGGAACACCAGTGTTGAGGGTGATCATGGAAAAAGTGTTGTTGCCTATCCTTACTGACTGCAGTCTGTGGGTTAGGAAGTCTAGGATCCGATTGCAGAGGGAGGAGCCGAGCCATAGGCCATGATATTTAGAGATGAGTCTCATAGGAATAATGTTAAAGGCTGAGCTGTATTCTATGTATATGAGTCTGCAAACGTGGCTTTGATATCTAGGTGTTCTAGGGTTGAGTGTAGGACCAGGGAAATGGATCTGCTGTGGACCTGTTGCAGCAATAGGCGAACTGTAGTGGATCCAAGCAGGAATTGATTTGTGCCATGACTAACCTTTCAAAGCACTTCATAATGATAATGTCAGAGTGACTGGATGATAGTCTTTAAAGCATGCTACATGGCTTTTCTTTGGTACTGGGATGATGGTCTAGGGTACATGCCAATAACTTCTGATTAGCTGTTAACATACGGGGATGAAATCCGTTAAATATTAATGTACATCCACTGTCAAATTTCCAGACACTTTGTAGCCCTGTAACAATAACCCCTCCCATCACTGCGGGCTTCCAGACAATTTTGATAGTGTTCAAATACATAGATATTTATTTCACTTCTCTCGTTGCATACCTGTTTGCATTTTAAATCAGTCCAACTTTTAGTCTTTGTTTTAACATCTCCAAGTTAAATCTCACACTGCAAGAGGTCCCAGTTTTTGGCAGCAAGATATATATTCCTATTATTCCTGCTATCCAGCAATGTCAGTGAATTTCCTATCCAGTTAGGGAGCATAGCTCCCTTCCTGAAATCCATGACAACACCTGTAAGTTGGTTGTAATGTTCCTTTAAATTTACCGATAAGATCTTGAAAATAGTTCTTTGAGTGCTATTTGCATGCGATTAATGATTGTCGCTGGAGATGGCCCAAATTTCTAAATGAAACTGACTTTTGAAAATATGGTCAGCATATTCATTTTTGGGTGGGGCTTTCATTATTGGTTTTGGAATTTATTGCTCATCTCTGATTGCCCACAGCAATCCCTTGCCCTTGCAGCATCCAGACATCGTCCATTTGGAGGCCTGATTAGAGAATCTATCCCAATGGCTTAGGTGGAGCATGTTCAGTTTTTTGCCATAAAGATACAAGTCAGCAATGAAAAGCGGGATGGATCCAGCAGCTAAATTGTTATCCAGCAGGATGCTGAGATGAAGAAGACAAGAATTGCAAGTTTAGTCTTTTCATCTATACTGATTTAGCTAAATTATGCCAAGGCTGTGTTAGGCACACTACAATTGAACTCAGCATGCTTTGGCTAGGGATGTGTAAAATCAGTGAGGATTCTTGACCTTGGTTGCTTGAACATACTGGAAATCATGCAAAAATGGATTATAGTAAAGAAAGGATCAGGTTTAGCTTTGATGTGTCCATAAAAAAATAATTGGCCAATACTCATATCAGAGCAAAACATTACAAATGCTGGAATCGGAAACAAAAACAGAAAATACTGGAAAATCCCAGCAGATCTGACCGTATCTAAGGGGAGTGAATAGAGCTCTGATGAAGGGTCATCTCAACTTGAAATGTTGGCTCTATTTTCTCCCCACAGATGCTGTCAGATCTGCTGAGATTTTCCAGCATTTTCTGTTTTTGTGCCAATAACTCATTATTTATTTCATACTTGGAAAGTGGCTACTTGGATGTGGTGCAAAGAGCTGCCCTCCTCTGAAACCTAATCCCAGCAATGAATCAACATTTTAAGAGGAGGAAAGAGGAAGACATTGGGGGAAAAGAATGAAAAACATTGATGCAAGTAAATTTTTTAGCATCTTCAAAAAGTGAATCCTAAATCATCACTGTGCAGTCATGCAATAATAAACATTTCACTTCTCAAATGAGAAAGTGAAGATCCTTTATCTCAAGTACAAGCTTGTTCTTTCAATGAATTTGGTGTCTTTGTGCAGCGCAGATTTTAATATCATGTCATGTCTTCATTTTCAATCAAAGATATAGGCTTCATCAAGCCAGAATCATTTCCGCCCAGCAATATTATTTACATGATAGATTATCGCTTACCGGGAGAATGTGTAGCATAGAAGAAGGAATGTGAAAAATTCATAGGTGCAAATAAAGGTACTACGGAGTATTTGTTCTTAATGGCATGGCTAGTGGCAACGTTAAAAAAGGCAATAAGGTTGAGAGGAAAAATACGAGGAAAAAGTGCTATAAGCTGCTACTCAATCTGCAAAATGTTTCTTCAAACAGGACATGTTTTCTTTGTATGAAAACGTAGCGACAAATTAATGACCACGCAACACGTTAAAGAGAAATATTTTGGCACCGCTACTGCATTGTGAACAGGAAAAGCGGAGTCAAATGTATAATAGCTGAACCCTCCTGGATGTGGAATGTGAACTTCTACTTTATGAGAGTATTATGGATAGGCGGAGACAAAAAGATGCAAGTCTGTTACAAGTGTGAAAGACATGACGGGGGCGGGGGGGGGTGTGGTGTTGATGGTGAGCAAGCCACACTGTCTGTAGGAATGTTGACATTTTATAAATCATGAAATATGAAATCTTCCAGACATTAATATCACAATGAGAATATAAAGCCAGCCCAGCATAGGAAAATTCTTCTGATACTAAGTGATATCTGCATCCCTGACTAGACAGATAAAACACAGGTAATGTAAGAAAGATACCTTTGCCTGCACAGACTGAGGCTGTTTTGTACTTGAACGTTCAAACGGAAGAGATCTCTTCATTGGTTATTACAATTGACACCTATAGAACTGTAGATCTAATGGTGCTGCGAAACATATTTGCATCGCTTCTGTTTAAGTGTTTTGAAACTTCCAGCAAAATAGTGCATAGGGGGCAATAGCAATTTGGGCTAAAGAAAGACAGACCATAGATTTTAATCAAACTCTCTTTTTTTTTAAGCAACACAGCACGGGAAACAGGCCCTTCGGCCCAACGAGCCCGCGCCACCGTAATACCAAATCATTATCCTATTTTAATAGTCCTATATAATAATATATATATTAATCCTAATTTGGAAAATTTTCACCATAGGGACAATTTGTTACCCAATCAGCCTAAGAGCGAATTTTTGGGTTGTGGGAGGAAACCGGAGTGCCCGGAGAAAACCCACGCAACCACGGGGAGAACGCGCAAACTCCCGCAGACACCGGCCCAATTCCAAGTGTCTGCACAGCCACATCGATAGTCTCTGAGCTGTCATGGTGCCCTTCAGGTGGTCCACATAAAGCACTCATATACGACATGAGGTACCAGGCAACCCATGAATCAACATCCAAGAGCTGTACCCGCACCACCTGCCGAATGCGTGCTCAAATTATGGACCGAATTACCTGTGGAAAAAAGCCGTAGTTAAACAGTCCTAATATATCCCTCTATCTGCATACCGCTCATGTGGCTGTCCAAGAGACCCTTAAACAGCCCCAGCGTGCCTGCTCCCACCACCTTACTCGGCAGTGCATTCCACACCCCCACTACCCTTTGTGTGAAAAACTGCCCTCTAATATTCGTCCTATACATAGCCCTCCTCACCCTATGGCCATGACCTCTCGTCCTATCCATTTCTAAAGGTGGAAAAAGTTTACCTCCATTTACTCTATCTATACCCCTTATAATCTTATACACCTCTATGAGATCCCCTCTAAGCCGACGTCTTTCAAGGGAAAACAACCCCAGTCTATCTAATCGTTCCTCATAGGACAGTCCTTCTTGGCAGTAATCTGATAGGATTAGACGCGCTACTTATTTTACACCCCTGATTTGAGAATCAATTGGCTTTGTGAAGGCAGCCAATCCGACGCTCTAAATAGACAGGTCAGTTAGGCTAAAGTGACCACTGGGCATTTTGTTGTGACTATATCAGGGCTGATTTTGCTTGCTGCTGCTCTTGGTGAATGTTTGATTCCTAAATGCAGGAAAGAGGAATAGATTAAGTTATATTAAACCATAATTCCATATTCTGACTTCATGGCACCACTTTTACTAGCACTACAGGGGCTCAAGAGCAGAAAGTGATAGCTAATGTGAGACTGGAACTGAATGCAAGAGAACATCCCTGAATAAAGAGTCATAAACTTCAATATATATCAGGTTCTTCCCAATGATTAAACATCTCAAAGTGTTCTACAGGCAATTGAATACTTTTGTAGAGTAGTCACTGATCAGGAAATGCTGTACCAATTTGCGAAACAAACTCCTATAAACAGTAAAGTGATAATGACCAGATAATTTGTTTTTGTGAAGTTGATTAGAGGGTAAATATTGACCAGGACATTGAGGATATTGCCCTTTTTATAATCTTGCAGAGTCCATTGGCCATGTCTATATTTATTATTATAGATTACACTCCCTTTTTAGTTATTTCAAAAACTTTTTATTGATGTTTTATTTGCACATTAATCCCATGCTCCTGATCTATGGACACTTAGTGCGAGGGGGCCGGTGAGGGGGCCGGGGTTGGGGGGGAGGGAGCGGTGCAGGGAAAGTGGAAGACCTCTTTGTGAACTTGCTCCTGGGCCCAGCCAAACTTGGCATAAACAGGCCAGGCAGCAGGCAACCAAGAGGATCATCCGACCCAGTTATCTACCCGTCTAACACAGCCAAGTATCCCTGGGAGAGATTATGCAGTGTCTGAGTTCACTGTTGATGCTTTCTGTGCCCACTGCAGGGATTGGGGTGTGTTATTGACCCCTTTAATCACATTTTAGTTTGATGTTTCAAGTTTCCTTTCTACTTTGTGTTTTGTTTTGAGTGGTTCCTTCTTTTTTGGGGGCTGCCCCTTTTAATTTATCCCTCAGTTAATCAGATTTTGTTTAATTGTTTAGTCAGAAAGACTGACACTGAGGAAAACTTCACAGCTAAATGGTTAAAAAATAATCCAGGAGAAAACCAGCATGGTGATGATAAACTTTCTGCATTATTTATTGTTTATTAAAATATAGGTAATTTAGGCAAATGTTGCATATTGGTTACTGTAGCCAAATAACAGTTTTAAAGATGCAATACAACGATGCGTACTCAAATTTTGAACATATCAGGCTTAGCTCAGGTCATATAAGAAAGATACTTTCCAGAATTCATTTGATGCTCACTAAAGTTCTGTGTTCATCACAAAGAACCTGTGAAGTTTGCAAACTAGATCGGTTGTGGAAAGGTTATTCCAAAAGATATACAGCCAATCTTGAATTAATGAAGGATTTTTCCAGATGATGGATGAGTCGAGAATTAACAACTGCCTCTATATCAAGAGAGAAAATAAAATTTCTAAGGAGACAGATGAACGTGAATGAGCAGGAGAGCTGGACTAGGCATATGGTGCATTGGATAGATGGTATATAGAGGCAATAAGTTTGGAGGTATACATCGTAAAGATGGTAAAAACAGTAAAAGGCAGATTGGCTCTCATAAAGAGTTCAGAAAACAAGAGAGAAAACTTGATCAGTCATTGTGATTTTATAAGCTAGAGTTTCTTTACAGAGACCTTCAAAATTAGAATTGGTTGAAAAAACCATTTCAGAGAGTGAGCAACTGTACCATCAGGATAGAACAGAGGAGAAAAGGAAAACTCAGGTTCTGAGACACAACTTTGGCAAGGGACCAGAAAAAGCAGCTGCTGGAGAAAGACAGCAGTTGATGCTTCCTTTCAATAAAGTTGCAGTTAGCAGCTCTAATAGTGAGATTGTAGAAATCACAAGCACTCTTCAAGTTGGCCCATGCGCCTCAGAATGATGGGGATGCCAGATGCGACGGGCGGAAATTTTTACAAGAGGCAATAGAATGAGTGGCTTGATTGAAGCAAGATATAGCACTGACCTCACAAACAGCCAAGAGTGAGCTCTGAAATGTTCCACAGCAGCTGGAATAACATTGATTCCTTCACTGTGTCAGATAGAAGAAAGCAACATTTCGACTAATGAAATTCAGCAAGAATTCCCGCAAACAGTCCTAGTTAAATGACTCATAAGGGAGAATTTTAACTCCCCCCCTTCCAGAAAAAACAGAGTGGTTGTATTGGGTGTCCAATTCCCAACTCCTACTCATGTTGAACCTCCTGACTTCTGGATTTTATGCTGGTAGAATGAGAGAGAGAGAGAATCAACGCTCACGGCAGCAAGCTGACAATTTCAATATCTTATATATAGGCACTATTTTAAACTCAACCCTGGCTGACTAAGTTGTCTTGGCCTCAGGAAACTCAGGATTGCATAGTCCAGGAGGCTGTCTAATTTTTCACAATCTTCTCCACCTACCCCTCGTGATTCAAAAATTCCTCCAGCCCTTCCAATCACCATCACACAGCCTCTGATCAACCCTAAGCCTTTTGGATCTCCCACAAAATCAGCCTCCAATCTGCCTCTGGCCTACCCGATGTTGCCTAGCTTCCAACATCAACCATCTTGCTCCAGGTTATGAACTCCAATCTTTCTCTTCCCCTCCTCTGCCCTCTCTCCCCAACTCTCCTGCCCTGAAAGGAGTGCCATCTGGGCGCCATGTTGAAAAGGTGCACAACATCATTGAAGAAAGAAGGTGGAGCTCCTGAAAATGAAAATGGATCTCATGGATCTCTGGGAACATTCTGAGACTGGAAGAAGGATCTCCCGAGAAAGGAGATGACTCCCTAGGAACCTTCTGAATTTACACTCCTGAAATTCCAGGCCTCAATATTCCAGGTTCCAAACTCCAATTTTCCTCATTTCCTTTCCTGCACATCCCAACCCCTCACACCCAGTGTCTCCATAATACCTTGCCTTTCTTGATCTTCCTTCTCCCCCTGGATGCAGCTGGGGACTGTTGATCAGCTCCGGTCATTGCTTCTAAAAGAGTCTTCAGGAAATCAAGAAATGCAGATTTTCCCCGACCTTAACTCAAATTGACCAACCCACCACCCCCACTTTCCCCATCCACCCCGCCCCCCCCTTCCCACAACAGCCCTCATCAGCTGCAGTGATGTCCGGAGGCTGAAATGATTGGCCTCCAAAAACCACACCACCCTTTTCTAATGAATCAAAATATTGTGGATGCTGGTAATCTGAAACAAAAGCGGAAAATTCTGGAAAAGCTCAGCAGGCCTGACAGCATCTGTAAGGAGAGAAACAGAGTTGTTGTGAGTCTATATGACTTTTGTTCAAAGCTGAAAGGAGGCAAAAATATGATGGGTTTTATACTATTGAAGAGAGGACTGGAGCAAGTGAAACAAAATAGAAGGTCAGGGATAGGGGAGAACTCGGGAGAGATTTGACAAAGATATCATGGACACAAGACAAAGGGAGAGTTAATGATAATGTAAAAGACCGAGGGAGGTATTCATCATGGTGTTAAGGTCAGGTGGCAAAATATTGTTAATAGCTGAACAAGTTAGGTATATAAATAATAAAAGATTGGTTAGGGCAAGATTAAGGCCAGTCAGAGATAGCAGTGGGAAGTTGTGCGTGGAGCCTGAGGAGATAGGAGAGACACTGAATGAGTATTTTTCGTCAGTATTCACGCAGGAGAAAGACAATGTTGTCGGGGAGAATACTGCAATACTAGGTTGTAGACTGGGCAGGATTGAGGTTCATAAGGAGGAGGTGTTAGCAAATCTTGAGGGTATGAAAATTGATAAGTCTCCTGGGCCAGATGGGATTTACCCTAGGATTCTCTGGGAGGCTAGAGAGGAGATTGCAGAGCCTTTGGCTTTGATCTTCGTGTCGTCGTTGGCTACAGGTATAGTGCCGGAAGACTGGAGGATGGCAAATGTTGTCCCTTTGTTCAAAAAGGGGAGTAGGGACCATACTGGAAATTATAGACCGGTGAGCCTGACTTCTGTTGTGGGCAAGGTCTTGGAAAGAATTATAAGGGATAGGATTTATAAGCATCTAGAGAGAAATAAATTGATTAGGGATAGTCAGCACGGTTTTGTGAAGGGTAGGTCGTGCCTCACAAACCTTATTGAGTTTTTGAGGAGGTGACCAAAGAGGTAGATAAGGGTAAGGCAGTTGATGTAGTGTATATGGATTTTAGCAAAGCGTTTGATAAGGTTCCCATGGTAGGCTACTGCAGAAAGTGCAGATGCATGGGATTGAAGGTGATTTAGCAGTTTGGATTAAGAATTGGCTAGCTGATAGAAGACAGAGGGTGGTGGTTGATGGGAAATATTCAACCTGGAGTGCAGTTACAAGTGGTGTACCTCAAAGATCTGTTTTAGGGCCACTGCTGTTTGTCATTTCTATAAATGACCTAGATGAGGGTGTAGAGGGTTGGATTAGTAAATTTGCTGACGATACCAAAGTGGGGGGAGTTGTAGACAGCGAGGATGGATGTTACATTTTGCAGAGGGACATAGATAGGTTGCAGAGCTGGGCCATGAGGTGGCAAATGGAATTCAATACGGATAAGTGTGAGGTGATTCACTTTGGTAGGAATAACAGGCATATGAAATATAGGGTTAATGGAAGGACCCTTAATAGTGTTGTCGAGCAGAGGGATCTTGGGGTACAAGTACATAGCTCTTTGAAAGTTGGCACCCAGGTTGATAAAGTTGTTCAGAAGGCGTACGGTGTGTTAGCTTTTATTGGTAGAGGGATTGAATTTAGGAGCCATGAGGTTATGTTACAACTGTACAAAACTCCGGTGCGGCCGCACTTGGAGTATTGCGTACAGTTCTGGTCGCCGCATTATAGGAAAGATGTGGAAGCATTGGAAAGGGTGCAGAGGAGGTTTACCAGGATGTTGCCTGGTATGGGGGGAAGGCCTTATGAGGAAAGGCTGAGGGACCTGAGGTTATTTTCATTAGAGAGAAGAAGGTTACGCGGTGACCTAATTGAGGCGTATAAGATGATCAAGGGATTGGATAGGGTGGATAGTGAGAGCCTTTTTCCTCGGATGGTGATGACCAACACGAGGGGACATAACTTTAAATTAAGAGGTAGTAGTTATAGGACGGATGTCAGAGGCAGGTTCTTCACACAGAGGGTGATGAGGGCGTGGAATGCCCTGCCTGCAGCAGTTGTGGACTCGCCTACTTGGGGGCATTCAAATGTTCGGTGGATAGGCATATGGATGATATTGGAATAGTTTAGGTTAGAGGGTCCACTGGCCGGCGCAACATTGAGGGCCAAAGGGCCTGTACTGCGCTGTAATGTTCTATGTTCTACGTTCTAAGTGTCGGCATTCTCTGAGAGTAAAACATAAGAACAAGACTGACCCTGTGGGGGGAACAGTTTGGGAAACAAACATCAAAATGGAGGACAGAGTTTATGGTATGAAATTGTTGAGCTCAGTGTTACATCCAGAAGGCTGTAGAATGCCTCACCAGAAGGTGAGCTGTTGTTCCTTTAGTTTGCACTTGGTTTAACTGGAACATTGTAATTCTCTGAGGCCTATTGCTTTATGCAAGATATGACTCCAAAGCATTGGAGAGTTTGTCTCTAATTCCCACAGACATCAATTTTGCCATGGGGGGTCCCCAAAATTCCCAGGGATTTTGGGGATCTTCACAAATTAGGTTTCCTCAAAGTTTATGTAAATTGAAGTCACCCATTATTAATGTATACCCCTGTTGCATGTACCTCTATTGTCCTGATTTATACTGTGCTCAGTTTGGTAGCTATAAGCAACTTGAGCCAATGTTTGCTGCCCCTTGCTATTTCTTAGTGTCATCCAAATTGATTCTACATCTTGATCCTTTGCTCTAAGATCCTCTCACACTAATGCACTGATCTTATCCTTTATTAACAGTACTATCCCATCTCCTTTTCCCTCCGCCTATCCTTCCCAAATGATGAATGTCCTTGAATATTCAGTTCCCAGCCCTGATCACTGTGCAACCACATCTCTGTAATGGCAGTTAAATCAGACCCATTTACTTCGATTTGCACCTTCATAACATCATCCTTCTTGTGAATATTGTGTAAATTCCGATATTGTGTCCTTAACTTGGTCTTTTTAACATTATTCCACATTCTAATCCTATTTGATGCTTGCCTTAGTTTCATCTGCCTTCTAATTTCACTCACTACTTTTCATCCTATTACCGGTTTTCTTCCCTCCAATCAGAGCTCCTTCTCAGATTCCCATCCCCCTGCTAAACCAGGCTAAACCTTCCCAAAAACACTACCAAATCTCCCTGTGAGGAAGTTAGTCCCAATTTTGCTAATGTGCAATATGTTCCATCTTGTAAAGGAATCCCTGCTCTAGAACCAATCTTAATGCTTCAGAATTCTGATATCCTCCCTCCTGCATCAATTCTCCAGTTACCTGCTCAGTCACTCAATCCTCCAATTCCTACGCCCACAAGCACACAGCACGGAGAGTTACCTGATGATTACTGCTTTTCAGGTCTTACTTTGAATTTATCAACTAACTCCCTAAAATCTGTCTTCAGGACCTTTTCCTATCAATGTCATTGGCACCAATGACCACGACCTCTGGCTGTTTACCCTCCCCCAGAAGAATGTCCTGCATTCCACTCTATGACCCTGGCAGCAGGGAAGCAACATACTGTCCAGGAATCACATCTATGCCTGCAGAACTACCTGCCTGGTCCCCTCACGAATGAATCACCAATCATTATTTCCCTTCAACTTTTCTTTCTCCCTTCCTGTGCACCTTAGTCACTTGCGATGCCAAAGATTTGGTTCTTAATGTTTTCTTCTGAGGAACCACCACCCTCACCAGTATCCAAAACCTATCAAAAATATTGTCAAGGCTAATCTGAGAGGAATGTCCTTTCTCGGAATGATTATTAATGAAAGAGACATTCTTGAATCTACATTGGTGTAAATGTGCTAGTGGCTGTTACTCTGCTGTACATGTTGGTAGACTATCACTTGAACAAAGTCATGGAATATGTCACTATAGGAAGTTTTTGAAACAAATAGTGTGGAGGCCATTAAACACATGATAGAAAAGGGCTTGAGAAATAACTGAATGTGTTGTTGAAGAGAGAAAGTATTTGATGGGATGAGTTGATGGCTAAATGGTGCCGAGAGGTGCAGCAATACAATAAACTGGGTGCACTTAATGCTTTTTGTTTCAAAAATAAATCCTGCATTCTCCTACAAAAATGTTGCATTTTTTTATTTGTTCATAGGATGTGGGTGTCACTGGCTGGGTCAGGATTTATTGCCCATCCCTTTGGGCAATTAAGAATCAACTACATTGCCATGGGTCTTGAGTCACATATAGGCTAGACCAGTTGAGGATGGCAGATTTCCATCCGGAAAGAACATTAGTGAACCAGATGGGTTTTTATGACAATGGTCATCATTAAGTTCTTAATTCCAGATTTTTTTTTATTTAAATTCAGATTTCACCATTTGTCATAATGGGGTTCCAACCCAGATCCCCAGAACATCATCCTGGGACTTTGGATTACTTGTCCAATGACAATGCCATTATCTCCCCATATGCCTTTCTACCCGTGTCAGGACACTCTTCTTGAGGTTGGAATGTGTGCACAAATTAATGATATTGAGAAAGAGGGCTGATTTTATATTTGATCCAAAGTGCCTGACCAGGAAGCACCTGATGGTCTGTGTGGATACTTTTTTCCCAACTCCATTATCCCTTACAATAACAAATATAAACATCACAAAACATCACAAAGTTTTCTGGACTTATACTTTCGTGGCAATGGAGAAGTTAGATCAGAATTCAGCTTAATTGTAAATTTAAGATTTTCATTTTAATTTTGTTGACATTGAGTATTATGCTATTTTTCTGCTTGTTCCCAAACATGACAACATTAAGATGAAATACGTAAGTTAAAAGTTTTTCAGATGTAATCAGCCACTTTTAATGGTTGGATCCAACTGGGCAAACAAGCAGCAACAGTTTTATTATGCACTTTCATGTGTGTGTATTTGTGTTTCAATGTCCTGTTTATTTCAGAGCATAAAAAAAAAATAAGAAGTAGGTGCAGAATTAGAGAGACAGCCCTTCAGCTACTCTATCATTCAATCTGATCACAGCTGATCTTCTGCCTGAACTTCACTTTCTGACACACTTCTCACATTCCTCAATTCTCTGAGAGTCCAAAATTCTATCTCAAATTTAAGTATATTCAATAATGGAATATACACAATTAACTGGGGCAAAGAATTCCAAAGATTCACTGCACTTTGAGTGACAACACTTTTCCTCACCTCAGTCCTAAAAGAATGGCCTCTGATCCTGAGATTATGTCCCCCAAGTTCTAGATTCCTCAGCCAAGGTAAACAACCTGTCAGTATCGATCAGCAAGCCCCTTCCGAATCTTACACTGTATATTTCAATGAGGTCACCTCTCATTCTTCTGAACTCTAGAGCGTATAAGCCCAACTCCTCAGTGTCTCATTATCACCTCGGGAATCAACCTAGTGAATATTTTACTATCCATAGTAAAGTAAAGTTTATTTATTAGCCACAGGTAGGCTTCCATTTGCACTGCATGAAGTTACTCTGAAAATCCCCTAGTTGCCACATTCTGGTGTCTCTTTGGGTACACTGAGGGAGAATTTAACACGGCCAATGCACTTAATCTGCACATCTTTGGAATGTGGGAGGAAACCAGAGCACATGGAGGAAACCCACGCAGATACAGACAGAACGTGCAATCTCCACACAGTCAGTGACTCAAGTACTTCAGATGTTGACTCAATTGAAGCAAGTCTCTTTTATTCTTCCCTTGCAATGAAGGCCGACATGCCATTTGCTTTTTTAATTGTCTGCAGTCACTGCATACGAAACTTAAACATCACTTATAGAAATAAAATGTTATGTGACTTTCAATGATAAATGTTCTAAATGAAAGTTATTGTAACAGCACATTTTTGATCGACAAACAGGCAAACCAGAAGAAGCAGCTTTGTCTTAAATGTACTGTTTCCAAGTTCTGAACCAAAGTGAGCATTAATAAGTATAAAGAGAATTTTTCTTTCTGACAGTAAACCACTTCATTGAAAGATTTTTCTTGCTTTGAACCCAATATTAAATGTTGACTTTCTACAATGGAAATTGTTTCCCCTCAAGATTTAAACGAAACCTCATGTGCTAAATGCAAAGACTACCTCAGAGACTGTGCACAACATTAACATCAAAATCTTTTTCTTTCTCGGCACAACATGAAGATCATGCTCTCCAGAATCTCTCGGTACATTATGAACTACATCTGAACACACATTGCCTGCTGAGAAGTGTTTTGATGCAGTGATATTATTGTAGTCTGGGACCCCTCCCGCTGCACTCGCACCCACCTCCTCATGTATTTCACTCTACGGCAGTTGTGGTGGAGAAGAATATTGTTTTATGGTAATTTTTACAACTAAACCTTAACATTAAATTGCTGTTCTTAATTAGAAGAAATAATAATAGATATGTTCTTTTCCCATCTGGGTTTTGAAGCATTGAAAGCAGAACTGGTTTCCTGAAGGAACTTTGCTAGCAGCCTCTTGTACCATAAAGGCAGCTTTTAATGAACAACAGCTGGCATTGTGGTTTCCCCAAGTAAAGCAATTGATGTATTTTGCTCAGGAAGCGCTAAGTGGAACAAATATAACTTGAACCCCACATATATAGTAACTATGTGTCTAGGGAGCATAAAAATAAGCAAGTAAAAGTTTTTTTTAATTTAGAAGGCCTGGGATTAAATCCCTAACCTGTTGCTCATGACTTGACAGGCAGTCAGCATGATGGAAAGATAAACCACATGTTTAGCAGTTTCCAGATCTCCTAATCTACATCATTGAAATGTATCATTTCCATTGATTTCAGCATTTCGTTGACTATTTGTCTCCAATTCCAAAACTCAGTCTCGTTTATGTTTGTACTTCTGAAGAAAGTATTCTAACAAAGGAACCATATCCAGATCTCTGATTAAGTGTTAGTATTGCTGTAGAACCCATTTGGCAGTGAGCAGATTGGTCAAAGGTGGTGAATAAAGACAAACTTCTGCTGTCTTTTCATTTGGGGAAGTACTTCCATTTATTTAGGAATTAGTTGGGCCTTGGTGTGGTGATTTTTAGATACTGAGGGGTGCCTTTTCAAAGCCAGACAAGTTGTGGTTCAATGGTTGGAATCTTCCCATCTCGCCCGGCATGGGAATTGTAGTGGGTGGTACAGAAAATTCAACGCATTATGCAAAAATCCTTGGGCAGAAATTTCCAGCCTTGAGGGTGGGTGTGGCCAGAAAAGATTCTGTTGCTCGCTGTAAGTTTGCAAAGCAAAAAGTTGGCAACAGTTGAGAAATGACAACTCTAGGTTTTAATCTCGTCAGTACATTGTGCTTTTAACTTTGCATGGGTTGTGGCCAGGGCAGCATCTATTGCCCATTCCTAATTGCCCTTCAGAAGGTGATGGTGAACTGCCTTCTTGAAGCACTGCAGTTCAAGCAATGTAGGCACATCCATGTTAGGAAGGGAGTTCCTAGATTTTCATCCAGTTACAATGAAGGAATGGTGGCATAATTCCAAACCTATAGTTCCAAGGCTGTTTGGAGAGGAACTTGCAGGGTGCAAGTTCCAAGTGCCTACTATCATTTCTCCTTCAAGGTGGTAGAGATTGTATGTTTGGAAGATGCTGTCATGTTGCTTGGTGCACTGCTGCTCTGAATCATTTATATGGTATACACTTTGGCCACTATGTGTTGCTGGTGGAGAAATGTTCAAAGTGGTGGATGGGGTGCAGTTCAAATGGGCTGCTTTGTCCCCAATGTTGTTAAGCATCTTTAGTATTGCTTGAGCTGCACATAATTAAGAAAGTGGGGAGTATTCCTTCATAGTCCTGACCTGTCCCCTGTGTAGATGATGTTCAGGCTTTGGGAAATCAGGGGGTGAGTTACTTGCCACAGAGTTCTAATATCCAACTTGCTCTTGCAATTTATAAGACTGGTCCAGTTCAGTTTCTGGTCAATCCCAGGATGTTAATGGTGGGGAATTTAGCAATGGTAATGAAATTGGAAGTAAGGGGTCTGACAACATCAATTTTAAATCCAATCGATTTATTTGATAGTAAACTTGCTAGCTTTCGGCCTTTGTAGCCTTCTCCTACATAATGAAATTGAAAGCCAAGGTTGGATGGATGGATTCTCTCTTGTTGGGGATGACCATTGCCTAGCGCTTGCTTAGTGTGAATGTTATTTGCCATTTGTCAGGACAAGTCTGAATGTTGTGCAGGCCTTGCTCCACAATAGGTTAATGGTGTAACAATTGGCCTGACTGGGTATCACAGAATCATGGATTTTTAAAGCACACAAGGAGGCCATTTGGCACATTGTGTCTGTGCTGGTTCTCTAACTGAGCAATGCACCAAGTGCCATTCCCCCACCTTCTCCCTGTAACCCTTCATATTTTTCCTTCTCAGAGAAAAATTCAATTCCCTCTTGAATGAACCTGCCTCCACCACCGACGACATTTTTGCACTCTCCTCATGTCTCCATTGCAAACTTTGCCAATTCCATCTCGCCCTTGATTCTTCAACAATGGTAATGGTTTTTCACTATTTATTCTGTCCTGATCCCTCATGATTTTGAATCCTCTATCAAATGTCCTCTCAGGCAATTTTTCTTCATGGAAAAGACTCCCAACTTCTTCAACCTATGTCCACAACTGAAGTACCTCATTCCTGGAACTATTCTGCGTTTTTTCTCCAATAACTTCATATCTTTCCTCAAGTGTGGGATCTGATACTGTTAGTAATAATACCATTCCTATTCAGCGAATACTTGAAACAAGTTCTGCTAAATTTCCTTCCTCTTGTACTCTATGCCCTTATTAATATAGCCTAGGATATTGTATGTTTTTGTTTTTAACTGCTCTCAACCTGTCCTGTCACTTTCAATATTATGCGTATATACACCAGGGTCATCTTCTCTTTCACCCACTATAGCATTCTGCCCTTTATTTTATACTGTCTCTCCTCATTCTTCCTATCAAGATGAATGACTTTGCACTTCCCTGTATTGAATTTCATCTGTTCCTTGTCTGTCTATTCCACCAACTTGTCTATGTCCTTTAGAAGTTCTACACTATTTTGCTCATGGTTCTCAATGCTTCCAAGTTTTCTATCATCCTTATATTTTGAAGTTGTGCCATGCACTCAAAGATCTAGATCATTAATAGATACCAGGAAAAGCAAGGGTCCCAACACCAATGCTGAGGAACTCCTTGTCCACTCTGAAAAGCACCCATTAACATCTAGTCTTTGTTTCGTGTCATTTAACCAATTTCATCTCCACGTTGCTGCTGTGCTTTTTACTCCATGAGCTACAAATTTGCTCACAAGTCTGTTCCATGGTATGGTATCAAATTCCTTTTCAAAGTCTATATGTATCACATCAGCAGCATTGCCTTCATCGACCCTCTCTATTACCCTTCAAAAAAGCCCTTGTAATTTAGTTAAATATAATTTATCCTTAACAAATGCATGCTGGTTTTCCTTAATTAGCCCATTTTTTCCCAGTTGACTATTACTTTTGTCCTGAATTATGTGCCCTTTTTTTTGTGGACAGAACGATTTTCTGCATTGTCAGATCAATGCTGCACTGGAATGGCTTGACTGATTTTAGAAAACACGTCTCTGGTGCTATTGCTAGCTCAGTGGCACAGTGGTTAGCTCTGCTGCCTCACAGCTCCAGGGATCCGAGTTCGATTCCCAGCTTGGATCACTGTCTGTATGGAGTCTGCACGTTCTCCCCATACCTATGTGGGTTTCTTCTGGGTGCTCCAATTTCCTCCCACAGATTGAAAATGTGTTGGTTAGAACATACATAGAACATAGAACATAGAACAATACAGCACAGAACAGGCCCTTCGGCCTTCGATGTTGTGCCGACCAAAATAAAAAGCAATGCCCCTCCTAACTAAACCATTCCCTTCTCATCCATATACTTATCAACTAACCTCTTAAACGCCACCAAACTTGGCGCATCTACAACAGCTGCAGGCAGGGCATTCCACTCCCTAATCACTCTTTGAGTAAAGAACCTACCTCTGATATCCGTCCTATAACTCATACCCCTTAATTTAAAGCTGTGTCCCCTCGTGCTAGCTTTCTCCATCCTAGGAAAAAGGCTATCACTGTCCACCCTATCTAAACCTCTAATCATCTTATATGCTTCAATAAGATCCCCTCTTAGCCGCCTCCTTTCTAACGAAAACAACCTCAAATCCTTCAACCTCTCTTCATAGGACCTGCCCTCCATACCAGGCAACATCCTAGTAAACCTCCTCTGTACCCTCTCCAATGCCTCCACATCTTTCTTATAATGTGGCGACCAGGTGCATTGTCCATGCTAAATTCTCCCTCAGTGTACTCAATTAGGTGCCAGAGTGTAGTGGCTAGGGAATTTTAATAATAACTTCATTGCAGTGTTAATGTAAGCTTACTTGTGGCTTTAATTAATAAATAAACATTAACGTTAAACTTTAGATGTTGGCATACCAGGCAGCATGGTAGCATGGTGGTTAGCACTGCTGCTTCATAGCTCCAGGGACCTGCGTTCGATTTCCACTTGGATCGCTGCCTGTGTGGAGTTTGCACATTCTCCTTGTGTCTGCGTGGGTTTCCTTTGGGTGCTCTGGTTTCCTTCCCCAGTCCAAAGATGTGTGGGTTAGGTTGATTGGCCATGCTAACATTGCCCCTTAGTGTCCTGAGATGCGTAGGTTAGAGGGATTAGTGGGTAAACATATGGGGGAGGACCTGGGTGGGATTGTGGTCAGTGCAGACTTGATGGGCTGAAGGGCCTCTATCTGCACTGTAGGTTTCTATGATTTCTATGATAACACATAGCCTTTGCTTTGTTCAATATTTCAGCTGTTTCTTCATATATAACATGGAGTAAATCTAATTGATGAAAAACTAGCATCTGTGAAACTGGGAACCTTAAGCAGAAGCTGTGATAGATCATTCACTTGGCTTTTCTGCTGAAGATGGGTGCAAATGCTTCAGCCTTGTTTTTTGCACTGACATATTTGGCTTCCCCTTCATTAAGGATGACGACATTTGTGAAGACTCGTACCCCTATTAGTTGTTCAATGGTTAATCATTGAAGATGGAAGTTCCAAAATAGAACCAGTAGATGGATGGAGTGCTGTTTTCCAATGGCTCACAGTGCAGTGTTGTGGCAACATATGCTACAGCACACTTTGAGACAGAGCTTTAAGTACATCAAATCATTTGCCTGTCTTGAACCAGGTGAAAATACTATATGTGTATATGGGTGGATACTCCAGGTGGGAGGAGGTGTGTGCTCCAAATTTTGAGCTGGTTTCTGGGCTTTTTGACTGTTTCAAATCAGTGTCTTACTACGTTATAAGGAAATAGCCTTGTGACTAAAAGGGTCATGTCAACAAAGAGCATTTTCGCCCCTCCAGGCTCTGCCACTTAAAAAGCAGCATCATTACTTATAGAATGAGGACAGATCTACTGTCAAGGATTTGAACTGCAAAAATAAAGTGACAACCCAAAGAGGTGAGTTGAATCAGTTCTATTTCATCTGCTTAAGCTTGCTGAGTGAAAAACTGATGCGGTAATAGAATTCAGTCATGTACCTGCCAATGAAATAACATCAATAAAGGTCTAAGGCAAAAAAAATGGTATTGACAAACAGTGTGATTCTTTATAGAAGTCTGGACTTTTGAACAAATTCCAGTACAACATTGGTTAGAGTATTGCCAGCCTTCCAAGAAGCTCAAATGCAATCATTCAGCAGGCAGTTTCCCTGACTGGATGCATAAGAACAAAACTGCCAGAGAATTTGTACGCAGCACATATAGCCATTGTATCACCAGAGAATTGAAGGAATGATTGCGCAATTACTGGACAACCAAACACCTTCAAGACATTAACCTCCCCCCCCCACCCCCCTCAATTAAATATAATTTGGATATAGGACTAGCTGGCACATGGGCTAGAATACTTTTCTAACCCCTGGGAACATTCAATTGACCTATCCTTATTTAGTTTAGTCTAATCTCTCCTATGTTCTTGCTAAAAAAGGGAATTCCAGGTCAGTTGCTCATGATTTTAACAACTGCACCAAATCTTTGTGGCCTTGTAAACCGGTGGGGATATTTAATAATCCATTTCTATGCCTGTGTATTCAGTCTTGTTAGGCCAATGCTTGTAAGTGGCAAATTGCCCCTTCTAGTGATAGTATAAACACAAGGGGGAACTGTGCAGCTCTTTTTCTTGTAATTGCTCCAAGTGAAACTTCACATTTAAATTTTTTCAGCTGCTACAGTGTGGATGTGATCAGAAGCCATCTGAAGACAGATACAGCACAATATTTCGTAGTGATTGACGTTTGATTTTGTCGACATTAGAAGCATTAAGGGAAAATAAGTCAGACTATGTGGGATGGAAATGGATCTTGAATCCTCAAATCCTGAAACAGTTAAGGAGCAAAAATATCCTTCTGCATTCTGGATTTGATTCCTGATATTCTATTGCTCCTGAAAAGTAAATGTAGGGTGACAGAAATAGGGGTGCTGTTTCTATTTATCGCCAAGGTACATATTGCTGAATTCTATCCCCAACAATGAAAGTGAGACAAGGTACTGGTATTGATTCTGTTTATTTTCTCACTACCAAACATAAAGTCAAGATAAAATTAATGTGATAACATAGCTCTAAAAATTCTAACTGAAATTCAAATACAGCTTTACACCAGCCAGAAATAAACAACGCACAATTGCAATTGATTAGCAAGATGTTTAAGCAACATGTACTGTACTATTTTGCCTATCCTTTTACATGTCAAAGACAAATTCTCTGTGCTAAATTCAATACTTTTTGAACTGGAATAACATTCAGTAAGTTGGACTCCAGCCTTTTGCCAAAGAGAGTGCGACTATCCACTGTAAACAGAGTGCACAGATATTATTTCTATTTGAGAAACAAGCAGAGTAGGGGATAACAGATTTATTTTATGCCTTCTTTGTCAAAAATGAATGAAGTAATTCTTTGACAGCTTTAGTCGTCACTTTTAAGACAGTTAAAAAAGAAAGGTCTTGAAGGGAAAATGTACAGATAAAGCAGTATAATTGTCAAGCAGTTAATCTCAAAACCTTTGACCTGAGTAGCATAAAGCTCTGTATGCAACCGTCTGTGATTGCATCCCTTATTTACATGGGCATAGAATAAGTCATAATATTCATCCATGTTGAAAATACTATCATTGATATCACTGCAACACAGTAAATGAGATTGAAAATAAATGTAAGCCAGCATAAGCACTCAAATTGCTGAGGCAATGTGGGCTACCAGATCAGGGCACAGAGATCTATTCATAATAGTTTTACATAGCTAGTAATATTCCTTTGGGGGTTTAGCTTACACCTCCATCAAAAAGAGGATATCACATGTTATTAAGGCCAAGTAAAAGAAAACAATTAGATAATCATGATCTTGCAGTTCATTTGTGCGCATTCTAGTCAGAGGGCTTTTACTTTATAAATAAATTCAGGGTCACAAGTCAAATACACACGACTAGGGTCATTGAGCACACAGAAGAAAGGAACAAAGCCGAAAGCCATAGGGTAAAAAATCCCACTGAGGGTTAATCTAGCAGAAACGTATCAAAGGCTGTAAACCACCCTTGTCTTTGTTATTCATCATATGGGAATTTGTTCACATATCCTGCTGATTTCAATTGGAGTGAGCATCATTATTGAATTCCTTGTCTTTCTGGTCTTTTTATGTAGAGCTTTAAAGCTTTATAGCATAGCTTAAATTATAAAAAAAATCTCAAATTCCTCAAAAAACCACAAGCCTATAAGTGTCATCATAGCAGGTCTTTTTTCACAAACAAAATATTTGTATGCAATGAATTTGCTATCCAGTTTATCCCAATCCATTGTGGCAGTCTGTGTTTATTCAGTAATCCAGATGTATATCACATTTCAGACCACCATTTTAGCAGCACAACAATTTGATGTCTGTGGTTATCAAATTAACACATTGGAGTCGCACACTAAAATATCATGATTAGGAGCATGAGAAAAAAGAAAATTAGGCTGATCATTGGACTATTTACAAATGATTCAGCATGAGGTAGGAGAATTGAAACACAAGCTTGGAAAAATAGCATTTTTTTTTAACTCTGAATTCCCTACTGTATCCGCACCAATTGACTTCAAACACATCACTGTCTCTGCAAAGTGGATTAAATCTCACTCATATTTCAAATACTTCTATATCACAAATCAGTTAGTTATGTTGGGGATAACATGACAGTCAAAAATGAGTACACAAAAATTGCATTTAATTCAGTCTTTGCACCTTCGCCACGAGCCACCATTTACATATGATTTTGGAATTCTGTCTGCATTCAGCAGTTTGAAGTACTCAGTGTTCCATTTGAGAATGGACTGAAACATAAATGATGTTTGGCACTTCACACGAACATAGACAACGACATAAAATATTAAAATATAGACAGCACAAAAGTGAGGGAACCAATGGAGCTCCTTTCAGACTCAACCTTCAGGGATCAGCCGAGTCTCTTCTGTTTACATCTGTGGGTACGAGGGAGGCGGAACTAGCTGAAATTCAGTTTTTATATACACTTACTCCTGATTTGCACATCTCCTTTCTATTTATTTCTTTTTTTGTTTGCAAAACCGTTCTCCGTACCATCTTCAGTAATGCTGGAGACCTACACCTCCTTTAGCCAGTGTACAAAAATAAATCTTAGCACATGCACTCATTTTGAAAGAAAGGCGAGGATTTGGAAATGTCCAGCAGGACTAGAGTGATTATTTAGGTATTTGATTAATAATCAATTGTAGCTGTGGTCTGTTTAAACTTCCATCACAAATCCCATTAAAATTAGGTCACACTTGAGCTGAAATCCCATAAGACTGTCCTCTACAACAGTAGTTAGTAAAATTACTTGAAAGGGTAATGATTAAGGACTTTTAACAATTATTCAACCAATAATCAATTCTAGCTGATGAATAATTTATTAACAAACCTATGCTTATTACTTCTCGAGTCTGGCTATTTTAACAAATCATTTTAAGTGCGTGACAAAAATAGCTATTGTTTTTAGGTTATATCTGCATCATTTTTGTGCAATTGTATTGGTGAAAATTATTTGATCTTTGCATGCCGTGCTGCAGTTACTGTAGATACTGGCTTAACTAAGCCAAGCTTTGTAAAATTCCATTCAAGCAGACAACAGAGTCATTTCCTGTGATTTGACATCAGATTTTTTTCAATTCTAAATGCAGAGGAAGATAGGTTGGATATTAGTACAAAGACTATTGGAGGAAAATGTATTATTCAAGCTATGGCCCAATCAAATTGTCACCTTTGTTAGACAAGTAACCTTCATCATTTTAAATATATCTTTTGATTTGCTAATTTAGATTCACAATATCGTCCTATTATCTGGCACCATAGAATAACAAACTTTTATAATGGCCTGTCTGTGATCTGTAATGCACAGATGCTTTGAAGTGTACTTGGCAGTGCTTCTTTCCTTTGTTGAAGGGTAGCTAGGTGGTCCTGACAGTGCAGTTAATAAATACTGTTTTTTTTATCTTTTTGATTGAAGCTTCAGATTAAAGGGACAAATCTCTTTTTGTCGGTCTAACAGGATTATAATTCAAAAATCAAAGGTGATGAGATAACTATGGAAGAATGTTTTTTTTAACTAGCAGAACGGTCTACCTGCAGTTTCTTTTGAGACTAAATTTTGAGTTTTCCTAAGTAATTCCAGTGCCAATCAAGTGTTTTCTTCTTTTGCAAGGATCAGCATAAATGTTCCTTTTGCAGATTTTTTTAATGGCCGTTAATCAAAATGGCAGTTGAGCACAATGTTCCTCCAAATGACAATATTAGCAGGAATCACAGAAGACTGGTCAAATGCAGTACTTCTGTTGTACCATTCCTTTCTGTATTACTCTGAATCTAAATCTTCACTTAATCAGGCTGACTGTTGGTAATCAAGTCCTGGATTGCACAAAGCCATATGAAATTAGTTGAAAAGTTCACATCTTGACACAATATAGTTGACAATGTTCCTGTTAATTTGCCTTATACTGTTAGGGGATAAGTCTCACTATAAAGTGTTCCTTGCATAAACTTTCTCCTCCATCAATGATCCTTCTCTTTATCAACAAGTTGATGTCTATTTACCAAATGGGAGTCGAGATCTAATTCCATCCATGTTGGAAATACTCAGCAGATCTAGTTCAGTCCAGCTGTAAAAAGTGAGCAAGGTGATGTTTAATGTTGGTAATAAAGGGAAATTTTTCTTACCCCTGTGCCACTGCTGTGACTTCATAAGGCCTTGTTAATGTTCCTATATCCCAACACATGCAGGTTAGGTGGGTTGGCCATGGTAAATTGCCTCTTAGTGTGAGGGGACTAACAGGGGTTACATACGGTTACGGGGATAGATTCTGGGTGAGATTCTTGGTGTAGGCTCAATGGACCAAATGACCTCCTTCTGCATTGTAGGGATTCTGAAACATAGGGAAAATCATTTGACATTAGGGTTGGAAGTCACAGCAGTGTAACAACTGGCATTATTTCCCAACTCTGGACCTATTTACAGTATTTAGAAAAGTAAAGGATTATATTTACCGATGCAGTTTTTATATGCTTGGTCAAATAGTTGAGACTTATTTAGCATGTCCTTTGCTTTCCCATTGCAATGTATAATATAGTTGGGAAAATTCAGAGTTTTCCATTAAGAGGGCCACTTTTAGCTATCCTAGACAAGTGGGGTCCACTCAAAACAGAGGATGATGGCCAAGTTAGAGTGATTGATGTCATCTGTGCCACAAGTGATCTGGCCAACTGTTCAGCTGGAAGAAAGATATCGCCAACCCTGAGGCCTAGAATCAGATACAAATTGAAATTAAAGGCTCATACACAAAGCAATATTGTTAAAATTAAAGTAACGGCAATCAGGAAGGAAATGCAAGTTGAAAGTGAAGTGGCACTTGAAGCTTTTTCAGTGTGATCACAAGCTGCTGTAGGGAGGAATGATATACAGCACATGATGAAGTTAGGCAGGGCACTGAGAAGATAATGCAGATCAGTCTAATGTGTTTATCCACAGTTAGCCTGTTTGACAAAACTAATCCCAAATTAACTTTTTGTTGACTGAAGTAGGTTGAACATTCTGATTGGAATGGTACCTCCATTTTACTACTGTTGACAGGAGTATCTTTTGCGATCTGAACAGGGCACTGTGTTTGGCACAACAAGTTTCTGTCTGAGTAAGAAGTCCAAACCCGTTTGGAGCTTAGAAAACCCAGTGGATAATATTGTGCAGGCAAAAATGTATAATGAAACAGTTTGATGAAAATACAGTTTAAAGTTTATTTATTAGTGCACAAGGCTTACATTAACAGTGTAATGAAGTTATTGTGAAAATCCCCTAGTTGCCATACTCCGCCGCCTGTTCAAGTACACTGAGGCAGAACCTAACATGGGCAATGTGCTTAGGCAGCACGTCTTTCAGACTGTGGGAGGAAACTGAAGCACCCGGAGGAAACCCAAACAGACACTGGGAGAATGTGAAGACTCTACACAGACAGTGACCCAAGCTGGAAATCAAACCTGGGTCCCTGGCGCTGTGAGGCAGTAGTGTACCACCATGCCACCCTGTGCCACCACAAATAAGTGAAATTCACATGGTACCACTTAACATATAGGAACAGTCAATATGAATCATTTTCATATTGAATTCATGTACATTAAGAGGAGTGAATAGCGATAGTCTTGAGTAATACTAGAAACCACAAGCTGAACATAGTGCTGTTCTTCTGTGACTGTGGATATGAATTCTCACGTGTATCCTCACTATGCTGACACTGAGGTTTCTACCTACAGCAAAAGGAATTCTAATGACTCCAAAAATGATCATGGAATGTCACCAGCATTGTGACCCTTCAAAAATTGCTTTAGTACATTTACATAATATAATCTGGTAGAGTCAATGCAGTTTTGGGAAAGGGGAATCATACTTGACAAATTTGTTGCAGTTCTTTGAGGATATAGCAAGCAATTTGGGTAAGGGGGACCAGTAGATGTAGTATATTTGGATTTCCAAAAAGCATTCAATAAGATGCCACTTGAAAATAACGGCACAAGAGTTCATGGTGTTGAGTGTGATGTATTAGCATAGATTGGCTAACTAATAGGAAACAAGGAGTTCAGATAAATGGGTCATATTCAGCTTGGTAAACATTAGTGGAATGCTGTAGTGATCAGTGTTGGAGCCTCAACTATTTATAATTTGTCTAGCATGAAGGGACTTTTTGTACTTCAGCTAAATTTATTGATGACACAAAGATAGGAAGAAAAGCAAGCTGTGTGGAGGATACAAAGAGACTGCAATGGATAAAGATAGATTAAGTGAATGGGCAAAAAACCTGGCAGCTGGAGCATAGTGTAAAAAATGTGAGATTATCCACTTTGGCAAGAAGAATGCATAAACAGAATATTATTTATATGAAGAATGCTGCCAGATAGAGGAACTTGTACATGAACCATAAAACATTAGAATGTAGGAACAGCAAGTAATTAGGAAGGTAAATGGAATGATGGCCTTTATTGCATGGGGAATGGAATATAGAAGTAAGGAAGTCTTACTACACTATGCAGCACATTAATGTGACTGCATCTGAAGTACTGCGTACAATTTTTGTCTCCTACTTAAGGAAGGATATATTTGCATTTGAAACAATTCAGAGAAGATTCATTGGATTGTTTCTGAGAGGAAAAGGCTGTATTATGCAGAAAGGTGAAGCAGGTTCAACACAGACTCATTGGAATTTAGAAGAATGAGAGACGATCATACTAAAATATATGAGATATTGAGGGGTTTGTTAGGTTATATGCCCTGAGGATGTTCCCTCTTGTGGAGGAATCTAAAATGGGAGGGCGCAGTTTAAAAATAATTTAAGTCAAAGATGAGGAAAAATTTTCTCCCTCAGGTCGTTCGAGTTCTGTTCTACAGAGAGCTGCAGAAGTTGGGTCATTAAATATATTTGAGGTTAAGTCAAACAGATTTTTGATTGTTAAAGGAACCAAAAGTTAATGACAAGAGGCAGGAAAGTGGAGTTAAGGCCACAGTCAGACTAATCATGATTCTTTTTGAATGGTCGAGGAAGTTCAGTGGGCTGAATGGCCTACACCCACATCTATTTCTTCTGATCTTGTGATTTAACTTATGTCCTTGAAAAACTTTGGATTAATAAGAAAAGAATACACAAAATTGTAGTCTTCTGTGGATTTTGTATAAAGATTGTGTTTTTTTTTGCGATTGTGTATCATCAGATGATGTGAGCCAACTATTGGTTTCATAGTTTGTTGCAAGTTTCCTGAGCTCATGATTTATGCAACCTTCATGTACAAACTGAAAGCAATAGGAGCTTAATGTCAAATCCTGGATTTCATCTGGGTTGAGATAACGTTAAGATCAATGAGGGTGTATCTCTTCTGAGAGAGGAATGGGCTCATTATTAAATATGTTCAATGGTGTATTAAATATCATTGTATTTTGAATGTCTGGTCCGGATATTTCTGAAATAATGTATCAAAGTTTACAAGGACATAAGTTAAATCACAAGATCAGAAGAAATAGATGTGGGTGTAGGCCATGTATCAAACATTGAGATGATATTTTGTTGTTTGCCAACTCACTAGGGAATCCAATGAACTGTACCTATTGTATTGATTAATGGTCTAATCTGTTGGATTTAGTGATTGGTGTTGCAAAATCCTCATCCCCTCATGTAAAGAGCAGCTTGAAAAAACCTGGATGAGTACCAGCTATGCCTCAGCTTTATCTCTTAGCTAGGCAACACAATATGGTGTCTGCTTTCTTTAGTCAAACTGGTTAATTAAACCTTTCTAGCTGTGAAAAACTCCAGCTTTACATGGCCCAAAAGTAAATCATGAAAATATCGACCGCAAGACATATATTGCGTCTGTTCCCATTGTTGATTTATATTGGTCCCGGTGGACGCCAACAGTGTCCACTGGTCAGTTGCACAATTGTTAAAATCTACCTTGCTATTTTATGCTGTGTTTATGTAAAACATGCTATGAGGGTCCCTGATTTGTGCTGATGGAATAACCAAAATCATAAAGTAATGTGGGGATATTGGTGCTCTTTCTAGGTGTAAATTGTTCACATTTTTATGCAAATTGAAGATCGTTGATCTTGATTGTGCTCCTGTTCTATTCTACTATGCATTTAAAATTTAGCCCAGATTTCTCTACATAGATTCGTTTCATGTTGGGGTTGGCAGAAACAGCCATAACTTTTCCTGGAAAATGATTAGAATTAAAAAGAAAGTGACAAAATCAGGATGTTAAATTCCCTCCCTCCCATCCTCAATTCCTACCTGTGTTCTTTCCTTGGGGCTGATAGTAAGAGGATATGGTTGTATCTTGAGTCCAGAAATCAGAAGAAGACAGTAAAGGAGACGCTGCAATTGCAGATAAGTAGGAAGCAATTAATACTGAGAAATGATGATTCATTCAGGTTTTAGAGGGTGATCTACAGATTTGGTAGCCATTTCATAAAGATAGTTGGGTATAAAGCTACTGTGAAGAGGGCCTAGAATGTAGCAATAGTGTGAATGGAGTTAAAAGATTTGGAAATGATGTGTAGGGATTTTAGGAAGGTTGTTATTGAAAAAGGAAATATAGTGTGATTATAAGCTCCTTAGAACACTATTGCTATCTTACCTTAGTGCTACCATTGAAGCAAACCTAACACAAAGCCAATTCCTGGTCAGGATCAAGAGCTTTGTCAAGAGAAGGCTGACAGTGCAAAGTGGAAGGAAAAGCGTTGGAGCTCCAGGGATCAGCAGTGAAATTTGGCTGAAATGGAGAAACATTCAGAGAACTTTAGTCACAAGCATGACATGTATTAGTCTGATGAGCAACAAGGATGAATTGGAGAAACGCTGAGGATGGGTGCAGGTGTGATCAGGAAAAGGGCAGGATGGAACTGAAGGTTTTTAGGTTCATTAGTTCCCGCCACCCCCCCCAAAGAGATTCCAGTCACAAAGTTAGGTACAACCTCTCACTTGGAAAACAGGCGATTGGAGTACCAGAGCTACCACATGGTTCTGTTTAGAAAGTGCATTCACTGTGAGTGCTTCCCCGTAGGGGAATCTATATATTGCAATCTTGTGCTTGATTCACACTTTGCACTTTAAATAACAATTAAATAATACTTTGTGTGGACTCACATTTCGGGATGACAAATCCCCAACCCTGGCTGTGTCCTTGAACTATAGTTGCAGCAAGCAGTAAACAATTTAAATCTCATATCTAGCCATGTACTGCAGGTATAAGGGGAGGGGGGAAGGGGAAGGTTTGTTTTGAGTAGCTACACAAAGTAAGAAAAAGCAGAGAAGAGCAGCAGAAAGCAGGGAAGATAACAAAGCAGGACAAAGTCAATCTTAATATTGATGTGATGAATGATGCAGTCAGTTCTGGTGGAGAGGCTTGGAGAAGTCACTGCAAAGTAAGCATAACCTAAGATTGGGAATTTTACTATGATAGGCAGTTATGATGGACAGAGTGTGATGGAATATTTTAACAAAAAATAAATGTGTTACAGAAAGATCATAGTACACATGAGACTGAGTTCCTGTATACCTGGTAGCAGATTGTAGATGGTAATGGCTTTTGAGAGCAGGAAATCATGTGTGGAAGGGAGGGTGTGCATGAGGTTCACAGTCCATTCATTTCATGTTTGGGAATGACAGCAATCATTGAAAACCGCTGTCCAAACATGAGCTAGCACATTCAAAAGATCTGCTACTGATGGGGAGAAATCATCCTACACTTTTTGGCATGATGAACTCTGTGCAATCCAGGCATCCAAGTGTTACGAAGGGAGTTGGTCGGAGTATTGAACTTCAAGGGGCAACCTTTAAAATTGGAAGAATGCTTAATCAACTTAGCTACTTGATCACAGTTTGCTGTGGTACACAACACAGCCATGTTCCTCGTACAGCTACAACATCTACTTGGTAAAGTGGAAACAAGGAACAGGACAAATCCAACCCGACCAATTACTACCCCATCAGTCTACTCTCAACCATCAGCTGATGGAAGGTGCCATCAAAAGCATTATAAAGTGACACTTATTCAGCAATAATCTGCTCACGTACACTTAGTTTGAGCTCTGCCAGAGTCATTCATATCCTGACTTCATTACTACATTGGTTCAAATAAGGGAAAAAAAAGCAAAATACCAGAGATAAGGTGAGAGTGACTGTCCTTAATATCAGGCAGCATTTGACTAAATGTTGCATCAAGGCGCCTCAGCAAAACTGGAGTCAATGGGAATTGGGGGAAAACACTCCGCTGGTTGCAGTCATGCTTAACACAAAGGAAGATAGTTGTGGTGATTGGAGGTCAATCATCTCAGCTCCAGGTCAACACTGCAGGAGTTCCTCAAGGTAGTGTCCCAGGCCCAACCATCTTCAGCTACATCACCAATGACCTTCCTTCCATTGTAAAGGCAGAAGTGGGGATGATCACTGATGATTGCACAATGTTGAGTATCATTCATGACTCCTCAGATACTGAAACAGTCTATGTCCAAATGCAGCAAGATCTGGACAATATCCAGGCTTGGGCTGACAAATGGCAAGTAACATTTGTGCCAGACAAGTGCCAGTCCAATGCGAGAGGATCTAACCATCACCCCATGTCATTCAATGGCACAATGGCATTATCATTATTGAATCCCCTACTGTCAACATCCTGGGGATTGCCATTGACCAGAAATTGAACTGGACCAGCCATATAAATACTGTGACTACCACAGCAAATTAAAGGCAAGTCAAAGGTGAGAGGAGTCAGGAGGTGAGTAACTCACCTCCTCATCCCCCATAACTTGTCCACCATCTACAAAGCCCAAGCCAGGATTGTAATGGAATACTCTCCAATCACCTGGATGAATACAGCTCCAATAACACTCAAGAAGCTTGACACTGTCCAATACAGTGCCTACTTGAATACTACCTCTTCCGCAAACATTTAATCCCACCATTACTGACGCTCAGTGGCAGCAGTGTATATCATCTACAAGATGCATTGCAGGAACTCCTTCGACAGCACCTTCTAAACCCATGACCACTACCATCTAGAAGGTCAAGAATAGCAGATGCCTATGAACATCACCACTTGGGGGCTCCCCTCTGAGTCACTCACTGCCCTGATTTGGAAATATATTGGCATTCGTTCGTAGTCGCTGGGTCAAAATCCTGTAACTTCCTCCCTAACAGCGCTGTGGGTGCACCTGCATCTCAGGGACTGCAGCGGTTCAAGAAGTCAGTTCACCAACACCTTCTAAAGGCAACTAGGAATGGGCAATAAATGCTGGTCTAAACAGTGATACCCACATTCCATTTGTAAAATTTGTAAATTTGTAAAAAGCTAAGACAAGTTTACCACCAAAATGATCTTAATCTGGTCGATGCTGCTGGTAGTATGATGCCTATGATGCCTTGCTGTTGATAAATATAAAACCCATCTGTTAATATATTACAAATATATATATATATGTCTCGAGAAATATCCCAGCATATATCAGCATGATTCTTTTGGTGCAACATTCCAAAGTACGTCTTTCCTCAGACTATAACTATAATTGTGTGTTTGTTTTACCAAGTAATGTCAAAACAAGTTGAAGTATGAACCCGACATCATTGTATCATATAAACCATACATCACTGCAGGCCAGTCAGCCCATTGTGCTTGTGCTAGTATAGCATACTTAACATAAAATGTATTTTAAAATGTTTACAGTTGACTTCAGAAACAGAAGCTGGCCGCGAGCAATAAACAGACAGATGAAGAAAGACAGAGGGGGATGACTGCATAACTTCTCAAAATTCCTACTGAGAATTCAAAAATAACCATTGTTTGTAGAACAGATTTGTTTATACAGTGGTGGTATCTATTTATTTACCCAGCTGCAGTGGGTAAGACAAACAGTGATTACTTATTTTCTACCAACAATGCAAAAATGAAATTCAAAGGGGTTTAATACTGGCTAAAACTATTGAATTGCCTATTGCTACAATCCAGGTGGGTTACGGAAAACAAAATGACCAAATTTACCAAATGAGGGTGTGAGGATGAGTGTGAGGAGGAGGCAGAGATGCATCAGTGTGATTTAGATAGGTTGAATGAGTGGGCATCTGCATGGCAGATGCAATATGATGTGGGTAAATGTGAGATTATCCACTTCAGTTGCAATAATAGGAAGGCAGATTATTATTTGAATGGATGTAAATTGAGAGAGATGGATACTCAGTGAGATCTTGTTGTCCTCGTGCATCAATCACTGAAAGTAAGCGTGCAGATGCAGGAGGCAGTAAAGAAGACAAATGGCTTGTTGCCCCTCAGTAATAAATCCATAGCAGATAAGTAGGAATGAGGATGTATTTACTACAATTGTATAAGGCTTTGGTGAGGCCACATCTGGAATATTGTTTAAAGTTTATTTATTACTTTCAACAAGTAGATTTATATTAACATCAAGATTACTGTGAAAACCCCCTAATCGACGGTGCCTTTATGGGTACACTGAAGAAGAATTTAACATGGCCAATGCATCGAACCAGCATGTCTTTCAGACTGTGGGAGGAAACTGGAGCACCTGGAAGGAATCCATGCAGGCATAGGAAGAACATCCAAATTCTGCACAGACTGTCACCCAAGCTGGGAATCGAACTTGGGTCACTAGTGCTGGGAGGCAGCAGTGTTAAACACTATGTCAACTCGTAATGCCACTGTGAGCAGTTTTGGTGTCCTTATCTGAGGAAGGATGTTCTTGCGGTTTGGAGTGCAGTGAAGGTTTACCAAGCTGATTCCTGGGATGGCAGGTCTGTTATTTGAGGAGAGACTCAATCAGTTAGGATTATATTCATCGGAATTTAGAGAGTGAAACAGGATCTTATAGAAACTTATAAAATTCTAATATGGTTAGAAAGGGTAGATTCAGAAAGAATGTTCCCAATAGTGGGGCTAGAACTAGGGGTCATAAAGGGAGGATAAGGGATAAGTCTTTTAGAACTGAGGTGAAGAGAAATTTCTTCACCTAGAGAGTGGTGAATGTATGAAATCAAGATGAAGCCAAAATGTTAGCTTATTTCAAGAAGGAATTAAATGTAGCTCTTGGGGATAAAGGGATCAAGGGATATGGGAAGGCTGGCAAGATCAGGATATTGAATTTGATAATAGCCATGATCAAAATGAATGGCAGAGCAGGCTCGAAGGGTTCAATGACCTATTCCTGCTTCTAGTTTCTAAGTTTCTATATCTCCTGACGAAGAAAGTACCAAAAAGGTAATTTAACTTTTTGTAGTTTTTACTCTAACAGCAATCAAAACCCCTGTAAATTAAACATGAATTATTAGACAAATTATACTTCAACTAAAAATGTACATTTCAATTTAAATAGTTGGTATAACAAGGTCAATGGGCAAATACTCCCAAGTTGAGGCTAAGTGTGGTGACTCCAGTGGTGCCTGTCACACTGGTCACAATGGTGGGATTTGATGCCAGATTCTGCGGTTGGACCTCATTAATTATGCACAGGTGAACTCCCCTCTCACTGTCCTGGTGGCCTAGCAGCTGATTGTCCCCCTAACTTCAACTGATAGACTTGAGGGCCCTTGTGCCATATTTAAATATCAGACCAGCACACTCATATCACTGTGTCCAGCGACCTGTCTTTACCTGACAACCCAGAGGGAAAATCCAACAGGTTCAAGGAGGAATCTGTTCCTCGATTCAACTAGCCTCTCACCAAGCAAATCACCTGAGAGGTGACCATGCCCCACTCGGACTTCCACCCACCTCATCTGAAATATCATTCATCTCCTTCCAGGAATCAACGTGGTATTTCTCTGACCCCCTTGTTTGTGAGTTTCCATGCAGTCTTCTTGGGTACAGTCTCCCTCTCCTTGGTCTTCCCTCTGTCTTCCATTGTTCGTCTTCTTCATCTACTTCCTTGCCCCAATACTTGGCATTGTGAGCTCTTGCTCTACCCCCACATCCCCCCAACCACTCCTTGCACAACCCTCCTTCCAAATTACCATAAGACCATGATACCTTAAGACATAGGAGCACAAGTAGATCATTTGGCCAATCAAATCCGCTTCTTCATTCAATGAAAGCATGACTGATCTTCAACGATTATCCTCAACTCCACTTTTCCGCCTTATCTCCATAGGCCTCGATTGCCTAACTGATTAAAAAGCTGTCTATATCAGTCTTGAATATAATTAATGACCCAGCCTTTTCATGTCTCTGAGGTAAAGAAGTCCACAGATTCACTACATTCTGGTCAAGAAATTCCTCCTCATTTCTGTCTTAACTGAGGAATCCCTTATCCTGAGATTATGACCCTTGTTCTTTGCCTCTTTATAAGGGAAAGAACCTCTCAGCATCTACCCTACAAAGATTCTTGGGAATCCTATGTATCTCATTCTCCTAAACTCCAATGAGCACAGGCCCGAACTACTCAACCTCCATCGTGAGAAAATCGCTCCAAATCCAGGACAAACCTGGTGAACCTTTTCTGGACTGCCTCCAATGCTAGTATCTCTTTACTTAGATGGGAATCAAAACTATTTAAAGTATTCCAGGTGTGGCCTAAATGATGTACCATTTAGGCCACACTTGGAATACTTTAAACAGTTTTGGTTACAGCAACCATAGTTATAGTTATAGTTATAGCAATCATAGACTGTATGTGGGTGGAAATTTTAAAAATCCAACCTCCTGATGTCTCCAAACCAATTTTAAATGGGTTGTGTCTGTGGAACCCGATGACCCATTCATTCTCAGGAGGGATATCACTCACTGAAATCTTTTAAAGTATCAGCATGCCTCTATTTTGATTCCCCTTCACTTTTAACCCATGTCAGCTAGATTTTCCAAGGCTTGGGAAACCAAGCAAGTGAAAATCATTGGATAGGCATATGGATAATATTGGAATAGTTTAGGTTAGAGGGTCATTAGATTACTTCCACTGGTCAGCACAACATCGCAGGCCAAAGGCCCTGTACCGCGTTGTAATCTTCTATGTTCTAAAAGGAGACCAGGGAGGGCTGGAATATACTTAAGTGTCTTGACAACCTGCTCATTGAGCCAGAAAGAGCAGGAGAGTTTCCCCTAGGTCCAACCTCCTGTGAGAAAAGCAAAATACTGTGGAAGCTGTTTCCAGTCTGTATGACTCTTCTCTCCACAGTTGCTGTTCAGCCTGCTGAGTTTTCCAGTATCCTCTGTTTTGTTTAAGCTTGCCTTTGTATCCAAACCATCCCACAATTTCTAATCCTGCAACCTCCAACTACCTCCTCCTTTATCTGATGTCCATTCTTCAGCTGCTTTTCCACTTACTACAGCAAAAATGAAAGCTGTCTTGCAGTTAAATCCTGCAGAATTATCCTGAAAGCCCATTCATCCATCCTTCCTGCCTGGAAGATACCCTTCCCCACACTCTGGGTGGAATTTTACGAGATTTTTTTCTAAGTGTTGGACAGATGTGAAACTGGGAGAGTTGCAGTTCCACTTTTTTAGACAAGTTTTCAAACCAAAACTTATTTTATATACATCTTATAATGTGTTTAGTGAGCAGCAGGCCTGCTAATCACATTAAAATGAACATCCAAAGAAATTTCAATGAATTAACCAGCCTCTTGCCCATTTCCAGGAAGGGGCTGACCATGTCAGAAATCTGGCAGTGGTAAAACCCTGCCAGTCACGAAAACCGGTGCCATTCACACTAACCATTTTACACCCAATTTTACGTATTTTTCCACCCCAAAACAGGCATAAAGCATCAGTAAAACCTACCCTCTGTTTATGGCTTGGAATAAGTTTCGGTGCAAATGTGGCATGGATTTGGGGATACAAGGCACAATTTCAAAGTTTACATATGAAATTAAACCAAAAAATATAGTGAACGGTGAGGAGAATTGTAACAGATTTCAGAAGAACCTTCATAAAATGAACCGATACAAGTTAAATTTAACACTGAGGAATGAGAATTGATTCATTTTGGTAGGAGAAATGAAGAGCAGGAATGTAAGTGAAATGATGTTGTCCTATTGTGAATAAAGAAACAGAAAGACCTGGGCAAAAATGTACACAAATCTTTGAAGATAGTAGAACATGTAGAGAAGGCTGTTTAAATGGAAAATGGGATCTATGGCTTTGTAAGTGGAAGCATAGAGTACAAAAGTAAGAAAGTTATGCTAAACCTTTACGAGACACTGATTTAAACATGAGCATCAAATTTTCGGAAGGATGTCTTGACTTAGATAGAAGACAAACAAGATTTACAGCAATGGCACAGAGGATGAAAGAATTTAATTGCTTAAACAAAAAGAGAGAAATTAGATAAAAGCAAATTACTGCGGATGCTGGAATCTGAAACCAAAAAAGAAAATGTTGGAATATCTCAGCAGGTCTGGCAGCATCTTTAAGGAGATAAAGGAGCTGACATTTTAAGTCCAGATGAACTATTGTCAAAGCAAAGGTTCATCTGGACTCGAAACATCAACTCTTTTCTCTCCTTACAGACGCTGCCAGACCTGCTGAGATTTTCCAGCATTTTCTCTTTGGGTTGGAGAAATTGGAGTTGTTCTCCTTAGAACAGAGAAGATTAAGGGGAGAATTTCTAAAAGTGTTCAAAATCTAGAAGGGTGTTGACAAAGTAGAGGAGAAATTTTTTCCATTGGCAATAAGATCAGTAACTAAAGCATACAGAAGACCGGTAAAAAAGTCATAGGTAATGCAGGGAAAGAATTGAGCAGTAAATTATTATGATCTGGAATGCATGGCCTGAAAGGGTAGTGAAAGTAAATTTCATGATAATACCCAAAAGGGAGTTGGATATATACTTGAAAAAGAACAAAATTGATAAGGCAATGGGGGAAAGAGCCATTAAAGTGGAATTGTTTTTGATAGTTCCAACAAAGACCAGGGAAAAGCACAATGGGTCAAATGGCCTCCTCCTATTCAGCTTCATTTGATAATTCTCTGTTTGCAAATGAACAACAGAAATTGAACTTAAGACCATAGCAACAGATTGCACCGGCTAACTTGAAGCATCACTGAAAGATTCACAAAGAAACTGATGGGAATATTTATCAATAAAAATGTCTCACTATTATCAAAACAGGAGAGGAAGAATGTGTACCTGGGGAAGTGAAGAGTTTGGAGGAAACGAGTGAGCATAAGGGACTGATTCAGGTGGGGCTGAACCATGACAGCTCAGATGAGTGTGAGCAGTTTAGTTAAAAAAAAGACAAGGACAACCAGACTCAGCTGTCAGAGGAAGCACAGGCATTTTGTGAATCATCCAAGGCTAAGCATTCCTAGGTCTCCCCTATGCTTTGCACAGTGGGTAGATGAATTATTCCCAAACTGTTGAAAATGCTCTTCTTAATCTGATGGCAAGGAAGTGGTCTGGGGTAACCTCATTTGGGGTAACTTTTCATTTTCACCTGTATGCTCTGGATCTCCATTTGACCCAAGGTCTGTGACAGCTTCCGTATGGGGATTAAGGAGCAAGGCCCTGCATCCTTGCACTCTGAGGCATTGAATCATGCATGTATATAACCCAAACATTACCATTTTACCTATTCTTAATACCACTTCTTAGAGACCAAATCAAATCTAACAAAATACTGTTTAGTCAAAAGTATTTTTGGGACATGAATGTAATAACAAAACACCTTGCAATTCGGTGTAATATACCGTGGAAATATTTCAGATAGGTGTGTATGAATGAAACTATTAATAAAAATAATGTAAAACTGTTGCAGCACAATAACTGAGGGATTTATGATACTGGTAAACAAAATGGGAGCTAATTTTTCTATTTATTTGTGATGTGCACTGGCCATGTAATTGCACATAAAGGGGGTCTGTCACTTCTGTTTGGGTATAGCTAATATCTTCGATGAAGTCTTGGTTTCACCTGTGTTAACTACTCGCCTCTGACCATGTCAACTAAATCTTCAAATACAGCTGATGGCATTGATATCTTTGAGGGGAATAGTAACAAAGCAGAGAAGACATTTTTGTGTACACTCCCCCTGTTCACATTGTCAATATTAAAGATGAATTCTGTGCATGCACATCCCTTGTCAAAACATTCCCTACTACATAAGCAGACCTCCATGTGCTTTCATTCAGTTCACAAGCACAACATAAAATTTAAATAAAAAACCCCTTAATGATTAATGATTGAACCCAAGATTCAATGTCAGATGGTGTGGTTTGTACTTGTAGATGGGTTCCTGATAAATTTTGAATGGTGGATTCTGGACAGTTCAAATGGCTAATTAATTAGAATTCAGAATTAAGTTGACTAGTTAATGTCAGAAAGAAAAAAAATTGCTTGTCTGGACTGTCATAGTGTGGTTCTTCCAACAGTTGCCAGAGAATACTATTGTATGGAAGCTATAGAGATATTTATCCCGCAGTGTATTCTACCCTCTTAATCAGATTGTAGACTTAAGGCTGAGATTACTAATCAATGACATCCTTTATTTAACTATAAGTCTTGTTGGAAATGACAGTCTGGGTAACAAGTTTTCACTTTGAGTATTCCACGTGACCAACCTCTGTTCCACAGATTTTAAGACCTGGGCTTCATTTGAATCCAGTGAGCATGTCAGAAACCTGTCCCAACACAACTGGTTGGTTCTGAGTCACAGGAACATGAGCAATTGGAACAGTTGGGTTGTAGGAGAGACCAAGAGGCAAAGCCAAGACTGGCAAGCCTACGTTGATCATGCTGTATTTTTATGGAATCGAGATAACCATTCTAACTCCTCCTGATGTCATAAAAGTAATTAGCAATTTACCTTTTCAGGACGTCTATGTCCGCATCACTAACTAAGTTGGTCTGAACATACGTTATGCCATTTGATAAGTTCTATCCTAAAAACGCCAGTCGGGGTCTTACAGGCATCATTATTTATAAAAGTTCATAAAAGTTGTGGTTGTAGTAATGGAATGATTCAACTTCACCCTCTACCCAAAGACAAGAAACCGTTTCTGAGGATTTTTTAACTCTAAGTGTGTAAGACAGCAGATTTGAACATGTCCAAAAAAAAAACTATCCTATTTTCAAACCCATCCTGGATTTTGAATTTTTTTAGTAAGATTGTCCCCTCATATTTATTGTCATTATTCCCTCAAAACTAACAGCAACTCCTGGAGTCCCCATGTGCAGTTAGATGTTGTTGTTAGTAATTTTATGCTTCTCTATAGAACATGCTATCAAAGTACTGCTCGCACTCCACTCCCCCTCTGATTTCAATCAACTAAAAATCACTAAAATGATGAAAACTTGTTCCTTTACATTGTAGTCTTGCTGTAAAAGCCCTTGAAAAAGTTACATTTTGCTGAAAAATATGCAACTTGATTTTTAATGGCATAGTAAATTCATAATTTCCACTGAACAGTTTGACTAGCCTTGGAAAATCCATTTTATATTTATCAAATGTCAAATTTCTCCATTATGATAAAAAGATCCACATTATTCTCAAACAATAATTTTTAAAATGGTTTGTTTATGATATTCCTTCTTCTACCTCAATCCTATGTGGGGACAGCTTTAATTCCAGTGATTTAGTTTGCTCTGTGTAAAATACAATTAACAGTGAAACATAATCTGTGTGTTTTACTTCCTTTTTGCTGTCTGTGAGAATATTTTGATGTGATTGGCTATTTACCCTATTTGATGACATCACTGTTGTCTAATGACCACATTGACTTAGAGCCAGAATTAAACTAAGATCGGGAATGAGAAATCCCTGTCCCACTGATAGCGAGTCTTTGTGAATGGCTTACTTCAAGATCAACGATAGCACCTTTGCTTTGCCACTGACCATGAAATACAGCCATTAAAAGGGGGTAGCGTTAATCTTTAAGGTTAATGGAGACAGTAAATCTACTAAGCACATTTTGAAGTTGTTAACACTCCCTTAATGTCAAATTCAGCAAGCTAAAATTGACCCTGTGATCTGCATGCAAATATAAATTGTTACATTAGTAATCTTCTATCAAAGCTTTATTAAAGGTGCTGAATCATCTTATCCCAACTGTGTCTTTGGGTTGGATTTTCAATCCAGAATCAGGAAGCTGATACCTGTATCAATTCCAGGTATCCAATTCTGCACCACCTTGGCATCAGTGATGCAGCGCAATCTCGATATACAAAGGCCAGGAGTACGTTCAGTTCAATTAGTGGCACCAGCTGTTGCTTAGAGACAGGAATTAATTCAGGGGTAGATGACTGGGTTTTCTGTTTTCTGGAGAAAGGGAGCAAGCAGGGGAGCAAAGTGTCAGTAGCCTCCTAACATGTGCCCAAATACTCTGCCCTCAGGTGCTCAATCTGTTCTGCCAGACCAATGGCAATTTTTTTTGCCATCTTAGTTTGACTATCCTTTCTCATATGAGATTTTTCATCAACAGGCATGATCAGTAATGGCTCCCCACTTGCTGCTGACAGTTACGTACAAACACGTCCAAAATCATTTGCTCTTCCTGTTCTTACATTTAACAATTTGATTCTGTCTCTCTCTTGCTTATTAATAACTTCTTCAATGAGTTTAACAGCAAGTTAATTGAAGGGGTGTGGGTTGCTGATCTCCCAATGCCCTCACTTTGAAACTTGCAGCAATTTCATGGAGAGCAAAAGCCCTGAAAGCTAGTGGTGTTTGCTACCAAATAAATCTGTTGGACTTTAACCTGGTGTTGTCATTTACAGGGAATGAGCAGCCAGAGGACAAAAGTCTCTCTGGTTCACCAGGCAGCAACGTGGGTAGAAGCTTGTGCTTGGATCGAAAAGTTCAAATTTATGATGTGTTAAAACAGAGACAAAAGATTGCATTAGAGGAAGGATCTCACTGTGTAGGACAGTTCTGGGGTTGGAAGTTACCAGGCTGAGGAAGAAAAATAACAAATAAATCCTTGAGATTTAAGATTACTTTCAAACTGATTTCAGGAGAATTCAATGTCTACTTCAAGAACAATGTATAACGTACACCTGTGAAGTCCAAAGATGTGCAGGTTGGGTGGATTGATCATAATAAATTGTCGCTTAGTATCCAAAGATGCATAGGTTAGATGGATTAGCCATGGGAAATGCATGGGATTAAGGGGATAGTGTTGGGGAATTGAGCCTGTATAAAGTGATCTTTCGGAGAGTCAATGCAGACTCGATTGGCTGAATGGTCTCCTTCATCACTGAAGAAGTTCAATGAAGTTTGTTTTTTCAAATATCTTAGAAAAGAAGGTGTATCTTCTGCTTCATAGTTAATGTATAAATTGTCCATAAAGATCGTGTGTAGTCAATTGAGCTTCGAGACTTTTGTTACAGTGCAGCATGGTGGCACAGTAGAACTGCACCCTGGCATAGTGGTTAGCACTGTTGCCTCACGGGTTGCAACCCAGGTTCAATTCCAGCCTTGGTTCATTGCCTGTGTGAGTTTGCACATTCTACCTGTGTCTATGTGAGTTTCCATGCTCCGGTTTCCTTCCACAGTCCAAACATGTGCAGGTTAGGTTGATTGGCCATGCTAAATTAGCCCTAGTATCAGGGGAATTAGCAAGATAAATGTATGGGGTTCCAGGGATAGAGCCTGGGTAGGATTATGGTTGATACAAACCCCATGGACCAAATAGCCTCCTTCTTTACTGTAGAGATTCTATGATGATTCTATGATTATATAGCCATTTGAAAACATAAAATCTCACTGTGTCATTCTTTCAGCTACCAACTGAAAGTTTAAATTTCTTTTTAAAGGCCATTGGTTGGTCAAGACAGGAATTGCAATAAATTGAGGGCTTTTTGCAGGATTTCATATGCACAAACTAAGACAAGTACACTGGGTATGGTCAGACTATAAGTCAACAAGATTTCACACTAAGCTTTGTTCTTTTTATTGAAGAGTAAAAATGGCTTAGCATATTGCTGCAACTTCCCTTGAAAGAGAGAACTTTTGATATGAGTGCCTTGCATTGGTTAATGAAGGTCAATATAAAAGCAGAAAAGATAGGAATATATTTAGAAGCAGGTACCAAGAAAGCATGAAAAGGTTGTGATGCTGAGTCTGCTGCAACATGCCTTTAAGAGATAGCAGCATGTCATTACCAGAAGGGAAGTGTGTTATGTAATTCAGCTTAAATTTTACTTTAGTCTGTGAATAGAGCACACAGCCCTGCTGCTAATGTCTCCAAACCTTCTATCCTTGTATATTTGTTCTTATGAGCCTGAGTAAATGAACCCGCAGTGTGTTTACCCAATCTCTTAACAATGATTGACACCTTTACATCATTATCAAAATATAACAAGCTCAACATTTGAACCTTGAGGAAGACAAAAATAATCCAGATAAAATGTAACTTGAGTTGGCTAGAATTCTGTTACAAATGAGGCAACCCCCAATTCCAAGGAAAAAAGAAATGAAAAAAACTTGAATTTGCATTCTAAAGAGAAAAATAACAAAGAGTGGAAAGAAATAGATAAAGAGATTTGGAAATTTCAAAGTGTAAAAGAAAAGGAATGCCTTCAGTTACAATGTCAAAGGGAAACTAGGATATTTGAACTGGACAAAGAAAAGGTTTCTGCTATAAGAACAGGAAGTGGTGGGCAAATTTGACAATGGGTCTGATTTAATTCCTGATTTTTATTTGGCAAAGGATATTTGTTTAACCCTTACATTTAGTGAGGAAAGAACTGAAATATATCTTATTTCATTTGAGAAAGTTGCGACAAAGTTACAATGGCCACGGGAAATTTAAGTAATTCTATTTCAAAGTGTTTTGCTCAGAAAAGCATTGGAGATTTATTTGGTTCTTGGATGAACAGTCTGCACAAAGAAAGTGGCGAAGCTTGTCAAACAACTGTGGGGGATACTTTATACAATTAACCCATGCCCATCCCCAGTGCTGTGGATAGTCTGGTAAATTCATGCTGCCTGGTGTTTATATGTGATTACTGTGAGCAGCCACGCTGTCAGTATTGATTATAGGCTGCAAGAATCAATAGGATACCTGACGTTTCAAGTTGTTAGCACAATTTAAATCTAACCTGTAGCTCAGGTGCAATAGGAAGACTTACCTTGAGCCTGTTTCAGCATTCACGATAGATCGGTGAGTTAATCCCAGTCACGTTCTTGTGTAAATAGATTGAAGAAGTTGGGGTTGTTTCCCTTGAAAAGAAGATTGAGAGATTTTCAAAATCATGAGGAGTTTGCGCCAAATAGATAGAGAAAACCCGTTTGCACTGAGTGAAGGATTAAGAATGAGGGGGCACACATTTCAGATAATCGGCAAAAGAAGCAATGGTTAATGCAGCGAGTGGTTAAGATTAGAAATGAACAGCCAGGAAGGATGATGGGGCCATATTCAATTCAAAGACCAAAAGGTAAAAGCAAAATGCTGCAGATGCTGGAATCTGAAATAAACACAGGAAGTGCTGGAAAATCTTTGCAGGTATGATAAATCTGTGCAAAGAGAACAGAGTTAACATTTCGAATCTGGGTGAGTCTTCATCAGAGACCAAAAGGTATTGGATTATAATCTGAAAAGGAAATATGTGCAGGGTTACGGGCAGAAGAGGGGAAATGGTACGATGGCATTTCTCCATCATAGAACCAGCTGAGACACAACAGTTTGTGCTGCAGTAATTCTGCGAGCCTGCACAAATGAAACTGTTAAAGTGGCTGTGCTTAATGTGCATGAGTTATTTCCAGAGTTTAGCAGCAAAATTTTAGAAGTCTGAGGAAGAGACAGAAACAAACTTTGCTAAAGAGAAATAAATTGCATTTGATCAAAACTCAAGGGTGATAAACAAATTTAAAGACTATTTGTTCAGGAATCTCTTTGTATATTGGAGGGTAGTTAATTTAACCCCACTATTTAAAAAGAGAGGTGGAGAGAAAACAAGGAATTAGAGACCAGTCAGTCTGACGTTGGTAGAGGGGTAAATACTCAGATCCAGTATAAAATATTTTATAACAGAGCACTTAGAAAACAGTGGCAGACCGGACAGAATCGGCATGGATTTACAAAAGAGAAATCATACTTGACAAAGCTAATGGAATTATTTAAGGATGTAACTAGTAGAGTTGATGAGAGGGTGCCAGTAGATATGGTTTATTTGGACTTTCAGGCTTTTAACAAAGTCCTATATAAGAGACTAGGGTATAAAATTAAATTGGATTGGGGGTAGTGTATTGAGAAGGATAGAAAATTGCTTGGCAGACGCGAAACAAAAAGTAGGAATAAACAGGTGTTTTTCTGAATTACAGACAATGACTCATGGGTTACTGTAGGGATTAGTGCAAGGACTCCAGGTATTCACATTATGTATTAATGATTTAGATGAGGGAACTAAAGTAATATCTCCAAATTTGCTGATGGGACACAGTTGGATGGGAATGTGAGCTGTAGGACAATGCAGAAATGTTTCAGTATGATTTCATAGAATCATAGAAACTCTACAGTGTAGAAGGAGGCCATCGAGTCTGCACCGACCACAGTCCCACCCAGGCCCTACCCCCATATCCCTGCATATTTACCTGCTAATCCCTACGCATCTCATCACATTAAGGGGCAATTTTTTTTAGCATGGCCAATTGACCTAACCCACACATCTTTGGACTATGGGAAAAAACCGAAGCACTCAGAGGGAACCCAAGCAGGCACAAGGAGAATGTGCAAACTCCACACAGACAGTGATCCAAGCCGGGAATCAAATCCAGGTCCCTGGGGCTGTGAAGCAGCAGTGCTTGCTAACCACTGTGCTACTATGGTGTGACATGGATAAGTTGAGTGTGTGGGCACATGCATGGCAGCTGTAGTAAAAAATGGATGAATGTGAGATTACCCACTTTAGTAGCAAAAACAGGAAGGCAGATTCTTGTCTGAATGGCTGTAAATTGAAAGAGGAGAATGTGCAACAATACCTAGGTGTCCTTGGCACCAGTCGCTCAAGGCAAGCATGCAGGTGCAGCAGGTGGTGGAAAAGGAAAATGGTATGTTGGCCTTCATAGCGAGAAAATTCATGTACAGAAGCAGGAATGTCTAGTTGCAATTATCAGGGCCTTGGTGAAGCCACACCTTGAGTACTGTGTGCAGTTTGGGTCTCTTTATCCTATGAAGGTTGTTCTTGCTCTGGAAGGAGTGCAGAGAAGGTTTACCAGACTGATTCCTGTGATGCTGGCACTGATGTACGAGGAGAGATTGATTGGAATTTTCCTGTTCCGCCTGCCACGGGAATCGTAGCGGGCTGCACACAGGCCATGCAAAGGTCCATTGACCTTGGGTGGGATTTTCTGGCATTGGGGCGAGCGTGGCTGGAAAATCCTGCTCACGGAATCAGTTAGAATTTTATTCACTGGAATACAGAAGAATGGGAGAGGATCTCATAGAAACCTATAAAGTTTGAACAGGACAAGACAAGGAAGATGTAGGAAGGATGGAAAGGGAGTCCAAAGTCAGAAGTCATAGTCTAAGGGTTAGGGACTGAGATGAGGAGAAATTTCTTTACTCAGTGTAGCAGGCCTGTGGAATTTGCTCCCACAGAAAGTAGTTGAGGCCAAAACATTGTGTGTTTTCAAGAAGTGGTTAGATATAGTCCAGGGTGAACAAGATCACAGAATACGGGAGAAAGTGGGAATAGTTTATTCAATTGGATGATCAACTTGGATTATAATGAAATGTGGAGCAAGCTTGATGGGCCAAATGGCTACTACTCCTATTTTCTATGCTTCTATGAATCAATTTCCACAGAAAAGTTTCAAAAACAAGAGAATCTGCAGTTCTGGTTGATAATTATAAATTATCTAACAAACACATAGGTGGCAGCTAGTGCTTTGCAAATGAAAGAGAAGCTGCAAAGATGTGTCAGCTGATGATGAAGAGAATAATCAAGGAATAGTGGAACTGAAAAGATAAATTGTTCTCGGTGTTAAAAAGACAGTGTGGAGGATAAATCAGAGTCCGTGAGACCAACATGTTAGAGCTGCCATAAAAATGGGGCAAACGAAAGCTGGCTGGAGGAAGTTGAAAGACAAGTTGGTTGCTTTCATGGGATGTTCTTGTGTTTCTCAAGAAAATGCTACACTAGTGAGTAAAACTTATGGCAAATCAGTGGCAACTAATGCATTTACAGTGGGTATAAACCACAGCTGAAAATTTTAGACTTTTATAGGTTCCTGTGAGATCCCCTCTCATTCTTCTGAACAAAAAATTTGTGAGTGAAGTGACAAATAGTTTGCAATTCTTCAAGATGTTATTCTTCCAAAGCCAAAACCACGACATTCTAGAAGAATAATGGCAGCAAGTATTTGGGAACACCATCAACTGGAAATTCTCCTCTAAGGACGTCACCATCCTGACCTGGAAATACATCACTGTTGCTTCACTTCATTGGGTCAAAATTTTGGAATCCTTAACAGTGCTGTGGATGTACCTACACCACGTGGACTGGAGCGGTTCAAGAAGGTGACTCATCACCATCTTCTCAAGCACAATTAGGGATAAAAAATATGGGGGTCGGTCAAAACCTGATGTTAGCAAATGAATGAATTTCTCTCCAGAGATTTTGCTAACTGGAAGTATTTTAATACAGTGTATTGATGGAAATTGTTTATGTATTGTTTGCCCATCTCATTGTGAGTGGATTTAAACTGTTTTAGACATCTGTTATTATTGGAATGGTGTCAAAATTACCCATCAATGGTGTCAATTTTATAGTAGGTTTACATTAACACTGCAATGAAGTTACTGTGAAAATTCCTTAGTTGCAACTCTCAGGCGCCTGTTTGGGTACATTGAGGGAGAATTTAGCATGGCCAGTGCAGCTAACCAGCACACCTTTCAGACTGTGAGAGTAAACTGGAGCACCCAGAGGAAATCCATGCAGACACCGGGGGTCGGTGGGGGGGTGGGGGGTTGGTTGGGAGTGGGGGGAACAACTCTGCACAGACAGTGACCCAAGCTGGGAATCAAACCCGGGTCCCTTGTGCTGGGAGGCAGCAGCGCTAATCACTGTGCCACTGTGTGCCCAAAGAATGAAAAACTCAGGCTTCTGAGATTTAAGAATTCTTGAAGCTTCAGGCTGAACAGTAAAGTGTTAAAAAAAGGAAATAAGTCAAACTTTCCCATAGGCCCGAAGCCACAGGTGTCAAAACAGAAAGCAGTAGTAGAATTCCAGTCCAAATGACAAATTAAGACAGACAGTTCTTTACACCAAAATGACTTTTACAAATTATCCCACAAAGACAAAAATAACTGATGCAGTTACTGTGCAAGTTAGAGGAAGTGTTCACATTTTGGTGCATAAAATAAAGCTTCAAAATAAAGAAACTCTCACTTTTGCTTGGCAGCAATTGGTCAAAGCTCCTGGGATGATGAACAACAGAATGAATGTAGAAGAATGCAGGAGTTGATTAAAAAAGAATGTAAGGAATTTTTATCGGAACATCGACATAAACTCAACCAAGTTCTTAGAGTGGCTAAGGAGGATTTTACTGGACAGGAGAACAAGCTGCTTACGCATAAGTAGAGCCATAATCCAAGGAAACGACAACTCGGCTGATTGGCTAGCTGAGGTTGACTAGCTGAGACATTTTTTTTTGTGGATTTAGACATTAAGAAACCTGCAACTGTGGAAGAAAATCGAGATCAAATTTTTGAACTTGGACCAAGTGGTTCACAGACTGTCTGTAAAGGAAAACAAAAGGGAAAACTGAATCCTGCAAGTAAATTTCATTAACAAAGAATGTCTTCTGGGTCTACAATTTACACCAGCTAGTTTACAAAAGCAAAGAGGGCAATCAGAAGTCAGCAATCTTGTTCTGGGGACAAAGTTAGCCGAGCCAGATCAAAGTTACATTCCAAACAAAGACATGGAGACAATACGAACTTGAATCATCACGTGAAAGGAGATTTGCAATGAAGTACCTCAGAAGGTGAAGCTACTGATTCTTTGTCATATGAAAGGAAGAACTTTAATAATCACCAGAATGAAAACTTTAAATCCTAATTGTTACATACCACTGGTTTAACACAGGTTGAACACTGTGGTGCTACCAAAACAGATTGAGTGATGGAAAACATGACAGCACAGAGGGGAGAATATTACCTGTACTGTATGTAGCAAGTTAGATGTTAGCAGTTGTAGATGTGAATAGAATGTTATAAATTATTTTCTTTTTAACAGTTATGAAAATTCATGTATATGCTGATGACTTTTCAAGCTTTTTGAGAAGGTGTGATACTTATGAGGTTTATAAGATTTTGGGACCATACTTTCAATTTGAGGCAAACAAAGGAGGGTCATGCAACCAGTTCTGAGTCTGTCTGAGAGTAAGTTTCAGCGGCTTGATTGTTAAAGGGGGTCTAGGTTGTTTCCCTGTGAAGAAGGTGCAATGTGTTTATCTTGTATTGAAGACAATACCAGCAACTTGTATGCTAAAATTGGGTAGACTGTGAGTGTCCAAGGTCCCAGAGAAGTGTTGAGAATGTCAATTTGTGCTATAAACTGTCCATTTAGTTACAAGACGTAAATGAGTTACGCTCTCAAGAATAGTTAATCATCATTTCTAACTAGCTACGTGACCCATGTGATTCACGGTGCATTGGTGATGGGAAGAGTGCAAAGGAAGCCATTATGATTTGGGGTCAGACTTTCCTAAAATACAAATACAAAAGAGAGATTGTCCTGACAGAGACTCGAGGGAGAGAGTAACTAGTGACTAAAAGTCTGTACAGTTCACCATGCCAGAATATGGGTAGAGTTTGCAATTAGGTTGAAAAGATTTAATTTGTGAGAATTTAAAATGAGGTAGGAAGATTCAGTTAGCTCGTGCAGGAGGGAAAAATCTCTAGTTATGGTCTCACCATGAAGGGCAATCCTAGGTTAAATGTTAACAGACTGAGAAAGAAAAAATAGAAGGAAACACTTGGTAGCTAAGAAACATTTTGGATTGATTTTGGAAGAAGCAAGTGTCTACCTAAAAGACAGTGTCATGTATACCCGTGAAGTTTGTTTTATCGATTGTGCTAAAAATAAAACGGGGGAATCGTTTAAAATATTAATTGCCTACAAAGATAATGTTTAGTCAATCCAACATTTGGTCTTTTGTTACAGTAAATGTCGTAAAACATGAATCTAGACATGTCATTCTTTCAGCCATTAACTGGAAGTTCAACTTTCTTTTTAAAAGTAATTGGTCTAAATGGGTATTGTAACAATGTTTATTTAGAGTACAACAGCCTGCAATGAATGCCTTGAAAAAGCAGCTCCTATGCTTTCAGAATGTTAAAAGGGTATCTTTTTCTTGAGAAGAGACTTGAGGTACAAAGCAAACCTTGGCAACACTTTGAACGTAGGCAGATATTTGAAAACAAATGAAGGAGGATTTACACATACTGTTTCGTGAAATCACTGACCATTTTTGAAGTTTTTTTTACAGTATCCAATATTAATATTTTACACAGGTAAAATTCACACCACGCAAGTGTGAAACAAATAATAAATGCCACACATCAAATCATGGCGATGCTGCAAGAATGCCTGCCAGTCATTGATTCACAGATTTACAGGCTCCACAGGCAGGAAACAAATCAGCCAATCATTCATTTGTGTTGCTTTAAAAAGCAAGAAAAATAAATACAATGCTGACAATGACTTATTAAAACTGATTTCATCAGGGTCTGTTGTAGAAATGGAATGAGCCCAAATATGCACTAAAACAGACATCATTTCTGGTGTGATGTGTTTCTTTTAAATATTTTGGGGCTATTATGTTCACAGCACAATAAACCTTGTTTATGTATCATTTGAAGAAAGTTGTTTGATTTACAACAATACCTTGACTGTTGTAAAAATTTGGAATTTCAATGACCTTTAGCCCACCTTTGTACTCTCCAGGGCCTCCACCACAGGATCTCCAGAGATTCGGGACACCCCCCCTTAATCATGTGATGTAATTATTGTGTCATTCTGATTGATGAACCTCTGTTTGCTGAACTTCAGTGAAAAGTATCATATTAAACCAGTTTTCATATTTTTTTATAGAAGAGTCAGTGAAAACTAAGCTTTACACCACACAGATTTTTGTATTAAAATGCTGTTGTATTACCCCTGTTGCTTATCATGCTTATGTTGCTTTGAGAAGATTTGCTGATTTTTTTTAAACTTCATTCCTTATTTCACCAAAGGAGGATTGTGTTGCTTTTTTTATGGGACAAGCGATAAAGAATGAGGCCCTCAGATTCATCAGCTAGGAGAGGGAGGAATTTGGGATTAGGCCCATTTGCAGGGATAGAATGCATTGACACCATCAATTTCTGCTGGGATTCTCCAGGAGAAATGTTCCAGCAGATATTCCATTCAATTTCAGGGCAGATTGATAAGGTGCCTCGTCTCCATGTTTAAATGACAAGTGTTCAGCCTACCAATCCACCCCTGAGTATGTGCACCCCTTTTTGTAAGGTGCAGCTTGCTAGGACTCATTCATCAAAGCTTAGTTAAAGGGACAGTGCTCACTGAGATTGTTTGTGGAGACATCTAATCATATCTTGGGTGTCTGAGGCATTGTGCAAAGAAATTTCATTAATGAGCTGAGGACATCTTCAATTGCATTTCGTATTACGCTTGGAAAGTAATTTATTTCAATGCAATCAGTGTTAGGATTGTTTTTCTATCATTCATGAGATGTGGGCATCACTGGCTGGGCCAGCATTTATTGCCCATCCCTAATTGCCCTTGAACTGATTGGCTGGCTGGGCCATTTCAGAGGACATTTAATCACATTCTTGTCATTCTGGAGTTGCATGTACGCCAGATGAGGTAAGGATGGAAGATTTCTTTCCCTAAAGGACCATAGTGAACCAGATGGGTTTTTACAACACTCAATAATGGTTTCAAGTCATAAGGAGACTTTTCATTCCAGATTTTCATTTAATTCAAATTCAATCATTTGCCAAGCCATGGTATCGAACCTGGGTCAGCAGCACATTACACAGGGTTTCTGGATTATTGGACCCGTGACAATACCACAAGGCCATTGCTGCCCCTAAGATGGCATGTTGATCCTACTTGAACCACTGTCTGGAGAACGATAAGTTGCAGGAGTTATAAAGCGATCAGATCAATGGATTAGTACCAAAGGTAATCCAGACATTATTCACAATAACCATTCGGTAGGATTCTTAAATGTGAAGATGCCGGTGTTGGACTGGGGTAAACACAGTAAGAAGTCTCACAACACCAGGTTAAAGTCCAACAGGTTTATTTTAGAAAATGCTACTGGCTTCTGGGGCTTTTTGAAAAAGGATTCTGAAATCCAGGTCTGTTTTCGGAACAGCACTTCCACATCAGCCTCTGAAAAATTAGAAGCTGACCTTTTTTTCCTTCTTTTTTTCCTTCCTTCCAGGTGCTGTTTGAACCCTCTTCCAAGAGCCAGCTTTAGCGGTTAACCAAAAGATGCCCTTTAAGTAGGGAAGTTTACCATTTTTCTACATCTCTATTCAAGTTTCTGGGTTTCTGATCCTCAAGAAGCTTGACACCATTCAGGACAAAGCAGTCTGCTTACTGGGAACTATATCCACAACCTTCAACATCCGATCCTTCTACCCCCAGTGTCCTGTGGCAGCAGTAAGATGTACTGCAACAGTATTTCTGACACTAGTATGTCTGACCCTCTGCTGACTGTAGCTCCACTCTTGTCCATTGGCACTATCTGAATTAGTTAGCCTCGTGATGGTGGTGGTGGTGATGGTGGTCTGGCCGGGGTGGGGTGTGGGGGGAAGCTGGTGGTAGGTAGGGATTGGTGGGCAGGGAGCGGAGATTCAGTCTCCTCTGGTATTGTTGGGAATTGTTGGGTATTTATGCCAATGGAGCAGAATCCCGTGAATACTATGCATCTAAATATTCAAACTTCATACACAAAGTGTGCATGGTGACTTGGTTTCCTAACATACGTTAGATTCATATAAAAGAGTCCTGTTCCTTAATTTGCATCTTTTTCATGACAACAGTTACACTCAGCCCCACATCCCTGCTGTGTGTTTCCACTATCTCAGAAAGCTCCTCAGCAAGGATGAAGAATTAATGCCCAGGGAAAGCAAAAGGAACTGCACCAGGAATAGCGAGGGTGGCATGATGTTTTAGCTCAATTACTTGGTGTATGGTCAAATCTGCACAACACTTTTAACCCTTTTGAAGAATCAATTTGATTCAAGAGGTAATTAGATATAGCTCTCGGGGCTAAAGAGGACAAGGGATATGGGGGGTAGGAGGGGGAATCAGGATATCGAATTTAATGATCAGCCATGATCATAATGAATGGTGGAACAGGCTCGAAGGGCTGAATGGCCTAATCCTGCTCCAGTTGCTATGCTTCTATGTGTTGCTGATCATTCATATTGAAGAATGCTGGAAATTCAGTCATGGCAGGCTAAGAGTTAAAGTAGGAGCCTGCTATCATTTAGAATGAAATTGTATTATTTACCACCTCAGTCCAACTACACTTTGTAACATCTTAATATTGGATCATGGATTGAAAGTCATAATCTGGCTCAGTGTCTATGCTTAAAAAAATAAAGTTCTCAGATGTGGGTGACACCAGCATTTGCCCCTGGTTGCCCTGTGAAGGTGGTGGTTGACCTTCTTTTGTAGCAATTATTTCACAACTGAGTGGATGGCTGGAACACTTCAGACGATATTCAGTGTTAGCCCGGTAGTGTGGGACTGGAGTCACATGGAGGTCAGGTATTAGTGAACCAGTTGGATTTTTTGTGACAATCTAGCAGCTGTCATGCTATTTTCTTTTTGATGCCACAAACTACCAGATTTATTGAATTCCTTTCCACAACTAGCCATGGTAGGATTTAAAGTCATGACCTCTGGGTGGATGGTTCAGTGCCAGAACCACTATGTCCTTGTATTTTTTTCTGCAGCAAGCCCTGGTGTGAATTTAATTTCTTAACTCTTTGAGGATATTTTTGCTTCTGGAGAAAGACTAGAGACAGCTCGTGACTTACTGAAAAGTGCGAATGCATACTTCACATCAAAATAATTCTCAGTATTTACGTCAATCAGCTCATTAAAAAGACACTTGTACAAACAGGAAACGGTTGTCAGTTGTGACTTACGCAACCTTTCCAACAGTGAAGAAAAATCATTTGCGTTGGTGTTTCAGCCTTATCACGTCCTCAAGACATCACACAATCCTTCATAATTCCTTTGAAAGTGCAGTTAGTATTGTTATGTAGGGAAATGAGACAGACAAATATATACAGACCAAGCAACAGATGAAATATAGGATGAAATAATCAGTGTTTACTGGCATTGGTCGAGTAAGGAATGTTGGCCCAGAGATCAGAAGAATTCCCTGCACTTTGTATAATGCAATGGAATCCTTTACAACCACCTAAACAGGGAAGCATAACTGTTCTCTTTGAGTCATATTTACAAATGCAATCTGAAAACTTACTGGTGAAAAACTCATGTCTTCACCAGTCTTTTCTTGACATTTTCTCTAGTTTTCCATCTCTGTTTTTCCAAACTATTTTCTTTACATTGAAAAGTCAACATTCCATATTCGCAATTTGACTCTATAGTTTGAATCACAAATTTGATTATGTTTTGGCATGGAATATATGTGTTTTATGCTACACTGGAAGTAGGACCATGGGTCAGACCTGGTTTGTGTGAGTGTGTTGCTTCTGGTTAGCGAGTCATGGGTTATAGCCAAGAGAATGGCAAAATAAAAAGCAAAAATAAGATGGTTAGTTAGTGGGGAAATTTCAGGCTTTCGCTTTGGAATATAGCGTAGTAAAACCTCATTGTTGACATTCAGGAAGCTGTAGAGAGCTCAGCCATTTTGCTTTTCACACTTACTAATGGAATGCAATGACAGAACATTGAATTAGAATAAAGAATAAAAAGGATAGAATTATGCAGAACTTGTTGAGCAGAAACAAGCCAAAGATGGTGGAATTTGAATTCAATAAAAATATCTGGAATTAAGAATCTAATGAAGACCATTGTCAATATTCGAAAAAACCCATTTGGTTCACTAATGTCCTTTAGGGAAATAAATCTGCTGTCCTTACCTTGTTTGGCCCACATGTAACTCCACAGCAATGTGGCTGACTCTCATCTTACCTCTGAAATGGCCTAGCAAGCCACGTGGTTCAAGAGCAACTAGGGATGGGCAATAAATGCTGGCTCTGTCAGCACCATCTATGCCCCGTGAATGGATTAAAAAAAAGTTGACACACACAATTCTCTTTCCACTTCCTTTTTCTTGCTCAATCCACATTATCTTTCTATTCTTTATTCTCTCATGCACACATCCAGCTTCCTCTTAAATGCATCCCCTTCATCTCAACCTCAACATGCGACTGTGAGTTCCATATTCCCACCACAGAGTATGCACAGTTTAGATCCACACTTATAAATATCATGCTGATGTCAGACACTTTAACTTAAGTGGCACACACAGGTAGAATATTTTATTAATTCTTTCCTAGGATGTGACATTGCTGGCTGGGCCTGCATTTTTATTGTCCATCCCTATTTACCCTTGGGAAGCTGATGGTGAACCACCTTCTTGAACCACTGCAGTCCTTGTGCACATACAATGCTGCATAGGAAGGAGTTCCAGGATTTGACCCAGCAACAGTGGAGGAATGGTGGTATATTTCCAATTCGCAATGGCGAGTGACTTGGAAGGGAACTTGTAGATGGTGGTGCCCCATACACCTTGTCTTTCTAGGTGGTAGAGGTCATGGATTTGGAAGGTGCTGTGAAAGTACACAAGGCTCTTGTTGCAGTGCATCTTACTGCTGCCACTGGGCATTGGGGGTAGAAGGATTAGATGTTGAAGGTAGTAGATGTAGTGCCAGGCAAGCAGACTGCTTTGTCCTGGATGGTGTCAAGCTTCTTGAATGTTATTAAAGCTGCATCCAAGCAAGTGGAAGGCATTCCACCACAGTCTTGATTTGAGCATTGTAGATGATGGACAGGAAGAAGTGAGTTACTGTCCACAGAATTCCCAACCACTCACTTGATCTTGTAGCTACAGTATTTATAAATGGCTAGTTAGATTTCAGTTCTGGTCAATGGTAACCCCCTGGATATTGGTAGTGGAGGAATGGTAATACCATTGAAGTGAATAGGGTTGGTTATATTCACTTTTACTGGAGGTATTCATTGCCTGGCGTCAGTTTTGCTTGCCACTTGTCAACCCAAGCTGGAATGTTATCCAGGTCTTGCTGCATATGGGCATGGGTTATTTCAGCATCTGAGCAATCACAGATGGTGCTGAGCATTGTATAGTCATCAGGGATCATCACAACGTCGGATCATATGATGAAAGAAAAGTCATTAATGAAGCAGCTGAAGTTGGTTAGGCCCAGGACACTATCCTGAGGAACTCCTGCAGTGAATGTCTGGACCTGAGATGATTGACCTCTGACAACCAAACCATCTTCCTTTGTGCCAAATATAACTCCAACCAGTGGAAGGTTTTTCCCTTAATGCCAATTGATTCCAGTTTTGCAAGGGCTACTTGATGCCATACTTAGTCAAATGCTGCCTTGATGTCAAGGACAGTACACTCTGGTGTGCAGCTCTTTTGTCTATGTCTGGACTAAGGCTGTAATGAGGTCAGGAGTTTATAGGATCTGGTGCAATCCAAACTGAGTGTCAGTGAGGAGGTTTTTGCTGAGTAGGTACTGCTTGACAACATCTTCCATCACTTTATCGATGATCAAGAGTCGCTGATGGAGCAGCAATTGGCTGGGGTCAATTTGTCCTGTCTTTTGTGTACAGGATATATGTGGGCAATTTTCCACATTGCCAGACAGATTCCAGTGTTGTGCCGCTACTGAAACAGCTTGACTAGGACTGCAGCAAGTTCTGAAGCACAAAGTCTTCAAAACTGTTTTCAGAATGTTGAATGTTTCTTGATATGACGTGGAATTAATTGAATTGGCCGAAGACTGACATCTGTGATACCAGGGTCCTCTGAAGGAGGCTGAGATAAATCATCCACTGGGCACTTCTGACTGAAAATTGTTGCAAATGCTTCAGCCTTGTCTTTTGGTCTAATAGGTGCTAGCGGCTGTGGACATGGCTCCTTGCCTGCCCGGATAATGGTTTATGTGCTACCTGCGACTGTCACTGATGGAAGTTTTGTGTATTTTTATCAAACTCTTCTGATGGCACTTTACAAAAATGACTTAGATTAATGTCACTTCACAATCTAAAATTACAGTGAGAATGGATTGACCAGTTCAGAACTCTCTCAAAATCATACACAGATACATTTCCATCAATAAATCTACACTCCTCATACCTTGATGCAGCCATCCTACCCCAGTGATTGACATTATCACCATTGAATGTCTGTCTCCAGGAGAAATGTCTCAGTTCCCAAATTAGCCAGCCATCAACATCAAAATAACTTGAACATCGTCTCATTTCACCAGAATATTGATCCTCACAAGCTTACTGGATTCAAGGCTGGTTTCCCATAAGAGAAGTAGCCACTTTGTCTTCTTTTTTGTGGACCAGTATGTACACATACATTTATGTACAATTTCTGGGCTTGAGAGTGCTTTAGGCTTTTCTGTCCCTGTGTAATGTTACAAGACGGACAAGAAAGTCAGTTCAGGGAATACCTGGAGACTGCTGAATGCAAGCTCTGCATTATTTAAAGGCAATTTCCATCCAAGATTTCAAATAAAAGTATGTACTTAATGATCACAAATTTAATCCTGGCCATATTTTATTGGTGATGTGTTTCATCAACATGTTCCACAAATGCAAGCATTTGTTGACATATTAATGCATTTTTGACATTCAAGCTTGCATGTTATTTGCTATGTATTAACTCTGCCATTCTTAGAAACACCAGATCAAACATTTTTTTCTGTATTCTAGGTCTGTGCTTCTTGTATGCAGTCTAAAAACATGCAAAAAAAAACATTTTTTAAAGCTCACACGCTTTGTGCTAAAAGAGAAATTATTCGCATTTATATAAAGTTTATTAGTGTCACAAATAGACTTACATTAACACTGCAATGAAATTACTGTGAAAATCCCCTAGTCGCCACACTCCAGTGCCTGGAGAATTTAGCATGGTCAATGCACGTAACCAGCATGTCTTTCAGACTGTAGGAAGAAACCGGAACACCCAGAGGAAACCCATGCAGACACGGGGAGAATGTGCATCTCCAAACAGACAATGAAGCATTGAACCTGAATCCCTGGCACTGGGAAGCAGCAATCTAGGCACTGTGCCATCAGAACGCCATATTAAAACATGAGGTCGTTTTTCTTCAGTTCTTTGCTCAAAGATAGATCCAACCCACAATGCCACAATCTCCACCACAGATTGAATAAGGAGATTGGTCTCAAACCCACCCTGCTGGACCAAGGATTGAACCCTATGCTTTTGACATGAATTTGATCCATTTCTGTCTTCCAACAACTGAGCAAACCAGCTCTCCAAGGATTCTATATTGTTGTCCCAACATATAATTTTACAAGCATGCTGCAATCACAGAGTTATTAAATGTGCTGTTATAGACTCCATTTTTTTCAGTCACATGATTGATAAGGAATCTCTTCCACTGTTTGCCTTTGAATTCATAAATGTGATTTGGGTGTCGCTGGCTAGGGCAGCATTTGTTGAATTTTGTTGGAACTGCAGTCATCCAGGCAAGTGAAGAGTATTCCACTACACTCCTGACATGTACCTTTTATGTTATGGGCAGGCTTTAGGGAGTGAGGAGGTGAGTTGCTTAACACAGGACTCCTAGTACCTGATCTCTTGTAGCCACAGTATTTATGTGTCTGATCCAGATCTGTTTCTGATCAATGTTAACCTTCAGGCTGTTAATGGTGGGACATTCAGTGATGGTAATGCCATTGAGTGTCAAGGGATAATGGTAAAATTCTCTCTTATTGACAATGGTCATTGCCTTGCACTTAATGTGGTTGAAAGTTGCTTGCTGATTATCATCATAAGCCTGGATATTGTCCAGGTTTTGTTACATTTGGGCATAGAATCTCAAATCAAGTCTACTTGGACTACAATCCCACCCAGGCCCAATTCCCATAACCCCACATATTTATCCTGTTAACCCTCCCGATGGCCTCCTTCTGCATTGTACAGATTCTATGATTATAAGTTGTTTCAGTTGTTCATCACGTATTGCTGCTGACAAATCTCTGACGGTGGAAGCCACTGGCTTTGAAAGTTTCCATCTCTTGCATAAGTTAAATAAGTTAAATGAATAATTTCACAGGTCTCCTCCTCTGCTTTGGAAAGAAACTGGGAAAGGGCTATCTCCTCAAACTTCAGCAGCTGCCTCAGTATGGGCTAAACTAACACTCACTCTGTTGTCTCCATATGATCACGTACTGATCTGGCTTAGAAGTGCACCAAATTTGTGCACATTGGCTGACTGTGCCAAACACCACACCTGTGTGTTTCCACTTCCCTATGCAAGGACCTTGTAAAATAGAACATGCTGTTCATGCTGGCAGTGCGTACTTCGAACTGACCTTTGATAGCATGCCCCACTTGAATTGCACACTACAATTTATGCGTAATTAAGGAAGTGGAGAAAAGGGGCTGTGGCTATATTTGCACCTTGTACCTGAAGCAGCGTAACATTTATATTTCTGCCAGGCCATTTATAGGTCAATAGCAATCATGAATAGGATAGCAGGCGATGCTTACCTTCGCAACTCTCTTGGTTCCACTGAAATGTTACATTCTTTCCCAGCTCAGTCTGACAAGGTTTGTGCATCTTTGTTTTATTTTCAATATTCTTCTGCATTGACATTGCACTCCTTCATTAAGAAATAACACTTCATGTAAGCAGTTGTCCTTCAAATAGGGCCTGCCATCCAAACATTTCTCTCAGGGTGAAACTTCAATACAAGTACAAATCAAATCGCGATATTTCTGTTGCACAGAGATAACAAAATTCATGTCTTTTGAAAGGAAGGTATTATAAAGTGTTAGTACTGCAGCAACATGCATTTAAATAGTATTTTTAACATAGTTCCCTAAGATGCCTCTTAACTACCTTAATTATGCGTAAATTGTAGTGGGGAACTCAAGTGGGGCACGCTGTCAAACAAAATTTGGTATGACCCCACATAAGGTGATATTAGGTCAGATGACTCAAAGTTTGATCAGAGGTAGTTTTAAAGGGTTCTGAAGGACACTAGTGAGGATGAACAAATTGCGAAAGTGTGGTTGTGATGCCTGTTCAACTGGATGTTCCTTGAGGGCCACATGTTCGAGCCGGACCCGATGGAATGTCGTGCTGGGAAACTGAGCCAATCTAATGCGAGGGCACATATCCCGGATTAGGAATGATTGGCAATGCAAGCTAGAGAGGGGTGGTGCACACTCGCAGAGTTATTCCATCTGACTATTTCATTGGCTGTTCCTCTCATTCACTAATCATCGGCCCCTTCCCCCCACCCCCCCCAGTCATTGGCCCCTTCCCTCCAATCATCAGCCCTTTTGTCCCTAATCATCAGCCCCTCCCCCACGATCTTCAGTCCCTCCACCCTCCTGCTCCCTCCCCCCCCCCCCCCCCCACCGATCATTGATCCCTTCACCTGTTCCCTCCCCCACAGCGTCTGAGTTGGTCACCTACCTCCATCCACCACTCTCTCAATGGTCATCGCCGACAGTCCCAGTTTTTCTATCTGCTGTGGCCACCACCATATCTAAATGAATCCCCCAACCCATGATGCTGACTCTGGAGTGTGCCTGTTGGCCTAGGTTGGCACCGCCAAGTTGACATTGCCAAGTTGACATGGGGTCATCCTGGCAGTGGCAACCTGGGCCAGCAACAATGCCAGAGGACATCTTTTAGCTATAACTTGGCCATAGCCCTCTCCTTCTACCTTTTGGCACCTCCTGGGTGATTCCCACATCCAGGTGAACCTGTTGTGAACTGCACAAGGACTGGGTTAATTATATTAAAATTTATTCAAATCCATGTAAAGCAGTTCACAACTGTCATGGATGTGAACCTTATGATATTGCTGGTGAGGGGAGGGGAAGATCAAAAATTGCATTCTTGCTGGTGAGATCTATGACTTCTGGATTTTGAGCCTCCACCAGCTGTTGTAAGCACGAGCATTGGCTCAAGATTGCTCCTACAATCTTCTCATGCACAGCATCTGAACTGTCTCAATAAAAATGTTGGTTTTTTTGCTTAAATCCATAGCCAAATCATAAAACTTCTTATAAGAAACATTTTGGATCTTTTCTTCAAATGGTACTCAATACATATTCTAATATGTATACATATGTATACATATTCTAATATGTATATGTATTATAATATGTATTATAATATGTATATGAATATGTAATACATATTCTAATATGTAAATGCACGGTGGTTAGCATTGCTGCCTTACAGGTCCAGGGAGCTGAGTTCAATTCCAGTCTTGGGGGACTGTCTGTGTGGACTCTGCACATTCTCCCTGTGTCTGGTGATGGGTTTAATCTGGTGCTCCTATTTCTGCCCACACTCCAGAGGTGTGTAGGTTAAATGCATTGGCCATGGTAAATGGGTGGTATTACAGTGATAGGATGGGGGAAAAAGCCTGTGTAAAATACTCTGTCAGAGAGCTAGCACAGACTGGATAGGTTGAATGGCCTCTTTTGTACTGAAGGGATTCAATGACTCTAGTTCAATTCCCCTTCCTTTGGGAGCAATGGTACCAGTTATTTTCCCCAATATTATCAGAAAAGCGTAGAATAAGAAAAAACATTAAACTAAATACTTTTCAACTGTTAGACTTTGTTTTGTTGCATCCTCTTCACGTCCAATTCATAATTGAAATGTTTAAGATTATTCCGCTTTTAAACTAATACAAGTTTGTTTTGGGGAAGATCTTGCTCTATGAGTTATCTATTCTTTTTCCTTTTATAAAATTTACTATTGGATAATATTAGCTCTATATAAAACACATTCAAATGCCACTGTTATGGAAAGTGTAAAGTTAATTAAGAGTGTTAACATATGAAGTTCGTGAATTTAGACTCCATGGTGCTCCTGATGCTATGCAAGACATGAAACAGGGAAATGAAGCTGCTAATGCTTGCAGTGTGCTCACCGCCAAGTTTCCTGCTGGGTACTGAGCTAGGACGGGCATGCCATGCTGCACAGCTAAGAGCAGGACTGGGATTACAGTGATATCTAACAACCAGTCCACATAACAGCTGAGTGCCACATATGTGCCCAGCCTACTAGTCCACGATGTGAATCCATCGCTGGCAATGCCCTTGGTGTTCCAGCCTTTATGACTTACGTGCAATATTAGAAACATATTTCTGTTTCAATAACAAAGTGTGCCCTACAGGCAATATGGATGTGTGCCAACGAGGTGGAAGTTGCAGCAGTTACTTGCATGTTACCTCTATGATGTTGTGCGATGCCGAGAGTGAATTGTTGTTGGCACTTCTTGTAAGGCATAGTGCAAGAGCACTTTTCTTGGTAACCTTCACGATTCCAGAAAATTTCTCCTTCACCTTTCCCCGTGGCCTGGAAGGCAGAATTTATACAGTGAGCCGGGTCCATTTAGACATTATAAAACTGCTCTTATTTGGTTGGTAGGGGGTGTGACTCAATGCTAAAGATAAACACTCTTCTCTGAACTATCCTTTCTACTAAGACATCAAAATTATATCCCCAAATGAAGACATCCTCTTCCTTGATATCCTTGTTGTGGTGAAATAAGACAGAAGGTTTTCTGAGGGAAATGTGCAGCCTTGGTTTTATGAGCAGGATGTTAGGATTTCATTCTCCATATATCCCGCTGTTTGATTCCATGAGTTCCTCTTGCATTAGCCAGTCTGTGACTTAAAAGAGTTGACCTCATGAAATGTCGTGCGGTTGCTTCAGTCTGCTGCGGGTGTTCCAGCTATCAATGTACAACAATACTGCTGCCACTGTAATACAGCTGCATAATTGACCCCAAATAGGCTTCTGGGAGTGATTCTTTTCAATTCTCATCCTAACCAAAAACCATTCAAGCTTCAATCTCCCAGTTTATGACTTTCTCTGACCCTTTAACTGATGAAAAGACTGATTCCTGAATAAGATGCTGCAATGGTCTCAGGCAGGCAGCCAGCATCAGGGGGTGGCAGGTCTGGGGGCCTTCATTGTCTAGTTGCTGAAATGAGGCGATGAAAAATCTGGACTGATGTTTACACTATTTCCTAATCAGTGGTCCCTGATGTGGAGAACCCAGTTGTGGAATCTGCCTTATTATTTGCTGTAAACATGGCCATTTATCCAATAGTCTCTATGCAGTGTAATTTCATTTGCTTGTATTGTACCCTTGGAAGAATTGTAAATCATGAGTTCCATGGGTGGAATGAATTATGGAGGTTGATCAATTATTGACAACCATGTTTGATTATTTTTTTGAATGTTGGTTATGAAATTATTTTAAATTCATTTTAATCCTTGATTTGCATTCAGTAATGATCATCTAAATGTGTGATGTCAGGTAGTATGACATTATATAACTTTTTGACGTTTTCATCAAAACATACACTCAATTGATTGTCAGCTATCAATGATTTTGTAACATTAGTATGATTGAAATATTAACTATTGTTATAGGATGGAGAAATATTATGATTAACTCCAGAGTAACATCTGATATAGTCATAGAATTTTAATGCACTAACCCATGTAGCATGATCCGTATGTATAAATCCTGATCCAAACTTCAATTTTCCTATTTTTGAAATTGGTCTATAATTTAAATATCAGTTCATTGTCGCCCTAGGTTCAGAAACACTATGGAAGTCTCAGAAATTCTATGAAAAATGTGTTTTTTATTATATGAATGTGTTTGTTTATGCCACGGCATGGCTCATTGATTCTGATGTACATCCCATACCCCACGTGGGTAGCACATGGGCAAATTCTTTGTCTCTAACTCAGCAGATTTAACATCAGTGCTGCTATTTTGAAGCTCAATCTATCAGCTAATGGTGTCTCTTAATCGTGCAGGTCTGAGCATGTGATTAGCAGCAGGAAGGGCCCATACCCTGTCATTTGATCTCTTTAAAGGGCTCATCAGCCACTTACAGGTTAGTTATTCATCAACTTCTACTGACTGTTGTTGTCATTGTACAAGTGTTTGATGTTTCCTGAAGATTTTTAAAGTTGTTAAAGTCAATAAAGTTGTCTGGCAGATGCTGAAAGATGTTGGCCTGACTTGAAGGATTTCGAACAAAGATGCTCCTAGGTGTATGTACAGTAGTGTGCATTCCATTAGAATACAACATGACGCGAAATTGGGCCAAGGACAGAGAGATCAGGGTAAGTCACTAGAAGTGAGCAAAGTTGGCAGAATTGGGGAAAGGGCTCTTGACTGGTGACAATCTATCCAGGATGTGCAGGGACCAATTCTCTAACCTTAGCCTTAGTGAAGAACAATGTGTGAGATAACTGCACTCAGTGAAATATATCACCAGCTACATTCGTAACTACAAGCTCAGAACCTGCAATGGAAATGATGTGAAGATGGCCATTTTTTTATTCATTCATATGCATGTGGGCTTCACTGACAAGGCCAACGCTTATTGTCCATTCCTAATTATCCTTGAGACGGTGATAGTGAGCTGTTTTTCTGAACCATATGGTGTAAGTACACCCATAGTGCTGTTGGGGAAGGAATTCCAGGGTTTTGATGCAGTGACAGTGAAGGGCTAGCAACGTAGTTCCAAGTCAGAATGGTGAGTGGCTTGGAGGGGAACTTCCAGTTTGTGGTGTTCCCATGTATTTGCTTCTGATGTCCTCCTAGATGGTTGTAAGTTTGGAAGGTGCTTTTAAATAAGTCTTGCTGAATCCCTGCAGTGCATCTTGTAAATGGTACATGCTGATCTAACGCATGGCCTTGCATTGGGCTTCTTTCAGACTGGAATGGAGATATTTGCAACATCTTGCAGCTTGCCATCCATTGCTTTGTAAGGGAGGTCTCTGTGGGTCCCTAATCAAAAAGAGCAGACTGCAATTTAAGTTTTTTTGCCAAAAGATAGCAGAGGAGTAAACACAAGGCTTTGTGAGGATTGCAACCTTCCCCATTAACTACAATGGATATCATTTGAGGGGAGTTGCTAGTAAACTCTTGAGATGTGCCAGAACCGAGAGATGTTTCACCACTCAATGTCCAGCTGATGCACTACCGTAGGCAGCGAATCACTGGGAAAAGGCATGATGTCTCCATTCTGCTGCACCCCACTCTATTTGAGTCTGCGTGGTAAACCTAATGATGGCTGCTGGCATTCATCTCAATCTGGCTCATGATCACAGTGCAGAATCCATCACGTATTTAAAGCAGATGTACGAGGCAGATTTTTTACACAGAGGGTGGTGGGTACCTGGAACTCCCTACCTGGGGAGATAGTGGAGGCAGATACAGTAGTGACTTTGAAGGAGCGTCTTGACAAATACATGAATAGGATGGGAATAGAGGGATATGGTTCCAGGAAGGGAAGGGGATTTTAGTTAAGTTGGGCAGCATGGTCGATGCTGGTTTGGAGGGTTGAAGAGCCTGTTCCTGTGCTGTAAATTTTTTTGTTCTTTGTTCTTTGTGATCAGCCTTCCTCCAATGTCGGTGCTGTTGCCACAGAGAGTACACAGAGTTTCAGCATGCTTGAACATGACACTCCTGGACCACTCTGGAGAAGTCCTACAGCATTTGGCTGTGCAAGTGACAAGATTCCTGGTGATATGCTGCATGCTGAAGAACATCAGCACCATGATGGCACAGATCCTGCTCCCAGTGAAAGCTCCATCTGCCATTCATTGACCCACTGGCCCAATTGATCAACATCCCATTGCAATCCTAAATAACTTTCTTCACTGTCCAGTATGCATCCAATCTCATCTGCAAACTTACTAACCATGCCTCCTATAGAGGTACAACGAGTTATGAGAAGGTAAATGGATTGCTGTTGACTATTACAAGGGGGATGGAATATAAAAGTAGGAAGCTTTTGTTACAATTGCACAGGACGTTAGTGAGACCATATTTAGAGTGTTGTGTTTTAGTCTCCTTATTTAAGAAAAGGCATAATAACAATAGAAGCAATGCATAGAAGATTTACTTGACTGATCCTGGGATGAAAGGGCTGTCTTGTGAGAAAAGGTTGGGCAGGTTTAGCCTGTATCCAATCAGATTTGAAGGAATGAGAGGCCATCTTTCAGAAACATAAGATCCTGAGAGGCCTTGACATGGTAGATACTATGAGGATGTTTCCTGTTCTGGGGGATACTAGGGTGATAGGACATTGTTTAAAAAAAAGGCCATGGAAGACTGGTTCAACACATGACTCAATGTCACTCTTTATCACCATCAATGGAAAATAGCATTCAATGAAGTGGAAAGCCGATTCTGGATCTGACCTGAGGTTAAAATTGCTTATATGGGGAATCCTTTAAATAGTCTTTTTTTTTGTAATCACCCCATTTAAGACAGAGATGAGGAGAATGTTGTCTCTCTCTGTAAGTCTGTGGAGTTCTTTTTCTAGAAAGTGGTCATTGAATATACTTAAGTCTGAATTAGTTAGATTCTTGACTGACATGGGAGTTGAACATGATATGGGGTATTCAGGAAGGTATCAGAATCACTTCGGGCATGATCATATCAAATGAAAGAACATTCACAAGGGTTGAATGGCCTACTCCTGCTCTTAAATTGTATGTTTGTATGTTACAAAGCCTGTTCCAGCTACAATGCAATTTCCTTTTAACTACCTCTCAGCAGTTCAGGCTCACTTTAACTAATGGTGGTCTCGCCATGTTGGTCTCGGTACTGTGGTGTGAAGCACAAGTAGTACAGCCTGCTCATTGTAGTCATGGTAATGAGGAAGCAGTAAAAACTGTGCAATCACATTGATCGTATTGTGGTACACTCAACCATTTTCAGAGGCTATTCAGTCCAGCACCCTGCACCCCATGAGTAAAGGCTGGTGATCCAACAACATCCGAGCATCACTATCCCTTTAAAACATCCCTAGTTACCATCTTCAATTCCTTCCCTGTGTTCTGTTAGCACATGTTACCTAATGCGTGAAAGAATATATTGTTTTCTATGACTCAGTATCAGTCCTGTCCTCCCAAAAACAAAAATACATTATTTTAATTATAAGGTTGGCAAATTCATATCAAAGTAATTGTGATTTATCACAAGTCCTGTAAATCTGTATAATTTCAGGATGATTTTTCCGCTAATAAACACTCACAATTGTTTTTCTTTTAATCAATGCTTTTCAAACTTTTCCCTGAGAGGGATCCCTTAAAGCAATTACAACTCCAGAAACCTGCAAATATTGACTCCCCAGAAACTCTAAATTCCAAAGACAGTATCTCCTGCCCAAAGGGAGACATAGCCCTGTAACTGCTGTAACTGTACTGCAGCAAGAAACCTAATGACACAATCTGCAAGACTTTGGGAGTATTTTTCGCCTAACTTGCTGGCTAGGAAACCCATGGAACACTGGTTCAACACGTGGCTCAATATCAGCCTTTATCATCCTCAATGGAAAATAACATTCAAAGAAATATAAAGCCAACACTGGACCTGTCCTTAGGTCAAAATTGGCCTTGTTGACCATGTGCCTGAATAGGATATCCTTTAAATAGTTTTTTTTATTTATTCATGGAACCTGGGTGTCACTGACTGGCCAGCATTTATTTCCCATCCTTAATTGCCCTCATTGAATGGCTTGCTAGACCATTTTAGAGGGCAGTTAAGAGTCAACCACATTGCTGTGGTTCTGGAGTCGCATGTCGACCTGACCAGGTAGCACAGCAGACTTCCTTCCCTAAAGGACATTAGTGAACCAGGCAGGTATTTTTCCCAAACCCATCGACAATGGTTTTGTGGTCATCAGCAGATTTTTAATTCCAGATATGTTTTACGGAATTCAAAGTGCACCATTCGAACCCAGGGTCCCCAGGCCATTAGCTGAGGTGAGACACTCAGAGATAGAAGCATGGCATCCTCTGACCATAAAAGTACTTCTCTGGGGCTTGGTTGATATTCCAGGGTTGGGGATCATTTTGGAAGCAGGGTGGCCTTAGCTTGGGTAACACTACAGACTGAAGGTGTGTTTATACTGTAGCCTTGAAAGTGGGAAATGCTGAGTGGGGGAGATGGAGTTGTGGGGTTGGTAACGGCAGTAGCTGGGATCTAATGGAATATGTCCCAAAATAATTTCCCAGTTAAGTTCTAGTTGATGGAGGTTGGAAGAAATATTTCTTTGGATTTTAACATCATAACTAACAGGTCACTAAGTTAACAAGTATGAAAAGAAATCAGGTAACATATTGAACTCCTGAGAAACTGCTCACACTACATGATAGACTAGATGAACAGAAACTGGACAACTTTTGTAGATCTTTTTGGATCCATTTGCAGATCTCCTGGATCCCCTTAAACCCAGTTTGATAAATAATGTGTTATTACATTACAAGATTACTAAAGTATAAAGTTTCAGAGCTCTTCAATGGGAGTTCAAAGAAAATATATCCACTAGCTAAAGAAAATGATCAAGTTTGCAGAGGCAAACATATCTCTCTGAGACATCACATGAAAAATGATAACTTGCATATCACTGTTTCCCTTCTCTTCACACACTAACATTTGGTAAGGGCCTAGTTGGCAGACAAAGCATCAAGAATTTAGCAATCCAAAATAGGGTCACCTGTCCATCGTTCTTTCTAACAAAACATATAAGATCCTCCCGCTTCTAAACTATTGGTTTAACATTCACCAGATCCAGACTATTCTCTGGAAACAGGCAAACACTTCAACCAGTTTCTACTAAAACTCATTTACCCAGATGCTCTGACTCTTGAGAAGAACAAAGGACAAGAATCAAATTGCAGTTTAACCCAATTTTATTAACAAATCTTTATCAGGCTGTCCCCAAAGATGTGCAAGGTAGGTTGATTTGCTGTGCTAAGTTCCCTCTTACTGTCAGGGCACCAGTTGGGTAAATATGTGGGGTTATGGGAATAAGGCCTGGTGGCGTTGTTGTTGGTGCAGACTCAATGGGCCAAAAAGCCTCCTTTTGCACTGTAGAGATTCTATGATTTTATATGAAACCAATTCTCAATTTCCATAATAGCTTAATATTTTCTACTATTTGTCTGAGATTTCTGATGCTATATGTGTTGATGAACTTGACTGAGTTGCCAGGTCCAGACTCTGCCATCTCTTGAACTCAGGTCTTCTTCACGAAAGTTGGCTTCACACATTCCCTTCCACCATCACACTGCCTTGTGTTTGCTGTAGGTTAATCTTTGCTAGTGATCGAGTCGCATATTCGCTGTGGTTGGCCTTCAAATGTCTCTTCCTATACTCTCTTTGCCCCCTTCTGGAAGGTTCTTTGGTTTTTAGCAATGAGGTCACTGGGTGTAGTCACAGCATCCAATGGGATTACCGATTCTATATATGGAAAATGCCAAGCCCCCTAGGCATCCATTGTCAGGTGCATGAGGTGCATGTAGCCACTTTCATATAAAGTAATGGCGGGAATCTGAGGGGTCAGAGAATCTCATCAAAATATACAAAATAACATCCTTGTTTGACTGAGCAGCTCTGGTTCCAACCTCCAGAGCAAGTCCAGGCTTGGCCTTCCTGCTTCTGACTTCTGTTTGTGTTTTAAACTTGGTCTGCCCGAATTCCCATCAGGCCTTGCTGCGAAGGCTGTTGACAGCTGTTTAATTTAGATTGTCCAATTCTGTGTCGGGCCTAATTATTCAGGCCATTGGCCACTTGGCCATAAGACGCTAAAAGAAGATCTAGTCTATAGACAAATAATCATATGTCATGGACAATCAAATTCTGTAGGAACTTATATAATGCTGCTGGCCTCCAATTTATAGGGATAGAAATTATACTTATCCATCTATGAATTAGAAGACAGATGCTAATGGCATTATAAAGCAGATATCTATCTAGTCAATCTCCTGTAGGAGAGGATTACATTGGAAGGCATTACTGATATATTTGCCAGTATCATGGTCTCTTCATAGATATTTCTTAGTTTTACAAAGGTCATTTGCTACTATTACCCATATTGTTTAAGTTGAAGAAATAGGCTTTCATTAACACTACAATGAAGTGACCGTGAAAATCGCCTAGTCGCCACATCCCGCGCCTATTCGGGTATGAAGGAGGATATAGCATGGCCAATGCACCTAATCAGTATGGATGAAATCTGAGCTCCTGGAGGAAACCTACGCAGGCACAGGGAGAATCTGCAGAATCAGCATAGATAGTGATCCAAAGCCAGTATTGAACAGGGATGCCTGACACTGTGAGGCAGCGATACTAACCATGGTGCACTTTGCCTCCCATCAGTATTGTGGAGTATTCCAAGCACTTAATAGATGTCAAATTCCCATGAATATAGGATATCTGCATTAATGGTGTAGATAAATACAAACTTTCTAGTTGACAGGATTGAAAAAACATATTATCAAAAAACAAGCCAGGAAATTGGTTCTACAGAAAATCATGGCCATCTTGATTTATTTTCCCTTTGTGAGCAGCAGTCTAAAACCAGTCCCAGTAAATCTATAGAAATGCATTTAAAAATTCTGCCGATACATGAGTTACCAAGGGGACAGGTTTTTACATTGCCCCAGGCCAAGTGACTCTGCCACGACCTTGTTTGCTGAACATCCTGAAATAATTGACAGGCTTCAGGGCAGGATAGAGGGTGACATCCTGTCATCCTCTCAGCATCTTGCAATTGATGGCTGCAGATATTTTTGTTGTCCTCGATGCCAGACTCTCCATCGCATCAATCCTTATACCTTTTGGCAAATGGGCTCTAAAGTCTCATCATGTGCTTCAGTAGAAGATGATGAAAGGTAGAGTTACTATCTTGCTGGGCCTCTTCTTGTAAATATTCTAGTTGACACTTATAGAAGGTGACTCTGCTTTGAATGGGTAATACATTTTCGAAATTATTTGATCCAGAGTAGTTGATGACAGCAAAGCGCCTGATGTGGTGTACATGAACTTTCAAAAGGCATTTGAGACAGTGCCACAGAACAGTCTTGGGATTAACATTTCAGCTCATGGGACATTAGCAACATGGATACAAAATTGGTGGAGTGACAGGGGAAACAGAGAGTTTTGGATAATGGATGCGTTTCTGGCTGGAAGAAGATTTGTAGAGGAGTTTCCCAGGGGCCAGCATTGAGAGCCTTGCTTTTCCTGATTTATATTTCCGACCTACATCTTGGTGTGTAGGACACAATTTCAAAATTTGTGGGTGATAAAAAAAACTTGAAAGCATTGTGAGCTATGAGGAGGATAGTGCAGAATTTTGTGATGAGTATCTGGTTCATAGTTCATGTTAAAATCTAGGGGATTTTCAAAGTAACTTCATTGCAGTGTTAATGTTAGCCTACTTGTAATAAATAAACTTTGAATCTTGAATATTTTAGAAGTAAAGTTTAGTTCTGAGGAGATTAAAGTTTAACAGTAGAAAATGGTATAAATGCAAATAAAACAGCTTGAAGTCTGTTACACTTAAAAGGTTGCAGCAATGTAAACCTAAGGGATTAAAGGCTACAAAGCTGGGAGACATAGAGCAGCAGATGGGCTTACTTTACTGGAGAAATTGTAAAGATGTGATTAGTGGCTTGGATGTCAGTTTGTGGAGGGATCAGAGTAGGCTATATCATCATGGAGTTAGATGATGCTTAAGAAGGTTCTCTGGTTTTAATTTATTGGTATGTTTTCTGAGAGGGTGAGTTTTCTGCAACCAGGGAAGAGGCTGGATGTTGCTGCTATTGTCAGGATCAAGACTGTTACGGCTCAGGAGAAATCCTGTGGAATTGAGAAAGTGGTGGAGGTCACTAGATCCATGCTGGTGAGAGTTAGGGCTCAGAGGAAATCCTGGGAGCCATTTATAGCTTGGTGCAGCTAGGAGAATGGTGTTTGGAAAAGCTCTGGGGCATTGCTAACTTAGTGAAACTAGGGGCCTGCGAAAAAGTTGGAAATGTGCTGGTATTAGAGATAGGAGTGCACTTTTTTGAATCCCAGAGAATGCAGTCTCAGAATAAATTAAATGATCAGGAAATAGTTTGAGGCTCTTTTGAGGGAATTCCGAGGTTGGATATTTGAAATCGTCAGGCTGAAAGCCCTCATGAGGGATTCAGAGTTAATGTGATTTTATGATTCATAGTAGTCACTGATGTCTATATAGGTTGCTAAGAAATCAGAGGAACCTAACTCGATTACATTTACTATTTAATGTGCATGTGTTGTGTTTGACCACAATTGGAGTATTGTATCCAGTGGTAGTACCACACTTTAGAAAAGATGTAAAAGCAGTGGAGAAAAGATTCACAAGAATGGTTCCAAAAATGAGAAATTTGAATTAAGAATATAGATTGAGAAATTGAGTCTTTTTTCCTTGGAGAAAAGACTGAAAGGAGATGTGACAGAAACATTCAATAGCATGAGAGGTCTGACCAGAGTAGATTGGGAAATATTGTTCACATTCATGGAAGGATTGCGAATGAGAGGATACAGATTTAAAGTAACTTGCAAAAGAATCATGTGTGATGAGATTAAAGTAAATTGTTTAACTTAATGAGTGACTAAGATCTGGAATGCTCACTTCCAGGGGTCTGGTAATGGCTGATGCAATTGAGGCATTTAGAAGGGAATTAGACTGTTATCTGAAAGGAAGAATGTGCACGGTTATGGGGAGAAGGCAGGAGAATGGCACTAAGTGATTGTTATTTTATTCTTTCATGAGATACTGGCGAGACATTAGCACAGTGATTAGCACTGCTGCTTCACAACATCAGGAATGCAGGTTGAATTCCTGCTTTGGGCCACTGTCTGTGTCCAGTGTGCATGTTCTTCCTGTGTCTGTGGTTTCCTCCCACATTCTGAAATACGTGCTGGTTAGGTGCATTAACCTGAACAAGCATCAGACTGTGGCAACCAGGGGAATTTCACAGTAACTTCATTGCAGTGTTAATGCAAGTCTTGCTTGTGACTAATAAATAAATTTTAACTCTTTATTGACCATCTCCTAGTGAATTGATCATTCAGAGAGCTGGTGCAGACACAATGGACCGAATGTCTTCTTCTGTACTGTAAAAATTCTGTAACTCTAATACTTGGTTAAGTAGCCCATTTTGAGAGTAGTTCTGCTAGAATTTCCATCATTATCCATCATGAATCTAAGATTAGTTATCTTTGATAAGGAAAGATAATGCTGCAGTGGTGCCTAAGCAAGCAAAGCAAGATCATTTACCCCATTGTTATACAGTTTAATGATGGAAAATTAGCCATTTACCACCCAACTGTTAATGCTTAATTTACACTTCTAAACATGTAAATGTAACATTATTAGTAAACTAAATTATCAAATGAAACATTAGATAAAATATTCCTATCATGCAAATGAAATAGCTTAACAAATGGAAATGAACTACTAGGCTCTTCTTAATGACAGATTGAGTATCTGCTGGTGGTAACGGGAGCAAGACCATTACATTTTGGATAAAGAATTCATTGAAAGGAAAAAAGAATGTTTCTCTCTCAAAGTGATATAGTTAAAATATATAAACAGCAAAATGTTCCTGTAACTCCTAAGATCAGGAAGAAATTCATTTGAGAGATAGATGCCTCTGCTCAGTTTTTATTGTATGCTGGCTAGAATAAGTCATAGAGTCATAGAGGTTTACAGCATGGAAACAGGCCCTTTGGCCCAACTTGTCCATACTGCCCATTTTTTTAAAGCCCTAAGCTATTCCCAATTGCCTATATTTGGCCCATATCCCTCTATATCCATTGTACCCATTGTACCTATCTAAATGCTTTTTTAAAAGACACATTTGTACCCATCTCTACTATCTCTGGCAGCTTGGTCCAGATACTCACTACCTTCTGTGTGAAAAAATTGCCCCTCTGAACACTTTTGTACCTCTCGCCTCTCACCTTAAACCTACACCCTCTAGATTTAGACTCCCCTACCTTTGGGAAAAGATATTGACTATCTAGTTGATCTGTGCCCCTCATTATTTTATAGAACTCTATAAGATCACCCCTCAGCTTCCTATGCCCCAGAGAAAAAAGTCCCAGTCTATCCAGCCTCTCCTTATAACTTAATCCATCAAGTCCTGGTAGCATCCTAGTAAATCTCTGCAGATTTGCCTAGTAGTTTGCAGATGGAACAGGTACTCACCATCTTTGGTCTAAAGTTGATTAATTTCCTTCCCACCTCTTCTATTTGGGCTTTGGATCAGAGATATTGATGTGGACTTGATGGTTTGATTTATAAGGAGAGGTTGGGTAGACTGGGACTTTTTTCTCTGGACTGTAGGAGTGATCTTATGTAGGTCTATAAAATAATTTTAAAAAAGGCATAGATCAGCTAGATAGTCAATATCTTTTCCCAAAGTTAGGAGAGCCTAAAACTAGAGAGATACAAAAGGGTCGATGGAAATTTTTTTCACACAGAAAGTGCTGAGTGTCTGGAACAAGCTGCCAGAGGTAGTAATAGAGGTGAGTACAATTTTATCTTTTATAAAGCATTTAAACAATGACATGGGTAAGATGACTATAGAGGGATTTGGACCAAACGTGGGTAATTGGGACTAGATTAGGGGTTGAAAAAGGGGTGGCATAGATAAGTTAGGTTGAAGAGCACATTTTCATGTTGTAAATCTCTTTAACTTTAAAAAGGTTGTTCAGTGGCCTTAACTGGGGCATGCGGAAGGCAATTCCTCCTGGTATTATTGCTAGACCATTAATCCAGAAACTCAACTAATATGTTGGGGACCTGGGTTCAAATCCCACCATAGCAGATTGCGAAACATGAATCCAAGAAAAAAATTTGACGACCATGAAACTATTGTCAATTGTTGGAAAAACCCATCTGTCCTCTAATATGCTTTCAGAAAGGAAATCTGCCATGTTTACCTAATCTGGCCTACACTTGGTTAATCTTTACTGCCAGAGAAGTTGATTTCCAATAATGAATAAATCAACAATGTAACTTCAATGCTGATGAAACTTGGAATGTCGAATAAAAATTCACAAATAAACATTTCATGGAAGAGTCAAATCAGAAAACTCTCGGCATCGATTTTTTGCAAAGCTCTTAGGCAATCACGAACACATCCACAAAAGTTAAGGCCAATCTGATATTTGATTGCAAATGAAAAGACTTAAAATTCTTCTGTTTGCAACCATGATCACTCATGATCAAACCGTGGAATGTATGTTAATACCTGGGTCAAAGGAGGTACATAGAGTCAAAAATAGAAAATGCTGGAAAATCTCAGCGGGCCTGACACCATCTATGGAGAGAGAATAAAGCCAATATTTCGAGTCTGGATGACCCTTCATCAGAGCTCAATTGTGAGATGCAGTTTTGGTGAAGAGGTTGGTGGAGCGATGCTGCACAAATAGCAATCTTTGGGTATTGGCATTCAACCATGAAATTGTCCATTGCCTGAAATGGTCACATCATTTGTGTGTAAGTAACAACAGAGACCACAGGCAAGATATTCCGACTGTGCTCGCCCCAAAACCAGAAAAGGTTAACGAACGGACCTTTCCGTGGTCCATCCCTGGCCTATCCCGATTCCTGTGGTGGATGGGATGGTAAAATTCACTCCATTAACCTCACTGTTGTTTTATTAGTAAAACCCGGGCCGTTATATTTGTCCTTTAATAAGGATATCCTGCTGATCTAATAACTTGCAGCATTTAAATAATGAATGGAGCTAACCGCGCAATATAAAGTGACACAGTCACATTCATGTCATATCACACCAGGACCATACAGCGATATTCTATCACAGTGGCTTATTTTTATGATATTGCTTTCGACTTGTGAAAATGTTATTTTGCGGTTGATAAAAAAGCTGTACTTGTTCTGAAGATGAATAGGCCGCTGCAGTGTGGCATGGTTGCTGTGGCATGTGGGAAGTATACAGGCATCAGTATGATTCACAGAAGGGCCTGGAACACAATAGCAAGCAGATCAGAAAGACACAGAGTAAGGCGGATGGTAAAGTCTTGCAAAATATACACAAGCAAGAGCGCTAAAGACAGTATAAGATATACAGACACAAGAGGGTAGATCTTGGGCAGAATTTTATCTACCCCCACTGCCATGTTTGTAGCTGGGATGTGGCCATATAATTTTTAGGGCAGTTTTCTCACCGAGCCTAACTTCTCTGCAATTATACGCTTGGACGGATAAAGCCCAGGCTTGATCATCTTCACTTGCACTAATTGGGGCAATTTGCTGCTCATCTTCAATTTTCAAGCTGGTGGGAAGAGTTCAGTGGTAGGAGAGATACTGAAAATAAACTGTATTCAGATCTTGGGTAAGACTGAGGGGTGGGGTGCCTTCACCAGCAGCTCCCTTTAAACATCAGGCCATTTAAACCTCAAAAGGTCAGTCTCTGGGGGGAGCCTGCTCCTCCTCATTGGCTTCTGTTCCGACACCCCAACCATCCGCCCCCACCACCCTCTGCCCACTTCCCTGCGCTTCACTGCCCCTCCCTGCCCAAAGACCCCCACGCTTATCTTGTCCTGGACTCTTGGGATTGAGGCTTTAGCGACTGCAGGCAATCCCAGTCCTGTCCACTGCAGCCTCTAATACTGCAGGGATTAGCGAGCTACCAGGAAATCAGATTGGCTGGAGGATATCCAAGGCGAGACTTTCTCCCGAGTGAGGTGTAGAAAAGGGGAAATAAGAATGCTGGTATGAATTGGCCTTGTATGACTTAAAATAGAACACCAATAAAAACTAGGAAATAAGAATACTCGTCCAAACAGTTTTTCTTTCCTATGGGTGGTGGGGAGGAGGGTTAGATTTAGATTTATTATTATTATGAAATGTGTTAGTAAACAGTGAAAAGTATTTTTTCTTGCATTTTATACAGACAAAGCATACCGTACATAGAGAAGGAGAGGACAGTATGCAGAATGTCGTGTTACAGTCATAGCGAGGATGCAGAGAAAGATCAACTTAATGAGTTGGTGGCACAATGAATACCCATTTCAGTGTGAAATCACTGTAGGGAAGGCAGTTTTGGTGGCAATGTGGTTTCATCGGCTTTTCAGACGGTAAAAATGAAAACCTGCCATTCTAAAAATCCTTGCTCATGACATTGTGTCTTCTTGGAAAGCGAGGGATGGTGAATTGGCGACCTATAAGGCATCTCTACTTATCTTCATTTTCATTGACCTCGGCTTGAGAGATGTAAACGGGCTGCTGCCTCAGTAGTTTTACCTGATGGCAAGCAGAATCTTACCCCGACAAGGGATAAGCTCACAAAGACAGAAGCAGATTTAAAACTAGAGTTATAGTAAACCGAGACAGAAAGAATGAAAAAAAAGAGCAGAGTGCATCAATTTTATGGGCTTTTCCTTGATTTCTTGGCTGTTGGTATTTATTTTGCAGTTCAGGCTCAGCAGTTTTGATCAGTTCTGCTTTTACACACGTAGAGATTAACTGAGTGATCATTTTTGCAATATGCAGTGTGCTCTTGGCAGTTTTATCTTTGGACTAGTTTTAATAAAATATGTAAATCTTTCATATTATACTACTTTTAATTGATAATTAGCATAAAATTCCAAATTAATGACAATCTGTTTGAAACCAAAAGTAACTGATTCTGGAGCCTTTCTAATGGTATAAGATGCTATCTGTCCTAAAAATGTAATGTAATTTCACATTTCTAAGGCCTGGATTATAAATTAATTTTACATCCTTGCCGAGTAGGTAAGGACTGTACAAGTTTACAGCTTATAAAATGTATACAAAAGAATGTAATTTAAGATTTTCATTGAATATTATTTTTGAAAGGCAGTCGAATAAAAGAAATACTTAATTTTTTCATATTTTACATTAGTATATTTTGTAGAAATAAGTCACACATCTTTTTATATCACTGAATAGGCCACTACCATGTGCGAGTCCCATTTCATTACTTGCCTTCCTTATGTGTTCCATTGCATAGTGTAGAGCTTATTCAGGTGTACATAATACAGATGAATTTAATGTGAGCTAATGGATTGCTGCACTCAGACTAAACACAATACTGTGTAAGAAAGCTTTCAGTATTTTAAAAACTTACAACGATGTAAAACTTCCGTGAATTAATGGAGCAAAATGGAGATCAACATGATTGCTGGGTTTTGGTAATTTTAAGTCAAGCATTTAATGGAGTAAAGAAAAATATTTGTATTTTCAAATTTATATGTGGAGGCTTTACTGGTTTCATTATTTATGAGACAGAAAATGCTACTTGCAACAAGATTGTGAAAAAAATTAAAAATTCAACCACCACCCGCCTCTCCATTATGAGAAAAGTGATGTTTGATCATTATCAGAGCACGATCTTGCATAAACCAGAAGAATTTGGAGATTTTCAAATCCAATGATTTAAAAATGTAAGCATTTTAATAAACAAAACATGCTGTACTCCGGGGATAAATATCGATAAAGAGTCAAGATATCATTAACATATCTAAACACAGGAAATATAAAGTGGAGCACTCAACTGCAAACCAGTAGTTATATTCACTCAATGATAGCAGAACTGAAAAGTAAGCACTTTTAAACATTCAGATGTCAACAACCATTGATGTGTATCCCTGACCCAAACCCGCTTTTAGTTCCAAACAGCTTACTTACACAGTAACATTTTCAGCACCTTCAGACTTCTGCCACTGGCAATATTAATTAAACGTTCATACCAAACCAGCCCAAAGAATGAACATAGTAACATTGGAAATAGTCCACAGGGGATTCACCAGGTTAATTCCTGGGATGAAAGGGTTGACTATTAAAACTTAAGAACCAGGAACAGGAGTAGGCCAGCTGGCCCTTCGAGCCTGCTCTGCTATTTAATAAAATCATGGCTGATCTTTTTGTGGACTCTTAACCACTTATCCATCCACTCACCATAACTCTTAATTCCTTTACTGTTCAAAAATCTACCTAACTTTGCTTTACTTCAACGAGGTAGCCTGAACTGCTTCACTGAGCAAGGAGTTCCATAGATTCACAACTCTTTGGATGAAGAAGTTTCTCCTCAACTCAGTTCTAAATCTGCTCCCCCTTATTTTAAGGCGTTGTCCCCTAGTCCTGGTTTCACCCTCCAGTGGAAACGACCTCCCACAGTTTATCTTATCTATGTGCTAATTTAATATGTTTCTATAAGATCCCCCCTCATTCTTCTAAATTCCAGTGAGCATAGTTCCAGTCTACTCAGTCTCTCCTCATAAGCCAATCCTCTCAGCTTCGGAGTCAACCTAATGAATCTCCTCTGGATCCCCTCCAGTGCCAGTATATCCTTTCTCAAGGAAGGAGACCAAAACTTTACACAGTAATCCAGGTGTGGCCTCATCTGCACCTTATAAAGGTGCAACATAACCCTCCTGTTTTTAAACTCCATCCCTCTAGCAATGAAGGACTAAATTCCATTTGCCTTCTTAATTACCTGCTGCACCTACAAATCAATTTTTTTTTTTGCAATTTATGCATAAGAACATCCAGGTCCCTTTGTTGTCCTGTCAAGGGATACTATGTAGTCTGTATTCCTTGTATTTTAGAAGAGTGAGAGATCACCTTTTTCAAATATATAAAATACTGACCGGGTTTGACAGGGTGGATGGTCAGATGTTTTCACTAGTGGATACTTTCAAACAAGGGGACATAGCTACAAGATAAAGGACCGGCCTTTTAAAACTGAGGTGTGTAGAAATTTCTTCTTACAGAGATTGGTGAATCTCTGGAATTCTCTGCCCCAAAGGGTAGTGGTGGATAAATATTTTTACGTCAGAAGGCTATGGGGAAATGGCACAGAAAAGTACCTGAGGCCAGCATTCATCAGCCATGTTGGTATTGAATGACAGCAGGCTTGAAGGGTCGGGTGATCTATTCCTGTTTCTATTTCTTGTGCTCATTGCATAAAAGATCAGCTTCTACCACCCACTTCTCATTGTATCTACATCCCTATTTTCTCTGCTGCAACTTATGGGCCTGGATTTTTATGCTCAAGGCAGCTGGTGGGAATCGGAAGAAATATTGGCTCACCTTGATTACCTTGGGAAAATGTGCCGACAACTTTTGGCACCAGGGATGGGGGGAAGTAGGATGCAGTTGGACCAGCCAACCTGGGAAAAGATTTGGATATAGCTACAATGACTTCTGGGTCCAGAGGTGGGCTGTTTAAGGGCTCTCTATGATGCTGTGGGATTTTGTCCCAGTCAGATAAGCTTGTTATGTATACTTGGCTGAAAGTCAAGATACCCATTAGAGTGTTGAATCACCTGAACCCCAGAGAAAATATGGTTTGGTTGACATCCCTGGCTCTCTGATCAATTTCACTATGTTGACTTACACAAGATCAATAGGTTTCCAGTGCTTACGGTTTTATTTATTGATGCTTTAAAGGACAGGTGATTGAAAAATGTATATATTTTTTTAAAAATTCTGAATAAATCATGGGTTTTTAAAAGCTTTTTTCATACATCGCATAGCTGCTACAGACATTATTTGTTCTGCATATCGAATAGTGCATGCTGAATAAATGGGCACTGAGGTGCCAGAGGAAAGTATGAGTACTCATTGGAGGTGGGTGGAGGAGTATAGTTTGGCTTGGGGAAGCAAGCATAGAAGGAAGTCTCACAATACCAGGTTAAGGTTCAACAGGCTTATTTGGAATCATGAGTTTTCAGAGTGCTGCTCCTTCATCAGGTGAGTAGAGAGGTAGGTTTTACAAACACGGCGTATAGCGACAAAGACACAATTGCCAGATAATGGTTGGAATACAAATCTTTTCAGATAATCAAGCCTTTATAGGTACAGACAGTGCAGGTCAAAAGAGGGGTGATCATAGGTGAAAGGCCTCAAACCAGGACAGTCAGTAGGGTTTTGCAAGCCCAGGCCAAATAGTGGTGGTTACATGGAATGTGACATGAACCCAACTTCCTGGTTGAGGCCGTTCTCATGAGTGCAGAGTTTGTTTACCAGTTTCTGCTCAGCGATTCTGCATTGTCGTGCCCACATCATGGGGTGGGGAGTAGGGGGAGGGGGACTGTTGGCAGAGGTCAGATCTTTTGAACTTACTTTCCAAAAGGGGTTACCTCATCCAAACTATGATTCAAGGCACCTCTAAGGGATCATGAAGCACAACTGTAAGAACTCACTGACGTGAATGGCAGCAAGATTTCAGCGAATTAAAAGCCAACTCTCCGATTGAGAAGTAGTCAATGGCAATGTAAAATTGTCACCAAGATCTTGAGGACTGTAATTGGAACAAATATCTTTATACAGAACATTGTTAGCTCATGGAATCACTGTCACAGAGAACACTTGAGAGTCGAAAGCATTTTTTCTTTGAAGAAAAAGTTGGATAAATATTTAAAACAGCAAATTGCAGGGGCTATAAGGAGAAAACAGTATCCGCCAATGGAATTCATGATCTAGCAAAGAAGCAGCATAGACTGAAAGTCTTCCTTTTATGCTGAGGTACTAAAGCATCATCAGCTGTTCCTTATCCACAGAGGCAATACAACAGATCCAAATAGGACCCATTTTATAATCATAACCCAGAATTAGCTCAAGATTGCACAAAAGTCATGGCACAAATTCCGGGTTTGTTTTAGCTACATGAATAGATAAAAATGCAACAAAAAGCAAGACTGGAGGAGAAAACTGCCAGCAACTTTGTGATAACCCCCAGGACTTACATGGGGTATCCTTAATGTATTTCCCTGTGTGAGTTGTGGAATTCAAGTTCCTATGGTAACAGGCAATTGCCTAATCAGGTGGAACTCGTATCCTGAGTCCTTGATAAGATGCATCTCTCAGTGGGTTTAGTGTTCTGTCCCCTGTCTGTGACTCATATATACACAGCACAGGCTTGTGCTTTAACTTTTGCTGTGATAAATAAATGCTGTTCCTTTCCAGTTGGCTTCCTGAGTTATTACAAATTTTTACTTTCCTTTATTGCATTGTAGTTGTCTTTATATTTCTATCCAGAAAATTGTTCAGATCGTCCAGAGTTTAATTGGGAAATTCTGAGTGAGTACATCATGGTGTCAGCCAGGACATGGATAGAAAGGGGCAATTTGATGGCCTGGGTGGGAGGCTGGTTAAGTGAGCAAGCGAGCTTCTCGGTATGGCAGCTAGAGGCTTGACTAGTTCTCACTTCTGGGCCCCATTTCCAAGCCACCCATCAGCTGCTTGTGTGAAAATGTTGAAAAGAGGTGGGGGAGGATGGAATTTCTCCTCTTGTTTTTGGCATTGAAGGTCAGGTTGAGGCTGCCTGCGGGTAAATGATGTGATCAAGGTTCTTATACGTTTTCTGCTTAAATATACAGTGAAGCATACATACTTATTACAATTTTTTGTTTATTTAATGTGACACTTGTTGTTGGTAAACTATAAAATTCACAATTCTCGTGCCAACATTCAAAATTTAGCTTACTTCTTCATTTAAAGCTCAATTTTAAAAATGTTTTCTTTTGTGGAAATCATAGAATCCTTACAGTGCAGAAGGAGGCCATTCGAACCATCAGGTGTATACTGATCAAATCCCACTCAAACCCTATTCCTGTAATCCTGTACATTTACCCTGCTAATCCCTTTGACACTAGGGCAAATTTAGCATGGACAATCAACCTAACCCCCACATCTTTGAACTATGGGAGGAAACTGGAGCAGCTGGAGGTAACTCACACAGACACAAGGAGAAAATTCCACACAGACAGTGACCCGAGGCAGATTTGAACCTGGGTCCCTACACTGTGAGGCAGCAGTGCTAGCCACTGTGCCACCATATTGCCCCGAAATGCTGGTATAATCTTTTTGTTATCAGGCTCTACATTTTAACTGATCAGATATCCTATACTGTATATCCCCACCCCACCCCAGCTTCCCAAATCATGCACGTCCAACAGAATCTCAGCTGCAGAGTGCACCAGTATGTAAATCATTACAAATCTGGGAACAGGATCTGTATCCACTGGAGAGACTGAAGTCAACTCGCTGAACAGGCCAGTGCGCATGGACCGATTTTTCTGGGCCGAGATTGGAGCATGCGTAGTATTCCCACACTACCAACCTTCCATTTGCTGGCCAGCCCCACGGCCTCTCTTGGCTGCCTCTCCAGTCCCCTGCATGGTCCAATTGCTACCCTTCCCAAACATGTCATGGCCGGCCTGGACTACCATCTCTTCCCTGGCCCACCTTGACCTCCAAGGTGCCCCCTGGCCAATGACACTTTGTCCCTTGGGCTGTTCCAGAGGACCAGACTGGCACTGCCAAGCTGGCAATGCCCAAAAGGCACCCCCTTTACCCCTAACCTCCTGGGGGGCCTCAGTGGACCCCATCACTCCAGTAGCGTCCACCTGCCAGCTCCCCGGAAGTGATGGAACTGTTGTAAACCATGCCGAAGTGTAACACTTCAGTCCCAGCCCACTACTTCCATGCAAATAATATTAAAATGATCTTTAACATAATTTATTCAGCTCCACGCTGATTTCTGGAGTGGAGCTGACGACACTGGAAATCTGGGACCAGAGACTTGCGGAGGCCATGGCACTCTGTGGGAAGCTTGCTAAATGTCTTCCACCTGAGTCTCCCAGGGGCTGCGCTGCTGAAGCAGCACTCTGGGCTGGGGAAATCATCACTATACTCTTCTCATCATGACCAGTGTAACATTTTCTCAAAAATGTGAGATCCACTGAAACTGAAGATTGTTGCTCCAACCAATGAACTTGGACTTGAAATAAATTCAATATTGCATGTATTTTCTAAAGTGATGAAATTCTTATTAAAAAATGACCAATCTGATGAAATTCAAGTTATGTCCCTTCACACTATAAAGCTCGTAGTTACAGCAATATTTCTAGTTTCCTATTTCGTTTTATTTTATGTGCATCCACCATATTAGATATTATACCGCAGAGTATTTTACTCCTGGTGGTTGCATTAACAAGATCTGAGTCTGATCAATGTTATTGTGCACATTCTTAATATTGGTAAATATCATAAAAATATCCAACAAATCTGAATCATTGGGATTAATCTTTTTCCAACTGTGAGTTTTTCCTCTGAAATTCAGTGTAAATACGATATGAAGGTTCTGAGGCTTTCCATGAGTGAATAACAGGATGGTAGAACTTCAAAGACTTCTCCATTACTTCTATCTGTCCTACCAGATGTGAGTATGCTTAAAACATGTGTAGGACTCAGTTTGCCACTGTAGGAAAGCACACGGTGGGAAGTGCTCCAGTCACACTACTTCCAGTTTCAGCAGGCAGTCTGGTTGAAATGGCTTCAGAAGTAAGAATGTTTAATGCTGTGCCTCTGTAGTGGGGAGCAGATGTGCTCCTCAAAACCAGTCTGGCTGCTGCCACTCCAGGCCCTGCCATCTTGTCCTGACCTGGAGATCTGACAGGGCCACCTGATGTTGTGGCAGTTCAGAGCCGCTGCGATCATTCAATTTCCACCCATAGCACTGTGATATGGATGGTGGGCTTTCAAAATGGACTGACCCTCCTACCAGCTCCATTGGCTGGCCAGTCAGTACGGTCTGCTGGCCAGTCAGTTTGATAATTCAAATCTCTCTGTGTGGATTTTGAAGGAATTTGATATCAAATTGAACAGAAATGACTATGTAGTAGCCTTTCACTGTAACACTGTGACAAGCCTTAGAGTACAATAGGTACAAATTGCTCAGCAATAAAGCCTATTTCTAGAAAGGCAAGATGTTTGTATCACTGGGCTAGTGACCCACAAGCACAGAGTCTGGAGACATGGGTTCGAATCCCACCAATGACATTGAATTTAAATTCAATTAATAATTATGGAATTCAGTAATGATGACCATGAAACCACTATTTATTGTCAAAAAAGGCATCACTAATATCCTTTGAGGAATGAAATCTGTCATCCTTACGCAATGTGACCTACATGTGCCTTCAGACCAATAGCGATGTGGTTGACTCTTAACAACCCTCTGAAAATGATTTAACAAATCATTTAGTTCAAGGGTAGTTAGGGATGGGCAACAAATACTGGTCTTGCCAGTGTCACCCACATCCCATGAAAGAATAAATTAAATAAAAATGCATGCCTTCTTATGCAGAAGTATAAGGCTTGCTTATTTGTTTATTTATTCATCAATGTGGGCATTACTATCTGGGTCAGCATTTATTACGTAGCCCTAATACTCCAGAGAAGATGATGTCGAGCCTTCTTGGTGAGCCAGATAGTTTGCTAGATCATTTCAGAAATCAATTAATAGTCAACTGCATTGCTGTGGGTCTGGCATCACATGTAGGCCAGATTGGGTATGGAAAGGAGATCCTCTTCCATCAAGAACATTTGTGAACCAAATGTTTTTTTTCCTATGATAATACAGTAGTTTCATGGTCACCATTAATGGCATTGGAATTTTAATCCAATCTATTCAATTAAATATAAACTTTTCAACTGTCATGATGGGATTTGATTCATGCCCCTGAACCTTTAGTCCAGGCCTCTGGGTTACTCATTCAGTAACAATCACTAAGCTGTTATATTCAAAGCAGATGGCTATTGCAGTAATATACACACCAATGTTCTCTAGAGTATCTATCTTAGGGATAGAATCAAAGAATCCCTACAGTGCAGAAGGAGGCCATTCAGCCCAGCAAGCCTGTGCCAACTCCAACACAGCATTTTATCCAAATCCTATTCCCTTAACCCCACATATTTACCCAACTAGCTAGACAGCAACCACACAAGAGAAATTTATGAATTATGGACATTGCCTTCATTATAATGCTTTTAAATGGAACTGAACTTGGGCTGTTCTGCCCCATATGTTTGGCACAATAGAAGCCAATTTGGTGCCAAAGTTGTAGCTTGCGTCAAATACCACTAAAGTGAGATGTTAGGATGAACATTAGGATGTGCACTGAATGTATGCAGAATAGGCAGATTATCGTGTCATGTGATGATGATTTTAATCCAGGACAGCAATTTCAGGACTGGCGCAGTTATTATTCTCCTTGTGAGAGAAAGATGCAACTCTGCCATATATATTCCTCCACCTGATGTTTTACAACTTCCATATTTTGGCATGACTATCACTTCTTTATTATCCATTTGTTGTCTTTTTGCATATTTGCTCTCACTAAGGGGTCTCTATGTCTAGGCCAATTTATCTTTAATCAGATCATCTTTTAGCTGAGCAAAATTGACAAATATCTGATAGCTGTGATATTGCTGTTCAATAATTTCATTTTCACTCTGAGCTCTAATATTGAATGCACAATGTTCGTATGCAACTTTTACCTGGTTTGTATTGAAAGCTTTCAAATTCTCTGTTGTCTTTTTTCTTTGCTCGTCAGTTAGATTTAGAGTAGCATACACTTTCCAGCAGTCTTTCCCACAATGTTCTTATTGCTTCAGGTTTGTTCATTAAGTCTGTTTCAATCTCACAGTTTTGCCATTGTAAGTGGAAATTCTATCCATTTTGCCATGCATCACTTTTCAATGCTGCTGGAGGTGGATTTGGAAAATTTACTGTGATCAACTTTTTGACTCAGTAACATTTTCATAGCCTTTGTTTGCATCCATTTTATCCTTTTCTTTGCAGCCAGTAATTTCACTTACAGCACATGCATGCTTTTCTTTTGTTGGCTTTGCAGCAGCTTTTTTACAACTTTGCCCTTCTGAGTTGTGTCTCACTTGAAGCCTTTGTCTGTTTTGCTTTTTTTCATTTCAGCAGCTTTTTTTTGTTGCAGGTGTTTAGCCATTCTGTATTCCAGGGTTCTCAATGCCTTCAGTGCTTCTTCTCTAGAGTTCAAAAGTCTGCTTTATTGACTTCTGCACACCATGAGCCCGATTTTACCATTTTCATTCTAAGTGCTGATTCTGGGTGGAGTATAAATCCGACTTAGAAATCCGCTTTCAGGCACCCCCATACGCTCTCAGCCATCTCCAGTCCGATTTGTGCTGTGGACGGAGCTTAGTGCTGCCGGAATAATAAGAACTCTGAACTGCGCATGCACAGTTAGAAAAAAATTGGAAAAAGTGCGTCTGTGTCAGATTGCTCCCGGGCCGCAGAAAATAGACAAAGTGGCCTGGGAGCCCAAAACCAGAGCAAGGGTGTATCTCGGGAGGACAAGAGGGAGGAAGGAGGCGGTATGATGGATCTCTGGGGGGGCAGATGGATTTCTGGTGGGGGGGCAGGGGGAGTCTGCTGCCACTCTGCAGGCAATGGGTAGTGAGGGGAGGGGCCAAGAGTGGCAATTAGTCTGGATACTGGGAGAGGTGGATAAGGGATACACACACACATCACTATCCCCTCTTATCCACCCACCCTATTATCCAGACGGATCACCACCCCTGTCCACCTTCCCCCACAGATCTCCTGCAGAGGGGCAGCTGACCCCTCTGCACCTCATCAGAGATCCATCTGCCTTCCCACCAGAGATCCATCTGTCCCTCCTACAGAGATCCATCTGTCCCTCCTACAGAGATCCATCTGCCCCCCACCAGAGATCCATCTGTCTCCCTCTACCAGAGGTCCGTCCATCTGCCTCCCCACACTACATCCATCTGATCTGCCTTCCTCCTCTCCCCCCCTCCGACAATGAATTTGCCTCACTCCCCACCACAGAGAATGGTCTGGCCTCACTCCCTCTTCCATGCAGAAGAACATCTGACCCACCTCCTCCCCCACCCCACCCCATCACCACCAGACAACAATCAGCCCTGCCCCCTGCCAGAGGTACATCTGACCCGCCTTCTCCTCCTCCGCCCCACAACCAGACAACAATCTGACTTCACTCCCCTCCTCCCCCTTCCAGCCAGAGAATGATCTGACCCGCCTCCACCCCCACCACTGATCTGAGTCAGAGAGCTGTTGGAATCACTGAATGCACTCTTCAGAGACTGGAGCACCCGATTCAGACTTTTATTCAGCAGATCCCTAAAAGCTCGGTTCCGGATTGGTAAACACAGTGTAAAGGGGGAAGTGCTGATACAGCTGGGTGAGCAGTTTATTAATTCAATTTAAATGCATGCAAATGTACCCAATTTGGGCACAGAACAGCTCCCTGCCATTCACGGGTCTCTGTAATAAAGTGGCGATCTCTTCGGACTCAAGTGCAGATCGCAATGAAGGCCTCATATTCGACTTTACCACAATTTCATGCCCGCAAATTGTTGGTAAAATTGGGCCCCGTGTTCCAAGTAAAAGGACAGCAGTTTCCATCAGTATCCGCTTATGTGAGAGGCTTTATCGCACATATCTTAAGATATCTGCGTCCAGAGGCAACCCTGTGGCATAGTCACATGACAATGGAAAGCCAGCAGTGTCAATCGGACTGCATTACATTTAAAATCCCAACAGTATGTAATTGATGAGGCATTGATTATGTAGGATATACAGCACAGAAGTAGGCCATCTAAGCAAATTGGTTCATGCCAGCATATATGTTCCATTCAAGCCTTCATCCAAGTTTCCTAATCTTCGTCTGTAATTATAACCCCCTCTTCCCTTTAAAAGCATATTTAATTTCCTTCTAATGCATTTATACTATTTGCTTTAACCACTCCCCATGGCAGCGAGTTTCACATTCTCATTACTCTTTGAGTAAAGATGTTTTTATTGACTCCCTATTGGGTTTCCAGGTGATTCTCTAATATCAATGGCTTCTAGTTATGCTCTTCTCCACAAGTGGAAATATTCACTCATGATTCACTCTATGAAAACTGCTTATTATTTTAATAACTCTATGAGCTCATCCTTTTTTCAAGAGAAAATAGATCCAGGATGTTCATTCCTTCAAGATATGTATGCCCATCATCTGGTATCATCCTTGCTAGTGATTCATTTATAAAGATGTGGCATTTGAAGGTGCATTCATTGATCTTGACCACTCAGTAAAATACTTCCTGTGTTGCATCAAAGTCCTTGGGGATGGAGTCTATGAAATGACTGGCATGGCTATCTGCACTCACTGTGTTGTGTACGTGAGCCTGTCCCATTGAGGGAAGAGGGCTCTTAACCTCATGTCTCTCTTTCACACCAAGGCCTCCAGTGCAGCACAGGGGAATTTTGGGGCATGCGTCCTGCCCAGTTGTACCATTTCCACTTAGGGATCAACTCCAGCAGCTAGTGCAACCAGAAAGTGCCTCATCTTTAAGAGATACAAACGGCCTTTATCGTGCGCACAGTATGTGATGCTTAATTTAGGTTCGGCTAAGTCATTCCCATTGTTCAAATGAGCAAGCAACACAAAGTTTGTACGCTGCCTGTATCAGCATGATTGAGCAGAGGTAAATCACTTAACGTAGGCCTATGTTTTCTGGTCTAATCCAATGTTCCCCCCATTACATTTCTGGAATGGGAGAGGTTTGTTGAACAATTACCGTTGTTAAAACACAACTTAAAACTCAGAAAAGCAGATGATAAGATCAATAGTACTTATGGGTGAGAACAATGGACAAATTCACACTTAATTAATAATTTGTTATTTTTGAAGTGAAGATGACATTGGTTTCAGTGTTCTTACTGAAAGTAATAAGAGTTCTATCAATACTGCAGAATTAAAATCTTGTTGCATGTGATGGTAAATAACAAAGTATCTATGGGGTATAAACAATGTTATATAGTACACTGTTGTTGCCTACTTTAAATAACTGAATATATCAACAATCTATACTCATCAAGCTAAAAGAAATCATGAGGCGGAATACCTTGTATCTTTACATAGATTTATGTCGCACATTATGAGTTTTCTTATTAAGTTCAACTGCAACATACCGCTGCATAGAGAGTACAGGAAATAGTAACAGTTCAACCATTAATTGCACCAAATGCTGGAACAATCACAAACTAATGCTTTTCAGTATAAAGGATGTCCTCACATTTCTTTTTGAATCTAAATAAAGAAAGGACTTTGAATTAAAAAGAGTCTCTCACTATCTCAAGATGCCATAAAATGTATTATATTGTGGTAATAAAGTGCAGCAGCCACTTTTGTGCACAGCAAGGTGCCACAAATGCAATGTAATAATGACTGGATAATCTAATTTATTGCAGTGATGTTAGATGAGGGATAAATACTGGGTAGCACAAAGGGTGAACTCCCCTGCTCCTCTTCAAAATAATGCTACGGAACCATTCACATCCATCCAAGAGGACACTCGAGCCTCAGCTTAACATCTCATCTGAAAGATAGCACCTCCGATAGTGCAGCATTCCCTCGATAATGTATTCAGAGTACGGACCTAGATTTTATATTCATATATCTGGAGTAGAACTTAAACTCTGCAATATTCATTCTCAAAGTATGCTGAACCACTGCTGACATACATTGAAAACACTTGGACAAGGTGGCACAATGATTAGCATTGCTACCTCACAACGTCAGGGTCCAGGGAACAATTCCAGCCTTAGGTGACTATGTAGAGTTTTATATGTTCTCCTTGTGTCTGCAAGGGTTTCCTCTTGAGTCTAGTTTCCTCCCACTGTCCAAAGATGAGCAGGTTATGTGGATTAGCTATGATAAAATGCCCTGGGTGTCCCAAAATGTGTAGGTTAGATGGGTTAGCCGCGGTAAATGTTTTGGGGTTACAAAGAGAGGGCATGGGTAAGATACTCTGTTAGAGAGTCGCTGCAAACTCGATGGGCTACATGGCCTTTTCTGCACTTGGGAATTCTATTTCTATGATACACCATTCATACTTGGCATTCATCTGTTTTACCAGATGATGGATTGACCCAGAGTGCATGTAAATTCTGGATTGAACATGATCTGCTGTGTCTAGAGAAACTGATCCATGAGTAACAGTCCCTTCTGCAGCTGGCACAGATGAATAGCAGTAGCCAAGTTCAACTGATGTTTTCTCCTCTGGGAGGCCCTCTCTTCCATCTTGAGGTTTTTTTTGTCCACACTTTTCCTGACTGTTTATCTCCAGGCACTCTATAATCAGCAACAACGACATCCCATATATTGACTTCGATTCCAGTCAATTTGCAGATTTGCTTCCAGATATCCTTATAATGCAGATGTGGGCAACCTCATACATGGGCAAGCACCATGTATCCACAAATGAAACCGTAAAAGGGAACACTCTGTCATTCTGCTAAACTTCCAACCGACTCAAGCCACATTGCGAGTAAGGAATTCAAGTAAGTAAAGCTAATCTGCTGAAAATAGGATTTCCTTACCATAAAGGCAAGAAAATTGGGCGATATTTTACCTGCACGTCCGTCCAAGTTTCATACAATTTCTCCTGAGGCCAACAGGAATGCAGTTCTCTGGGCCTCACCTGGCCTTACAATTGGTGTGGGCATGCCGGTAAAATTCTGACCATTGTATCAAAATTGTATAAAAACTGCCAACAACCCCAAAACTGCTCCTTCTTAAGGGGACCACTCTCACTGTGATCCTGAGCAGCTCACATGCATTGAAAAGATTCCCCTCTTTAACTTTAAGGCGATACATTGATATGGGCGGCACAGCTGTTAGCACTGCTGCCTCACAGCTCCAGGGATCTTGGTTTGATTCCTGGCTAGGGTCACTATCTGTGTGGAATTTGCACATTCTCCCCATGTCTGAATAGGTTTCATCCAGATGCTAACATTTCCTCTCACAGTTCATTGGCCATGCTAAATTGCCCCTTAGTGTCCTGGGATGCATGGGTTAGAGGGATTAGTGGGGTAAATGTGTGGGGTTATGGGGATAGGGCATAGATGGGATTGTTGATATAGACTCGATGGGCTGAATGACCTCCTTTTGCATGTATGGTTTCTATGATATATCTTGGTAACAAATGGATCACTCAGTCTTCCTGGACCAGAGTTCATGGTGTTGCCAACGAAAGGCAGCCAATGGTTCAGTCTCTTTGATCACATGACACATTCCATGACCCCCAACACAATCATTCTCAGAACAAAATAACTTGAGGCTCACACAGATGGAAAGCAAATTAAATGTCACCTCCAATCAGCTATCCTTGGCGTAGTGAGAGGCAGATCCCTGTTTTTTCTTTTATACTATATCTGGAATCTACATTTATAGAAATGTAGAGAAAAATCTTACCACTGATCATGCCAGTGAGACTTTCCCATTCCAGCTGCAATGAAGGGAGATTTGCTTCACCGTCAAATTCTCCAACCTTGCTGCAGCGGAAGCGTGGCGTGAATGGCAGGTAAGATAGCACACG
>JAGIQG010000004.1:29794202-29839202 GCA_024679065.1 Sphyrna mokarran | reverse complement strand
ATCTTGGAATACTTTAAATTTAAGAGATATTATTTATTCAAGTGTCCATTCGTAAGTTTTGGCGAGTTGAGAAGAGGAGCCAGAAAAGATGGCAGAGAATAATACATTTTTCATTCTTTGAAACTAATTCAGTTACATTCGCTGTTTATAATGATTAAATATATCAGTCATCAAGGATGTATTGAACAGGAATGAGATTAATAACAGCGCAGCCAGAAGAGAAATTAAGAACAAAACAGAGCATTACTTGGGTCATTCTGCATTTGCTTGGTATCTTTCTGTTGATGATACAGGAAGTTTTTTGTTATATTTGTGATAATGGCTCGACTGAATGTGCTCTTTAACACTGCACCAGAAAGCCCTGGCATGGCATTTGCTTAAAGCAACATGTCGGTGTCATAGGTAGGCTTACATTCACACTGCAATGAAGTTACTGTGAAAATCCCCTAGCCACCACACTCCGGCACCCTTTTGGGTACACTGAGGAAGAATTTAGCATGGCCAATGCACCTAACCAGCAAGTTAGCATGTGCTAACAACATTGCTGAATTTTGCCCTTAATTTTCTGCAGAATGTAGAAATAATTCTGCAGAAATTTCTGAGTGAAATTTTTCCACCATTCTCAGCATTTCCAAGTTGGTTGAAATATTTGGGGAAGATTTTCCATGTAAGTTTCATTTCACCATTTTCTCGCGAGGTAAAAATTTTTCAGCGTCGGTGACATGGTAAAAATGATCACTGGGGTGACACAGCAAGGATTGCGATTTCTCTTCTGCTTTTCCCTTCCCAGTGGAGGAGCTTTGCTACGGGTATAACATATCTTCTAAAGCATTTAAGTGCTAAGGGAAGTGTAATGTTTTAATTGGTGATCCAAAAAATGTGGCAAACTTGGCACTGCAGGAGCTGCAGGAGTGATTTTACTGAACATTTTAAGTGCTAAACAGATGAAGAGCCGGTCAAGATAAGGTCTGAAGCGGAATGCTGGTTTAGCCTATATTCAGCCCATATTATCATCTTGGAAAAGGAGTTGAAACCAGAACTGGGAACATCTGCCCAAAGGCTTGTTCGAGGGCTGTGTGCCACTTAAAATGCTCACTAGTTCTCATTAAAGAGGCTGCACGGCATATTTGTGGCCTGTGCTTCAGCGGCTGGCCTCTCCTAACAGCGGCCAGCTGTCTGTGAGTGAATAGCACATTGATGTCAATTTCAAGTACTACTTAAATGGATATTCTCCACTTCATTTCATGATCATTACTGCTGGAGCTGTGAAGAGGATCTCTGAAACACATCAGGAGATCTTGTCAAGACTTTACCAATACACGAGCAACATTCATTCCTGAAATTCTCCAAGAACATCACTTAACAAGAACAAATACTGTGCTGTTCCATGTCACTGGACAATTTATAGAGGCACGATTAGAAAATTGGTGCTTGATCATGAGAAGCGTGCACAGGGTCTTCTTTGGACTGGACAATAAATGAGCAAAGGACATGACAAAGCAGCTGAAGGTGAGGAAAGGAGGGAAACAAATGGGTAGTGTGGATGTTCAACTGTCTCCCATTGGGCCTCCCACACCAGGATTTGTAGTGCCATATCTGAGAACTTGTACAGCCTCTCCTTCAGCTCCTGTGCTATCCTGCAATGTCGCATTGTGTGATCGGCAGAACATTCCGCACATTTAATCGAGGTAGACTCACATGTGTGTTAAACCTGTAGGTTTCTGCTTTAGCAGCTCCAGACATGTTCAAATTAAGGTCATTAACACTGGGGGCAAATGTGCTAAATCTAGATGAACAGGATACTTTTGTTAGATGTGTACTATTTTGTCTACTTTCACACTTTGACTTGTTGTGGTGTGTTGTTTCCCCTGAAATAACATCAATAGCTTGCATTTATATAGTATCCTTAACATAAAAAAGAGGCTTAAGAGTATGGCAATGCTACCGTGGAATTCTCTAAAGTGTCTGAGTTTACCTCAAAATCTCCAGCTTGGTGAGAGCCATTTCAAGATATATTGGTAATGATGCAAGAAAATTGCAACAATTGAAACGACTTTAGTCGAAGGTGGCTCCTTCACCTATGATGTACTGTAAGGGACATGCGATGACATTGAATGAAATATCAACAGAAGGTAAATGTTGTGAGAGAAAAGATGCTTTGCCCACCAACCCTCCCTTCTAACTCTACCACACCCACCACCACACCCCCAAGCCTTCAACAAGAGTAAATGGAACCTTCAACACTGGGAAAAGTGCAGTAAGTGCATAAACCTGGTAAAATGTGTGAAACACATTGACATATGCTGAGCATAGAATAAGCACAGAAATAAAAATACATATGATCCAGTTCATTAGAAATTACAACAATGCTACAAAAATTTATTAGAAAATGACTGTTGATTATAATCAAACCAGACTGTGGGATCTTCATCACGTTCTTCGTCTGTCTCAACTGATGCCTGCTTTATACCTCATTGCACATGCCTAACAGTTCATGTCCTGTCAGCTGTTTTGTGTCCTCCTTCATCGCCTCCTTGTTTATCTGCTTTACTGACTGCATTGCCTTACCTATAAAAACCAGTCGGCTTCAAACATGGCCAAAATTCATCAGCCATTCCCTCGCACTAAATGATTTTTGGCATATCCATGAGCAAAATAATGAAGGTGGCTCATGCTTTTGTACATCACAGTCCGTATTTTATCAATAAATGATTGTCATAGATCTCACCATCACCTTCCTCAGCTCTAATCTCCATGTTTTGCGCACATTATCTGTTCTTCTGACTCACAGACATTTAAGATATTAATTAGGAAACTCATTCGGAACCATATGAACTCCAGTCCATGGGAAAAAAAGACACTGAGTATTTGTGAAGGGCAGACATGGGCAGCTTCAGTTTCAGTGAAATATTGGCATTAAAGCCTTATGTTCCAAACATTGTGCTGAAAATCATTGTGACCAGTAAAGTTATCATCTTTGGATTTGTAGTCATACAGCCTCCTGTAATTGATCATCTTGTTTAATAAATATTTTGCGGCAATCCATATTCCCTCTTTGTTGAGTATGTAAGAGAATCTAATTCACTAAAGAAGATGTTTACCATGAATTTTTACATTAAATTACACAATGTTTAATGTCTGCTTTGTCAAGGAAGCAACAAAAAGGGTGGCTTTGATTTTTGCGTCAGGGAATATGGAATGCTTCTTTCAAAGTGTTAATTTTGGAGTGCAAGAGGTAACAAGGGACAAAATTCCTCAGAAAATGCCCCTTTATGGATTGGAAGGGGGTTTGAATTGCTTCTTTAGCATTGGGAACAGTAAACATGAAGGCCGATGATCAACATAACTCCATTCTTTGTTGTGCCCACACAATTCCTTCTTGTAAAAAAGAAACATGGCTGTTAGTGCTTGCTGCTTCATCGCAGGAACAACGCAAAATAATGTTTGCCCCTCACGTCTTTCAATATAACATTTTTTATTGAGAGTCCGTGACTGTTGTAAAATTGCCAATTTACAGTACAACTCCTTGTTTGGAAAACAAGAGACTGTATCAACACTGTAATTATAATATGTAGAAGAAAACTTAACCCTGAATTAATGTGCAATCCAGAGCTACATTCATCAAATTAAGTTTTTCCACATTTCCTTGTTCACAGGGTACTTTTAAGTTCAGGGACAGAGAGCATGTCTTCATTAGAAACATTAACATTCACAGGCTGTAGTAAATTTTGACAGTGAAAAGGTCTCTGTAACCTTTAGTTGTGCAGAAATTTACTTCCCAGGAAAATTACAGCTGGCACTGTCTTAATTAATGCTAGCTTTCTTGCCTGAAAGTTGTGGGGTTGTCAGTAAAACAGGACGAAAAACTGAACTAAAAGGCTAGACACTAAGGTATTGAACACTAAAACTGATGCTATCATATTTCACTGAATTTCACTGTTTAGAAAATTGTGAAGTAGTGAAAAGATTACAATGCCTTATTTGCATTTGCAGCTTAAACACTACAGTTAATGCACATAATAATACCTCTCGTTAATTTCTGTTTTCTTCATTTTGTCGAAAGATGGCACGCAAACCAGGTGTCTCTCAGCCTATCACTTTAGGGTTGCACCATTGGAATGATCAAATAAAAACTGGCTTTGTATTGTTGCAAATAAATAGGATATATATGTGCCTACCTAGCTAGAAGGCTGTCAACAAATCAATTCAATGAGGACACCATTTCACATTTTCTTTTATCCCCTAATGTCCTTGAGCCTAATGAAGATTTCTGTGAAATTTTGTGTTCCCATCAAGAGCTGTGTCTTTTTTATGGACGTGCGTTTTCCTTTAGTTCCATATTTTGCTGCTTTATTTCTGAATGTTTGATGGGAGCGATTCAATTATAAAAAGTGGTGCAAATGTACTGTCCTAAATCCTCTGGTTAACTAGTTAGTTGATTTACGGAACATGCTTCAGAATGCCCTAATGCAAAGGATTTCTATTGTTCCTCCATCCGAGAGTGTATCCTGACAGCTGATTTACACTGGGATCAATAGGAGATTAATTGATTTCACCTAATAAAATTCATTGAGCCTTTAAAAATAATTTTAGCAGGACTTGTAGCTGGGGGCGAAGGGGTTAAGCAGACGTCCTTTCACCTTGGAGCCAGGGTTTCCATTCTGGGATGATGGCTTATGTTCTTTGCTTGGCGTAGGGAACCCATGTAAGGCAACGATTCACTGAGCTAGAGAAATCAACAAGAAATTGGCAGATACACTCTCTAGATGTCACAGAAATATGGCAAAGGAAAACATTCACACCGGAGCAAGAAAGGCCGCATTTGTGAGACTGGATTAAGATGCATCGAGGGCAAAAGGGCTACACACGATGAACTGATAATCCAATTTATAAAGAAGATGTTTACCATGTTGTTCACAGAATGAACAAAGGAAATCTACCTCATTGCTGGAGAGGAGCAATCTGATCATCACTTTGCCTCTGGCCCTGCTTTAACTGGTGTGTAAGTGCTTGATGATAACACTGAGTGTCTAAATAGAAATGTGTTCCGTCATATCTCACCTTGTTCAGAACCATCAATAAAGGCTGCAAAAAAATTAAAAACGTATAGAAATATGTGGGAGAATACAAAAGTGTTTATTTCAAGAATATGAAATAAAAGACCCAAACTGTTGGGACCTGCTGTTCATCACTACTGTGTCTGATTTCCTAAACTGCCCACCCAGTGGAAAGTTGTCCATGCTGGGAGCATACATTAGTGGAACGTGCAGCATGATCAACACCTTCAACGCAATGAAATATTCCAAGTCGCTTCACAGGAGCATGATAAAACAGGATGACACTGAGCCACATAAGGAGATATTGGCCAGAATTTTACTGTCTTGCCTGCCCCAGAAATTGGGGAAGGGAGGGGTGCGAGGCTTGCAGAACGGAATTCTACTTTGGCCTTGAGCAGGATTTTGTGAGCCTCGCCCAAGCAAATTCATAGACTCCCGCCATTAGGTCAGATGATCAATTGCTTTGTCAGAGAGGCAAGCTTTAAGGAGTCTTAAAGAAGAGAGTGAGATAGAGAGGAGGAGTATTGTAAGAAAGGAATTCCAGAGCTAGGAGTCTAAGCAACTGAAGGCATGGTCATCAATGGTGAAAAAAATTAAAATTGAAGATGCACAAGAGGCCAGAGTGAGAGGAGGGTAGATATCTTGAAGCGTTGAGGGGCTGGAGGAGACTACAGATTTAGTGAAGTGCGAGGCCAGGGAGGGATTTGAAAACAATGAGGAGAATTTTAAAATCAAGACTTTACTCGATGGGGAATCAATGAAGGTCAGTGGACATGAGAGGGATAGAGGAACATAATTTGTTGTGAGCTAAGACACTGGCAGCAGAGATTTGGATGATCTCAAGTTTACAAAGTGTAGGAGACAAACCAGGTGTCTGTTGAAAGAGGCAAGTCTAGATATTTCAGGTCTAGAGGTAACAAAAGCATGGGTGAAGGTTTCAGCAGCTGATGACCTGAGACCATGACAAAGTCTGGAGAAGTTATGCAGGTGAAAATAAACAGTCTTAGTGATGGCACAAATATTAGGTCAGAACCTCATCATGGGATCAATATGACACCAATGTTATGAACAGACTGGCTTAACCTCACTCTGTTGCCAGAATAACCTCACAAAATATATTGCTAGCTGGGGAATGGAGTTTGGAGCAGGGATGAAAGAATCTTCCCAATACTTAATGGAGGAAATGGCTGTTCTTTTAATACTGCAACTTATTAATGTATAAAAAAACCAAGGAATCGATTCAGTGATGGTGAGGTAGAGTTTGGGCTTATCAGCACACATCTGAAGATCAGTGCCATGTTTTGAGATGATGAAACCATAGGCCAGCATTTATATATAGAATCCCTGCAGTGCAGAAAGAGGCCATTCAGTCCATCGAGTCTGCACTGACTCTCCAACAGAGCACCTTACCTAGCCTCACCCCTCCTCCCTATCCCCATAACCCTGTGCATTTACTGTCGCTGATCCCCCCAAGCCCTACACATCTTTGGACAGTAAGAGGTAATTTAACCTGCAAATCTTTGGAGAGTAAGGGAGGAAATTGGAGCACTCAGAGGAAACCCATGTAAGTTCCACATAGAGAGTCACCCAAGACTGGAATCAATCTTGGTTTCCTGGGGCTTTAACTACTGTGCCACCATGCTGCCATAGATGAAAAATAGGAAGGAGTGCAAGGCTTGGAGTTTGGATGGCAGGGTGGGGTGGAGGCATCAGAGTTAAAGATGTGAGAGCAGCAAGAGAAGGACTATTACAAAGCATTTTCTGGCTACAATTAGGTAATAAAGAGTGGAACCAGGTGAAAGCAATTTCATTCCAGCTAAACAATACTGGAGGAACATTGGAGGATGTGGTCAACTGTGGCTGCACAAAGGCCATGAAGAATGAGGAGAGGAAAACTTACCTTTGTCACAGCCACAAAGGATAAGATGCGTGACTTTGATAAGAGTTCTTTCGATACAGTGGCCAGGGCGGAAACCACATTGGAGGGATACCAGCAAAGAGCTCCAAGAAAGGACGAACCAGATTTGGATGGCATTTGGCAGTCCAAGGATCTTGGTAAGGAAATAGAGGTTAGAGAGGGGATGGTGATTTGCAAGGATAGTGAGGTCAATTGTTGTGTTTTTGAGGATGAATGCAGATTTTAAAAACGAGAGGGACAACATCTGTAATGAGGTCCTCATTAAAGCTTTCAAAGAATGTTTTTATTTCCGAGGCATTGCAGGACCTAAAGTTCCTCCAACAAAAGAGAAGGGTCCTGTTTAGCTCTATAATTAATGATCTGTCAATTAAATCACCATAGTGCCCAGCTTCAAGCACATGATTCCACTGACCATCGTGATGTTTACATCTATAATGCACAAATAATTACTGCAATATGAAGACCATGAGAGGAAACACTATTGTTCTCCTGGAAGATAGCCGGACTGGATGCAAACATTGTTTGGAGATTTGGGCTTGTAGTGTAATAGCCCAGCTTCTAGTTGTTACTCTTAACCAACAAAGCTCTGCTCCAAGAGTGCAGCTTTTCTAAATATGCCCTCTAATCTCTTTTTTTAATTTGCTGACTCTTTTTACTGTGCATAGTATTATTCACTGACATTTATGTGTAATAACTATGTAGTGAAGCTGGTTCAGATTAATTTTCAATACATTTTCTTCACAGCATCACTAAGCAGACTATCATGTGCATTTTTAAGTTGCAACCGTTTGTCAATCCTCTAGGCTAGCACATGGACATAACATTCTTCAGTACAACTAACAAGCTGGTCATTCATCGACACTCGTGACTCTTTACCCAATCTCGACAGGACTAAAGAGAACCTGGAGCTTCTAAAAGAGAGGAAAACTGGAGGGCGAGTCAATGTGCATTGAGCCTGCAACTTAACAACTGTTTGAATGAGGTATTCAAACTGAGATAAGGCTGCAGCTGAAGTTAAGAAATACATTTATTTATTTGTAAGGCTTACATTAACACTGCAATGAAGTTACTGTAAAATTGCCCTAGTCACCAAACTCCAGCACTTTTTCAGGTCAAGACACTTAACCAGTATGTCTTTCAGACTATGGGAAGAAACTGGAGCACTTGGAAGAAACCCACGCAGACATGGGGAGAACGTGCAAACTTCTCCCCATGTCTGCGTGGGTTTCTTCTGAGTGCTCCAGTTTCTTCCCATAGTGACCCAAAACAGTGACCCAACCCAGAAATCAAACCCAGGTCCCTGACACTGTGAGGTAATAGTGCTAACCACCATTCTTTCCACTTGGGAATTAAATATCACTTTAAATAAAAATCTTCCTTGGCTGGCATCAACTATATGTAGAATATACCCATTTGATCATCTCAGACTGTGTGTTTATAATATGCTATTTTGATATATTTTACAAATAGGTAAACATTTTACATCATCACTGACTAATGTTCAGATGTATTTGGTATAATTTTTAAGCACTTCAGTGGGAATTAGCTATCCACCACTGTTATAATCACCTCTGAAGACCTCCAGTCCTGTTCCAACACCACTCCTCCAGTCTTGTCACATTTACCTGATCACTTTCTTAGAATGGCCTGCTAGGTTCAGGTTCAAGGCACATTAGAACATGAAGATTGGGGTCCTATAATGTAATAAGGATTTCAATAAAATTTTAGCTGTGGACAGCTGGGATCCAAATGTTAGCTTTAAAATGTACGTTGAAAATGTGCTTTTGTGCCTCACTGGCTAAGTCTTGCCCAATGCTGAGCCTGGATGCTCCCATTTCTGCCTCCAAGGTCCTGCCAAACTTCCATGACATACCTAAATGATAGTGGATGTGTGTTGGGTCGGCCAATCTTCGCCTGACAGCAATCAGTCAACTATCTCCATATCAACTCCAGCAGGCAACTGGTGAAATATAAATGACTGTTAGAAGTTCAAACAGTCAGATACTCAAATTGGTGTTGTTGGCAGTTGGTTGTGTTTACACAATCCCCAATTTACACTAAATCTTGTTAAAATTCTCCCCATCCTCAATTATTCCATGCGGTGACATTTAAACATTGAAGTGGTATCTGTATACAAGACTAGGTAACCTCCCTGCCCCCTCCCTCTGTCTCTCCCCCCCTTTCTACTGTCCTTCCTTCCTCCACCTGACTTAGGTAGTTGAAATAAGTCAATTGTTTAAAGCAGTTCTCACGTACACTTATCATAGAACCAAAGAATCTCTACAGTGCAGGAAGAGGCCATTTGACCCACCAATTCTGCACTGACTCTCCAAAACAGCATCCCATTCAGGCCCTTCTCTCAACCCAGTCCCCATAATCCCATGGATTTACCATGGCTAATCTACCTAAGCTACACATCTTGGGACACTAAGGGGCAATTTAGCACGGCTAATTCACCTAAATTGCAAGGAAACCAGAGCACCTAAAGGACACTCATGCAGACGCGGGGAGAATGTACAAACTTCACATGGTTGCCCAAGGCTGGAATCAAACCTGGGTCCCTGGTGAAATGAGGCAATGGTGGGAACATTACAATAAACAGACAACATTGACTGGTAAAGGAAATAAGAAAGGGTTATCGTAGAAACTTCCTAATTACAGTGAGATCAGGACTCAAAGATATATCAATTTGAAAAAGAAATAATTTACTTTTGATTATTTATATAATGGATAAGATTTGTTTGAGTCTCTGGTGATCTTCAAAGAAACTACTTGTAATGTATTAGCTCCAGCAGAACACTGGACTTCCAATTCAGAAGGTGGCATTCCTAAATCTCAGAACTGACAGACATTGGTACTTGGTTAGCTTGGAGAGCTGGATTTTGTCAGGTTGTGACTGCAATCATTAAATGAGACACGTTGAGGTAAAAAAATGCTTAATTGTCAAAAAAAGAAGCAAAACCAACAAGGCAAACCCTTCCGTCCATTGAGTGCATTCAATGATAGCATTGGTGCAGATTATGTTAAAGTCTTTTTTAAAACATATATTCCGTTCTCAGGGTTACAGGCTTAGAGTGGGTGGGGCAACCCCTAATCCATCTGATGAAAAGTCATCCAAACTCTAAATGTTGCTCTGTTCTCTCTTCACAGATGCTGCCAGACCTACTGAGATCTTTCCAGTATTTTCCATTTTCGTTTCAGATTCCATCATCTGCAGTAATTTGCTTTTACCGTAATCCATCTCCTTGCTTGCTCCAAGAACAAATGCAAATTAAAACTGAATCTACTTCATGGTTCCCATAAAAGAGGCGTACCGGATTCAAGCTGCCAAAAACAGGCATTACATCTGATCTCATGCTTGATGTTATGTTTGATCTTAGCCAAAAGACGAAGAAGAGATTGCATAACCATCTGGAAGAAACCACTCCTGCCTGAAAGAAGACAGTATATGGGTGTGATCTTACTGGCCGATTGCGCTACACTTCTGCTGCAGTGAAGTCGGAGAATTTGGCGCCCAGCCACTGCAGTATGATGGGAAAATCCTGCCAATGGGAACAACTGTAACTTTCCAGCCATTGTGTCTGCTGTAGCAGATTGTACTAATTTTACAGATGGGGGAAGCAATAGAAATGAAAAGTTTCTTCCAGTATTGCAGGTTATTCATACTAATCACAACATTGAGAACTAAGGGTGGCATGGTGAAACAGTGGCTAGCACTGCCGCCTCACAGTGCCAGGGACCTGGGTTCAATTCCTGGTTTGGGTCACTGTCTGTGTGGAAGTTGCATGTTCTCCCTGTATCTGCATGGGTTTCCTCTCACAGTCTGAAAGGTGTGCTAGTTAGGTGCTTCAACCCTAGCAGGTGCTGGAGTTTAGTGGCCAGGGGAATTTCGCAGTGTAAGCCTTACTTGTGATGATAAATAAAATTTAAGAACAAAGGTAGTTCCAGCCAGTGTCCTTTTGAAAAGAGTAGAAATTTAAGCTCTAATTTTCTCACTCAATACTGGCTCTTCAGTGATGCTACTACTGATCACCTGCAGTATATAGAATGAACTGCAGAATTTTCCCTAAGGCCACACATGACAAAGTTACAGCACACGATGAGGACCTTGAGGGCTACCTCACTGAAGAGATTAATTCAGCCATTTCAGGTACCTTGGCTTTATAGGACAGTAGCATCTGATTGGATCAGTTAGATAGGTCAAACTGTTTTTGTTGATGAGCAAGAAGAAATCCTCTGAGGGTGTAATCAGCCTCTCCTGAAGCGATGAACGCTGAATATACTAACAGTTTCTGGTTGGTTCATTGTTGTGAATGATTGCTTTAATAAACAAAAATATAAATCATCATTCGAGGGATTAGCATTTATTAAAGAAAAGATAATAATTAGCCTAAAAACATGTTTAAGGCTGATCAACTGTAGAAGTGTACTCCTTGTGGGCCAAGTAATAATTTGATGACCCAGACACGGATAATTTTAAAAATGCCTTGTACTCACGTGCAGATCGTGACTTATGTCAACTGTTCTTGCATCTGACATGCTGTGTAGCAGCTAATGTTAAGCTTGAACCATTCTCGTTTTCACCTTGCTGTAATAAAGGAGTGATCTTATGTAGAAATATAGACACTGGCATTTGAAAAATGCTTTATTTCCCTTGCCAGCCTAAAGTGAGCATTTCTATTCCTTGTCCCCATATCCGATAATTTTTCCCTGTCATATTCTGTACACACTAACTCTCCAGACTAGTGTTACTTTAACAGAAGCCAATTACACATCATTAAAAAGGGACTTCTGCATGAGTTGTGATGCATTTGAGTTTAACAAGTCTACATTTAACGCTCAAATCATAAATTTCCTCAGAGTGAGCTTCAGTGCATGTAAATGGGGAAATGTATATTCGCTGTTATTTTCAGGATTGCAGATACAATGATATAATTGCACCTAGGTTTAGATTTTCACCTTGCTACCCAGGATTATAACCAGCACTGCAGATCAGTTCAACAAACAATGGGAGTGAAAGTCAACTAGTGGCTGATAGTAAAGCTGTTTCATGGTATGACCAATTAAAATTGACTTTTATTCATTCCTGGGGCATGGGTTTTGTGGCTGGCCAGCATTTATTATACATTCCGAATTGCCCTTGGAGGACAGTAGAGAGCAAACCACACTGCAGTGGCTCTGGAGTCACATGTAGGACAGACTGGTCAAGAATGGTAGATTTCTTTATCTTAAGGACATTATTGAACCAGATTGGTTTTTCCAACAATCGACAATGTTTTCGTGATCATTAATAGATTCTTAATTCCAGATATTTTTTATTGAATTCAAATTCACAATCTGTTGTCGCGGAATTCAAACTCAGGTCCCCAGAACATTAGCTGAGTTGCTGGATTAGTAGTCTTGCAATAATAGCACCAGGTAATGACCTAATGGTATTATCGCTAGATTATTAATTCCCATTTTCAGAATGAAAGAAACACTTTTCAAACAGAGGAGCTACTTCATCAGCACACCTCATGCCAATAGCTATAGCCATATTATTCTCACTGCCATTTTGTTAATTCATGTTATTTTGTTTCATGCATTGAGACTGAATTTTTTTTGACAAACAAGCTTGAAGGTGTCACTTGTGTCAAGTGTCGCCAACTGTTTTCATGTTGAGGTATTATCAATAGTACTTAGACTGACTGCCTTAGAGACAAAGAGGTGAATCATAGTGGGCAAGGGGCAGACCATGGAAAGGTCCATTGACCTCAGGTGGGATTTTTCGGATTCAGGGCAAGTGCGGCCCAACAGGATTTAGGGACAGCTTGCCATACTGTGAGGGTTGCAGGTAGGAAATCTGGTGATTCCTTGGGCAAACTGGATTGGATGAATGTTGTAAATGAGAGGGAGAAGAAGCGAAGGGTGGGGAGCAATCAACCAGAGGCTGGTGAAGAACCACAGTATTGCTGTGGGACCAGAAGAAGCATTGTTGTCAAAGCGTGCCAAGCCAATTGTGAAGCAGCATCCAGCAGTTCCTATAAGAATACCCTGCTCATTTGTAACTGAAAATTACAAATTACAAACAGGATCTAACAATGGGCATGGGATTGTAATTTGCCCATGTAATCAGGAGAGTGATGCTGGAGAAGATCACATCGGGCAGCATTGGACATCCAAGAAGCAGCTGAGGTGACCACTCCCCACCCCCTTCCCTGCCCTCCCCCAACCAGATGCCCCATCCTACTCCCCTCTAATATTCCACTGCTGACCTCATGTTTTTTAGGGTTGAAGCTGGTTGCAAATTGCCTCAGTTAAAACAGCTGTATTGGAAATGTGAAGCTGGTATTATGTAAATATGAACCTGACTTTAGCCACGTTGCTGTGGAAAGGTATGGAGTGGGGGCTAAGCATGTTCTCCCCATGGGAAGAGAAGATCTCACGGTGATGAATTCAGAGCCTACACAGCATCTCCTAGTAACCAGTGCCTCTGTTGGTCCTGGGTGTGCAGACCATTCATGAACCTACTTGGCTACATTATTGCGCAACTTGAAAGCTTCAGAGACTAAAAAGAAAGAAGCAACTGGAAAAAGAATGGCCTATATCTCTATTTCTGAGATTCAGCTTGTCAAGGGCCTGAATTCATCACATTTTGGGAATATAATATTTTGAGGGACGAAATTGATTCTGAGATACACAACTGGCACAAAGAATTTACAAAAGGAAAATGATTTTTAATGCTTCAAACCCAGCTGACTAAAAAACTACGCCTTTCTTTGTAACAGCTTCTGTACATAGTGAAGTGGACGCAGAACGTTTTGCTGTACCAGGTACAGTTATTATTTGTGTTCCTGTACTCTAGTTAGCAGGTTCTGCAGGTTCTACAAATGCTGTCAGGCTTGGTGAGTTTATCCAGCTTTTTCTGTTTTTGTTTCAGATTCCAGCATCTGCAGCGTTTTGCCTTTAGTATCGTAGGTTTCAAAGCTTAGAAGGAAGATTTTGTTCATGAAATGTTGCTTCTACCAACACTATGCAAGCTTACATTGAGGTGCAAGAGCAAGAAATGCTGCTTGCATGATCTGTGCAGCATTCTTCTCACCCCAAGCATTCAACAGCCTGAGCTAAAGATTTGTCTGCTCTGCTTGTGCCCAATTCTACTGGAACAGACAAGGCATAAACTTCACCTCCTCATTTGCTCGATTGTACCATTCAGTCAAGTGCGATCCATGCTACTGCCTCCCAAGCTGAACACTCAGCAGGAAACCTTGCAGCATGCCAGACTAGCATGTGTTCTAACCATCCGTTCAGCTCTTAGTGACAGCTTGCTCCTCTGAAAGGAGAGCTACAACTCATTTGAAGGAAGCTACAGCAAGACTGCCTAAAGTGGAATTGGTTGCAAGTGAAAGCAAAACTAATGGAAGACTGGGGAAGTGAAAGGGATCCTCGGTTCTCTGTTGAGGCTGAGGCCTTAATGATGGTGGTTAACAGGAAGAGAGAGGCCATGTTTTCCTGGGGGAGCCAGGAAATCTTCGAGGAACACTCACAGAGGGAATGGGAGGAAGAGGCCAGGGAAGTCGCTTCCTAGAGTGTCTTCCTGAGAATATAAGAGTGCTGCAGCAAGAAGTTCATTAACCTCATATGCATGGTCAAGGTCAATGAATGCATTTTCAACAGACATCTCATACACACACTACACTACCTCAATGCACCTATACTGCCTCTCACACTGCTCAGTGCACCATGTCCCCTTCATTTCCCGAGCGGCAAACCCAGTTGTTGGACTCTACACTAACATTTAAATGTTCTCTCAATCTTATACACTTCCCAAAGACTCACATCCACCTCTCACTGCTTCCACACACTTCCAGCTACCCCCTTTGACCATAACATGGCCCAAATTCAGAACAATGCAATCACTGGCATTCTTCTCTCTCTCAAGCAAAACAGAACCAAATGAGACCAGGCACACCAGCATCCCCTGACCTCACAGAAAGTTGCTCTGCATCATGGAGCCAGCTACCACAGAGCCCCTTGCATCCAGTTTTGTTGGGAACATTGTAGATGATGATTCAGCCAAATCCTGCAATCTGACACAAAATGCAAGCTCAGATGGTGTGACCATGGAGCTCTTGCTCACTACCCTATCCCTTTTTCCTCAGCCCCAACCATTCCCTTCTGCTTACCTGTATTCACATACCAAAAACTGGTGCCATTCAGCCAGAGCAGCCTCAGGAGGGAAAGTGGCCAAAAAGTGATGAAGGAACAGTGTCATTTTGTCTGAGATTCACAGTCACCATCTCAGCCCTCAAAAAACTCAAGAGCCAATCATCTAGACAATGAAGATTCTAGCTCAGACATGGGGATAGAGGCAACGGGCACCCAGTCAGAGATCGAAATTGAGGATGAGCTCCCTGTAGTAGCTGTTTGATACTCTTCATGGAAGAGACATTCACCTATCCATTACACACACTGCCAACTAGACCCTAAAACCACAGGAGATAAGGCCACAGGCAAAGAGATGGAGAATCATAGCAACCCTAGAGTGCAAAAGGAGGCTATTTGGTCCATCAAACCTCTAATGACAACAATCCCACCCAGGCTCAAACTCTGTAATTCCACAAATTTATTGTGCTAGTCTCCCGAACACTAAGGGGCAATTTAGCACGGCCAATCCACCTAATCCACACATCTTTAGAGTGTGGAAGCAAACCAGAGCAAACCCATACAGGTATAAAGAGAATGTGCAAACTCCATACAGACAGTGACCCGAAGCTGGATTTGAATCTTGGTCCCTGGAGCTTTGAGGCAGAAGTGCTAACCACTGTGCTACTGAAGAAATAGGCTTCATCATCCTGGAAATAAGAGGAAACTATCATACTTGGGGAGGAGGGGTTGATAACCCCAATGGGGTCCATGAGAAATAATTGATTTATCTCCCGGTAGGGCTTGTTGAGTATGAATTCCCCTGGTCACGGGTAAATTGGGCCTGCTGAAATGTAGAGCCCGGCAGGGACTAGTTTATTTCCACCACAGTAGTGATTTTTACTTTGCAATCTGTAATTAACTGTGTTCCTTTCCAGCCGGGCTTCATGAGATTTACAGGGTAGAGTTTTCCTGGCCTGCTCATCACAGGCACAAATCCAGTATGGCTGCAAACTCTTGTGAGAGGGCCATAATGGGATTTGGACCATGGTGAATTCAGAATTAGGCCACACTTTTGTTTAAACATCCAACATCCAAGCCCCCAACTCCCAACGTGCACACCAGAAATAAGTGGCTCTCTAATTATTACTATGTTAATGAAGACCTGACAGTGGTGTAATGGTATTGCCATTGGATTGTTTTTCCAGCAACCAGGGATACTGCATTGGGGACCTGTGTTCAAACCTGTATTCACCACGGCAAATAGTGACATTTGAATCCAATAAAAAGTGGAAGTAAACATCTAAAAATGACCATGAAACTATCACTGATTGTTGTAAAGGTCCATCTGGTTCACTAGTATCCTTTAGGGAAGGAAATTTGCCATCTTTTCCTGGTCTAGCCTATATGTAATTCCAGAGCAATATGCTTGAATCATAACTTCTCTCTGAAATGGCCTGGCAAGGCATTCCGTTTAAGGGTAATTAGCAATGGGCAACAAATGTTGTTCTGGCCAGTGATGCAAATATCATATGTCAAATACATTTTAAAGAAATGGGGCCTGAGAACTATTTTCATTGCGTTGTGCTTCATGAACCTGTCCATAAATCATGCACGGTACAATGTAAAGGTAGCCAATAACACTGGAATTTGAAGGGGTTTTTTGTGTCACAAGTAGGCTTACATTAACACTGCAATGAAGTTATTGTGAAAATTCCCTAGTCACCACACTCTGGCGCTTGTTTGGATAGACGGAGGGAGATTTTAGCATGGCCGAAGCACCTAACCATCACGAATTTCAGACTGTGGGAGGAAACCAAAACAACTGGAGGAAACTCATGTAGACATGGGGAGAATATGCAGACTCTGTCCAGACAGTGACCCAAACCAGGAGTCGAACCCAGGCCCTTGGCACTGTGAGCTAGCTGTGCCACTGTTTAGCAATGCAGTATGGCCCACAACCCATTATCACAGTTATGTCTACATTGCCTATTGCTGGCAAGGTTACAATGTCCTTTGTCATCTTTGCCTCTGGCTGCTTTTGGTCTGAAGTTGTGAAGATCAGCAGCATCAGCCTGTCTGGAGCTCATTCTTGCATTAAGCAGGTGACTGATGCCATGTTTCTTAATGTTATGTTCCTAATGGAAAACTCCAAATACCAGATAAAGTTTGTGCATGCTGCACCTTCCTGTCACTCAAAGCTTCACTGACTACACCCCCTAACCCCTTGCAGACAGGGGTCTGCTACCTTTATGAATCATCAGGGCTTCAACACCATCAATTTGTACATGGTTTATGGCCACCAGCAGCAGCATATCATACAGTTCTGTGCTCAACGCTTTTTGAAATGCTGCTGTGAGGCTTTTATTTCGCCCTAATTCTCAGTCCTGTTTGATTTGCCCCTGTTTTGAAGAAAGGGCCACACCTACTCCTGCATACTTGCTTCTTGTGTTCTCTCTGAAACTCATATCAACAGCCCAATTGGGTTTAGATGATAAGACCATTAGATATAGGAGAAGAATTAGGCCACTCGGCCCATTGAGTCTGCTCCGCCATTCAATCATGGCTAATATGGTTCTTATCCCGATATTCCTGCCTTCTCCCTGTAACTCTTGATCCCCTTATTGATCAAGAACATATCTATCTCTGCCTTAAAGACACTCAATGACCTGGTTTCCATAGCCCTCTGTGACAATAGGTTCCACAAATTCACCACCCCCTAATTGAAGAAATCCTTCCTCATCTCAGTTTTAGAGGAGCGTCTCTTCACTCTGATATTGTGGCCTCGAGATCTATTCACTCCCAGGATTTCTGACAGATTTAAAAGTTGGTTTGCGATCTTTTTTTCTGAGGAAGCCATTGGAACGCTGAAGCAATGGGCAGAATTCAATGCCCATTCTCCTGCAGGAAAGTTTGGAGCAGGGGAATCGGGCAGAAAGAAGCTGGGTGGGGACTTCTGCCACCTTTCTGCCTCCTCCCCTATTTGGCCTAGTGTGGGAAGATTCAGGAACATATAAGGCCAAATAAGGCTTTTAGGTGAGAAATGAATGTCCACTGAAAGGGTCTCATTCCGCCTCCACTGATACTCAACTGATGGCAATCTTGACATGCAGGGTCCCCAAAAAGCAAACTCTTTACCATTTGCTTGCTGGCTGATGGCTTGGTCCTTCATTCTCAGGCACTCAGTTTTAGGATCCAGTTTTAGGAATGGAACAATGCCACCCTGCTGCCCTTTCTTCCAAATCCCCTGACCACACTTCACGCCTCCTCACCACAGTAGCCAGCAAAATATCCCTCCAACTCTCTTACTGCCCTCAGTCATCTGTGTCCTGTGTTTGCATCCTTTACTGACTACTTTGTTGTGTGTTTTACAGGCAGCTGTCTCTCTGTGGGGCAGATGGGAATGCAGAGCCATTGGCACTTGGCCCTGGTTAGTTGGCAATTCTCAGTGGGGAGTGGTGGGGGAGATAGGATTTCCATACATGGCGTCCTTCATCCTAGGGAAGGTCCATTGGTGGCCACTTAAGTGCCTGGCTGGGATTTAATCTAAAAGTAAGTGATGCAGGATTATCGCCAACCATCTAGCTGGAGGGTGAAATAAATTCTGGCCAGTTTCTGCTGGCTGAGCCTAGGTATATAATAAGGAAAGAACAAATTGCAATTGAATGCAATAAATGGATGGAATGGGGTATAAACAACGTGTGATTTGAGCTTTAGCAAGTTTCAGTATCCCATCATTTATAATGTGGTAATCAAACTCAGAATTGTGGAATTTTGCACCAGCTATTGGCAAAGCTCATTCCAAAACACAACAACAATAAGCTGCCAAAAACTCTGGCCCTGGGTCTGCCATTGATCAAAGGAGGACTATCAAAGCTGAGATTCCACAATGAAGTGCTAAAGACCACTATCTACATTCTATTGCTGATCAGTGCGTTTTGATCAGATGGTTGGAATTCCTTTATTGTGATGAAAGACCATCATTTTCTTTCCATTGTGCATCTAAGGCCATGTGATCAAGATTGACCTTGGATTTTGAAATCCATTAATCCAGAAAACGCAAGAGAGACTGAGCACTTTGCAGAACATGATGTGGAGGTGCTGGTGTTGGACTGGGGTAAGTGCAGTAAGAAGTCTTACAACACCAGCTTAAAGTTCAACAGGTTTATTTGGTAGCACAAGTCACTAGCTTTTGGAGCGCTGCCCCTTCATCAGGTGAGTGAGAGTTCTGTTCACAAAAAGGGCATAGAAAGACACAAACTCAATTTACAAAATCATGGTTGGAATGCGAGTTTTTACAGGTAATCAAGTAATGTGAATTGTTGTACCTTTAAGACTTGATTACCTGTAAAGACTCGCATTCCAACCATTATTCTGTAAATTGAGTTTGTGTCTTTGTATGCCCTGCTTGTAAACTGAACTCCTACTCACCTGATAAAGGGGCTCTGAAAGCTAGTGGCTTGTGCTACCAAATAAACCTGTTGGACTTTAATCTGGTGTTGTGAGACTTCTTACTCTGCAGAACATTAGCAACAATATTGCACAGTGCAATTGCTAAGAAAAGCTGTGTTATCTTGCCGTTTCAAGACTGTAAGGCTTAAAATCTTTTCAAAGGCTCTTTTGACTCATTCCAACATCTCCAGATTTGTCTGTAAGAAATTGGAGTTCCAACTACTGTGGCCACGAAGACTTGTCTACACAAGCTGTCCAATTGGTCTTTTACTTCAAAGAAACAATTCAGTTCATCTGGGTTTGACCCCAGCCATCTGAGTGGGAAAATATTCCTCTTTCACTAGCCTCTCACAGATATGTCAATTGCAAATTATTTTGTTTCATAGAGCCATAGAAACTTACAGTGTAGAAGGAGGCCATTTGGCCCATTGAGTCTCCACTAAGCACAATCCCACCCAAGCCCTATCCCCATACCCCCATGCATTTACCCTCATTAGTCCCCCTGATACTAAGGGGAAATGTAACACGGCCAGTCCACCTAACCTGCACATCTTTGGACTGTGGGAAGAAACCCATGCAAATGTGGGAAGAGTGTGCAAATTCCACACAGACAGTGACGCAAGCTGGGAATTGAACCCGGGTCCCTAGCAGTGAGAGGCAGCAGTGCTAACTATTGCGCCACCTTGACACTCATTGTGCCATCATGCCGTTTGTTTTAAGTATTTGCAAAAGTGCATTACTGTCTTTAATTGTGTCTTTATTGGGAATGTGTTGTGTATTTGACTTAGTGATATACCTTTCTAGGTTGATTTATGAATAAATAATATTCCTCATTTATATCCATACAAATCTGCTGCTACTGTCTTTTAAATTGACTGCTTACTAAGAGTGGAATTCTCCCATTTTGAGGCTCAGAGACGGCAGTTCCAGTAGTACCGTTTCTACCATCCAGAATGGGAGGATCCCACACCAGATCCTGCACTTGGAAGCTCATTAATTATACGCAGGTGAGTTTCACCCCCCAAATCACCTGATGGGTCAGCAGTTCAAAGGTTGCAGAATCATATTTAAATACCAATCAAGCACACGGATCTCAGTCTCTCCAGCCCACCTGTCTTCGGGAGATCCTCCAGCTTGTCCGGAACACTGAGGGAAAAGACTTGTAGCCTCAAGAAGAAGGTGCCACCTGCTTTCACCATCTTTATTCAAGAAGCTCTGGCTGAATGGCATAACCTGTACCCAGGGATGGCTCAAAGAAGCACACAAACCTCACCCCTCTGACCTGGCAGGCCATTGCTGAGGAGGTTAGCACTTCTGTTACTCAACCAGGAAATGCCATGCAGGCACAGGAAGTGGATGGATGATCTCATCCATTCTGCCAGGCTAAGAGCTCTCAGGCCCCTCCACTATCAAACTCTCAGCATGGCATCATGTACTCAAAATGTTACTCTCCTCATGAATCTTGCACATCTCAGTCATAGGGCACACATATCAACACTCACACTCTCAACAAGACTTCTACACCACCAGCATCATGTCTTGTTGCTCCAACTCCAATCTCTGTCCCTTCTGAGTAGGGCACACCGAGGGGACATGCATTTTAACCAATTTCTGATACATCTGTTTCTTTTATCCTGACACAAGTCAAAATTGCATGATCTCATTGCTTTGCCAGGCTAAGTCCTCTCAGGCCCTTCCAGGCAATAAGATTATGCAATAAAAGAGCGAGGCCGGATTGAGGGTTTGGACCAAGTTTGAGGTGCAGGGCGACAAGTAGGATCATTCTGGTGGTAACGCAGAGTTTGACCTCCCATAACCTAATACAGATCTCAGCTCCATCACTTTACTTCATCCTGCAGTTCACAGTGAGGGCAATATACTCTGAATTAGCTTCAGCCTATCCACTAAAACTATCCTTTTTGTGTGTTTCAGGCACCAGCAGTTCTGTGATCCTTTGAAGCATGTCTGAGGATGAAGAGGGGTCAGGAAAAATCATCACAGCATTTACCCACACCCCTCATGTGAATCTTGGCAGGAGAAGAGAATGAAGAAGAAAAATAAATGTTGGACTTGGCAGAGATGTTTACATCCCATGAACAAATTTTTAAAAATCCTAGGTCTCCATCCAGATTTCCTGTCTAATGAAACAATAATGGCATCTTAGACAATCATAAACTCAATAATATTTTTTTTAACTACTTCTGCCAGTAGATGTTGCATGGGTGCTATGGTTAGGTGGGAAGAGATGAGAAGGGATAGATTCCTCTGTTCAATCTCATCAGTTGGAAACAACAGAAATTTAAGTTTCTTTTTCATGAGGGCATTTCCTAAGCAGGATGTGTTTTACTATTTAAGCTGTGAGCAATAAGGAACCAATCAAACAGGATTTCCTGGAGACAAAGGGCAAATGTATTGATGACAAACCCCCAAAAAAGCAAAGAAAAACAAAGTTAAGCATTCAGCCCACATAAAACATGCATGTGCATGTGCACAGACACACCTCCACATGCACAGATACAGACATACATGCACACACGCACACATATGCACACACACACACACACACACACACACACACACACACACACACACAGACATAAGGTAAAGGTCTTAAATGCTGATTTCGGTGAGCTGTTTTCTTGAATGTGGTCAATTTTAGATGTTGCAGATATTATAAGATATCACTTTGTTGGTAGGTTTCTGGTAGACTATATTTCTCAAACTGGGAATGTTGCAAATTGCAAAATTTCCAATCAGCTGGAAGTTGAAAAATCATATTTTTAAAAGCAAAGGAGCGTAGACTCGTGACAAGGCTACCTATCCTAAGCTAATCCCACTTTGTATGACTGAGTAACCAATAGACTTCAATGATTTTTAGGGCTCTGACAAGGTGAAGCTGCAATAATCCTCTAACGTAAGCTTTGTTATAACTCAGGAAATGGCTCCCTTTTGACTGGAGTGGAAACCCAATGATAGCAGATTCAGCACTGCTTTTACAATAGATGGATGATTCACTATTACCAGTTTCCTATTTCTACCAAAAGGGAAAGTTATTCCTGATATGTTCAGCCTCGATCTTGATAGCAATGTATAATAATACCATACTTCAGCTTATGTTCATGATTATTGCGTAGAATTACATTTAAATAGCATAACTTTCTATTCCTTTCTCCCCCAAATCCTTATCTAACTTCCCTTAACTGTTGCCTGTGGTATTTTTACCATTCTTTAGCTGCAAATGATTCTTCTGAACTCTCTGTCTGATTTCTAAGTGACTATCTTATTTGGTGGCCTCTAGTTTTGTTCACAATAGGAAATAGTTTCTGTCCACTCTATCAAAGACTTGAAAATTTTCAATGGTTTTAACAGATCATCCCGAGCCTTCTCTTTCAGGGAAAAGAGACCTAGCCTATTCCTGATCAATAATGTTGCAGCTCTGGCAACTTCCTTGTCAATCACTTTTCATTCTCTTCAGCGACTGTATATAATGTAATGCCACTAGCTTATGGGGTTTTTGGGCAAACCCCAAAAGCTAGTGGCATTTACTACCAAATAAACCTGTTGGTCATTAACCTGGTCTTATGGTACAACATGGGTGGGAGCAGTTTCCAAGGTTTTCTGACGGTGCGCTCAAGACCTTGGTGAAGAAGAGGGAAAGGAGAATAACAACGGAAACTAACTGGATGGGAAAAGGGCACCTGTTTATCCTCAGCTCGGTGAAGGAGATGGTGCTGACTATTATTAGGAGAGTCAATGCCAAGACTGTCAACAGCAACAGGGCTGAAACTGTCTAAGATGACAGTATCCTCACACGAATCCTCCCTCATCTCATGATCTCTGTGACTTACAAACGTCTTATTGTGTTTACCCCAGGCAAGTCCACATTATAATATGATGACCAGGGCTGTACACCGTTCTCCTAGTGTGGTTTCACCAATATTTGGAATAACTCAAGAAAAATAAGAGGGGTTATGAATTAGGGAAGAAGAAGATGTTATTTTGACACTGTGGGGTCATCTATCCTGACCTGCCTATACAAATAATCACCACACCTTGGATTTTCAGAAAATGGCTCAGGACTGCTGCCAGTATCATGAGCATTCATGTACCTAATTTTTTCCCTTTGGTTATGAACCAGCTGCACAGTAATGAAATGGATCTTATCTCTGCTTGTGAAGGCTATGGGATTCAGGGCAGGGTTACATATGGCCACATTTTGGAACATAATGTGGTCCTCATGCTTTTTGTCAGGTAATTGATTATGTCAGTAACCTTAAAAACTAGGCGCTTATATACTACGGTGTACAAAATTTGATATATGCTGTTGCTTTTGAGTGAAAGGCGACATGGTGGCAGTGTGATTTGAGTCCTGGTTTGCCTGTGTGGAGTCTGTACATTCTCCTCATGTTTGCATGGGTTTCCTTCTGGTGCTCCGGTTTCCTCGCACAGTTTGAAAGACGTGCTGGCCAGGTGCATTGGCCATAAAAAAGTCTTCCTCAGTGTACCTGAACGGGTGCCGGAGTGTGACAATTAGGGGATTTTCACAGTAACTTCATTGCAATGTTAATGTAAGCCTACTTGTGGCAATAATAAATAAACTTTAAACTTAAGCATTCAGAACTTGATCTCACAGCTGAGTACAGGATAGAATCGGCAGAGATGCAGAAATTTTCAGCAGTTGTATAGCCGTCTGGCCACCAACAAACATATGATGAGTTGACTAGTCAAATTAAGGCTTCAATGTGGCCTTAACTTGTGCCCTCCAATGAGCTGGCAGTTTACCAGCACTCTGGCTGCAGTGCATGTGTGTCTGGTGTCTCACTGATGGTAGATCCTGCTTCGAATCAATACTGTCATCACACAGTGTCAGAAACTAAGCTTCTGGCTGCAAATCAGAAATCAATCGACTGTGTTGTGCTTCCACCATCACTGCTTTTTTGCTGTCCCTCTGCTGACTGGCCAGGATGCACTTGTCTGAAAAGTGAAAGGCATAAAGGTAAGACTGTGTGTGGGGAGAAGAGAAAAGAAGGTGTCATCCACAGTTTATAAGCCACAGAGATCATGAGATGAGGGAGGGTTCGTGTGAGGATACCGTCATCATAGACGGTTTCAGCCCTGTTGCTGGTGACAGTCTCGGCATTGGCTCTCCTAATAATGGTCAGCACCATCTTCTTCGTTGAGCTGAGGATAAACAGGTACCCTTTTTCCAATCCTGCTTTCCTCCTTTCCATCTTCTTCACCGAGGCCTTGAGCGCACCGATAGAAAAACCTTGGAAACCGCTCCTGCCCATGTTGTAGCATTCTTTTCCCTGGTCCTGCTCAACTCCCAGCACCAAGTTTGCAGCCAAACTACATCTCCACTTTAAGAGGTGCATCAAGAGGTGCAGGCTAGCTTTGAGAAGTGCAAGAATCTACAGTTTTGGGCACTTGCTGATGTAGTCATGCAATGAACAACGTGGTCAGCACTGATTGGGCGCAGCAATTACTATAATTAGCAGCAGAACAAAAATGGCAAGCCATCTGTATTTCAATAAAAGGGATGTGGATTAATTGCACAACGCGATCCTTGCTGTCCATTTCAGGGGTTTTTAAATTTAGCACCCTTATGTTTTGTTCTATTTCTCTGTTGACACATTTTGCACAAAATAACATTGAAAGATAACAGCACCAATACATGGAAATAAAATCTTACTTCTGCTAGTGTGGATGTATTAGGAGTAGATGCAAGATTGAGTATAAATGTATCTGTGCCAGGTCTCACTAAACAAGAGTACCCATATATAGAATTTTCAATCTGATCTCTGATGCTCAACAAATTTTACATTCTTAACATCATTCAACTTGCCAGCCATCAGAACATCAAGTTATTCCTTTTAATATAGCTTTGTTATGACCATCACTCTTCCAATTCTGCCAACAGTTTTCAGCCTCCATTTGTACTGTTTGCACAAAGTATCAACAACATCATGCATTTATAGAGTGCATTTCATCTAATAAAATATCCCAAGGAGCATTATCAAACAAAATTTCACACCAAACCCCAAGAAGATACAAAAGCAGATGACCAGAACCTGGGCAAAGAGTTAGTTTTTAAGTTGCATCTTAAAAACAGATAGACTGACAGAGGATGGGGATTTTACAGCCTTACTTGAACGCAACCAGAAATTCCCATACAAGGTCAATGGACATTTCCATTGTCCACTCCTCGCCCACTCCAATTCCATGGCAGGCAGGGCAGTAGAATTCCGGTGAGAGTTTTTGGAAGAAATTCCAGAGCTCGTCAGATGATGGCAATGCTAATGAAAGTTGGGTGATTAAAATCAGCAATGCTTATTATTGGGAGGGTGTTGTTTATAGAATAGTGTGTCTTAAAGAAGTTTTTGCCATCTTCTGTAGGTTACCACCAAGTCTTTATAACTACCAATAATATAGATTCAGTAAAGAGCACAAGCAAAGCTATCGCAATGTCTAGATTTTCACACATCTCTGCTCAACATTACACTGACCGTAGGTCTAGGTCCTTTGGTCAGACTTAGAGAGAGCTCTCAGATTACAGAGAGAGATTTGAAAACAAGGATGAGAAATTCTAAATTGAGCTGTTGCTGGTATAGGAGCCAATGAAGTTTAGTGAACATAGAGATGATGGGTGAACATGACCTTGTGTGGGTGAGTGAGCAATTAAAGAGGCATATATTGCAAGGAAGTTGGAGTATCAGAGTTAGGATAGATTGCTGTAATAGGGCCTCTTTAAATTCTGAAATTCTCTATCCCAGAGGTTTATGGATGCTTAGTTGGTGAATATGTTCAAATCAGAGATCAAAAGATTCCTGTGCACTTCAGGAACTATAGGGTATGGAGACAGGATGAGAAAATGGAATTGATGTAAAAGTTCAGCATAAATGTTTTGAATGATGGAGTCGGCTTGAGGGATTGTATGGTCTACTCTTTCTCTTATTTCTTATATTCTTATGTTCATACCTGGAGCATTGTGTAAAGTTTTGATCTCACACCAGGAAGGATATACGGAGTGAATGCAAAGAATGTTTGCTGAATTGATTCTTATGCTGAGATGGTAGGTCAATGAGTAAACATTGAGTAGAATGGGCCTATACCCTCTGGAATTTAAAAAAAATGAAAGATTATCTCTTTGGAACATCAAATTTTTCAAAGTTGTGACAAACTAAATGCTGAAAAGTTAACCTTAATAGGCTGAACGTTGAGAGATTAACTTTAACAAACTAAATATTGAGAGATAACCTTTACAGGGTAAATGTTGAAAGGTTAACACAGAGAATCGCACAGTGCCCAAAGAGGCCTTTTTGTTCAAGTCTGCACTGACATCAATCCAACTCAGACTCTATTTTGTCCCCTTGCCACTAAAGAACAATTTTAGCATAACAAATCCACTTAACCTGCACATCTTTTGGACTGTGGACGAACCTGGAGCATCTGGAAGAAACCCACACAGACACAGGGGGAATGTGCAGACTCCACACAGATAGTGACCCAAGCTGGGAATTGAACCTGGATCCCTGGCTCTGTAAGGCAGCGGTGTTAACCATTGTGCCACCGTGCAGCCCCATTTCGTTAAGCTTAACAGGGCAAAATTTGAAGTATTAACTTAACAGAGTAAATACTGAGTAGTTAACCTGGACAGGGTAAATATTGAGAGGTTGCCACATCCGGCTGGAGAGCTTCCCTAGAATTCTCTACCCCAGTTACAAATGGTCAGAAATACATTCAGGACTTTTGCGAACTAAGAGAATCCAGGGACATAGAGATAAGATGGGGAAGTGGATGTGATTTATAATCCCATCCACAATCTTATTGCATAGTGTAGAAAGCTTGAGAGCTCATGTGACTGACTCCTGTGTTTATTATTTACACTGTTATCCATATAGGCCAATATATAGACAAGCTCGTGTTTATGGATCAGAGAAGATGGAGAACCAGACAAGTTAACATTGGAATAATTAAGTATAAAGGAAAGATTGGCATGGATCAGGGGCTCGGCAAGTGAGGCAGGGTTAGAATTACAGAGGTTGATACAAGTAGTTTAGAAGCTGGAGGAAATATGTGGTTGCAAGCTGATTTGGAAATTTGCTGAAAAGCAGACACTTGGCAGTTACATTATATACAGTGAAGGATTGAATTCTGGTGTTGCAGCAATGATTGTATACAGAAGGGAATTGAATTGGGTCAACTAACAGTGACTTTATCATGGGGAGGATTCAACTGGAACATGTAGCCATGACTATCTACCTTGGGAGAGTCAATTGGTGATTTGTAGCAACTAAAATACCATGGCAGATTGAATTGTTACATGCAATGGTGACTATGCTGTGAAGGTTTGCAGAGGTATTATGTAATAATGGCTGTATGTGTGGGAAATTGAACAGGGACTTGCAGGTATATCTCTATACTGTGCTGTAGGTGAATTGGAACACATTGCAGTTATTGTAAAGAATCATAGAATCCCTACAGTGCTGAAAGAGGCCATTTGGCCAATCAAATCTGCACCGAACACAATCCCACCGAGGCCCTAGTGCCATATCCCTACATATTTTACCCACTAATCTCTCTAACTTACACATCTCAGAATACTAAGGGGCAATTTTATAGCATGGCCAATCAACCTAACCTGCAGATCTTTGGACTGTGGGAGGAAACCGGAGCACTCAGAGGAAACGCACACAGACACCAGGAAAATGTGCAAACTCCACACAGACAGTGACAAAGCCAGGATTCGAACCCAGGTTCCTGGAGCTGTGAAGCAGCAGTGCTAGTCACTGTGCTACTGTGCCACCCAACCAAAGAGTTGAGGACTGAATAGAAGTTTGCAGAAGTGACTGCATATTGTAGCATATGCAGTCACGAATATAAATTCACGGACTTTGAACTGAATCGTGGGGCTTTATCTTATGAAGTTTTGATTCAAGTCCTGTACCTGGGCTGTTTACTGTAAGGAATGAACTAAATTTTTGATTTTGATTGTATCCACTGAATCAGATCACATAGCACAATACAATGGATGAGATTTTCCACTGCACCTGTCCCAAGGTAAACACATCTTTAAATGTGTCCGTCACATTTTCCATCCTGTCAGCGATTCCCGCTGGTGGGACCAGAAAATATAACTCAGTACACTTGCTATTCAATCCTGCAGATGGATACGGTTCCTCAATCCTAAATTGGGTGTATGGCGGGGGAGAGGAGAAGAGGGGGGTTGTAGGAGGGGGGAGGGCTGTTGAGTTGAGAAATTTTCTGATTCCTCCAGCCTGCCTCGGGGAAATATTAAATCCTCTAGGCTTCACCACTCTCCACTCAATCTGCATGACTCATCCATACCAACACATGTCCCCCACCTACCCTCAATGGTCCGACATACTGTCCATGCCAAACTATGCTATCCACCTACGCTCAATGGCCCTTTACATCTATGTCAACTTAATGTCAATCCACTCACCATTTTTTGCCCTTACACCAGCCATGTCAATTCATCCAATATCCACCATTGGCAAACCTCAAAAACCATTTTAAGATTAAAATAAAGTTTTCAACATCTATTGCAAATTTTACTATATTAAATAACATGCCTATTCATGGAAGTTCTATCCAAGAAATCAAATCCCTTGGAATGTTTAATCAACACTCTTGTACAACTGACCTGGATTCATAATCCCACACCAAAGGCAACTAATAATTTAATAACCTCATTGAGCAGTCAGTTAAGCTCTGAATTTGGGGTCCCCTACTGAGATAATGGAAAGTTGCAGAAGTGGTCAAACATTAATAATGACATAATTATTGTCATTGGAATAATTTAACAGAGTTATTGTAACTGCAAGAATATATTTTTTTCAACTTTCACTAACATTAGCAGTCTATTTTTGTTTTTTTAAACAATCGAGGATTAAATACTTTTTTTATCAGTTTGAAATGTTTTTAACCTGCCACTGTAACAGACAGCTACATTTTATTTTTTAAAGGGCTGGGGGTTTAAATATTTTTACTGCTTGACAGTTCTACAGATTGTATCTGTCCTCCAAGACTATTTATGACTACTCTGAAAATGTGTGACTCCCATATTATGGGTTTAGGCCCTTAATACAATTAAAATGTACTCTATTTCAACTCAACAATAAGTTGCCAAGTTTGTGCTTCTCTCACATGTAGTCAAGCCCAACAACCTACTGGCTGAAATGTGACCTCTCAGGAATTTGTTTATTTTTATTTGTTCATGGGATGTGGGCAACAGTGTGTAGGTCGGCATTTATTGCAAGTTCCTAATTGCCCCTGAGATGGTGGCAGTGAGCCACTTTCTTGAACTGCTGCAGTCCATAATTTGTAAGTCTACCCACAGTTCTGTTTGGAAGGGAGTTCCAAAACTCTGATCTAGTGACAATGAAGAGATGGCGATATATTACCAAGTCAGAATGGTCTGTTGCTTGGAAGGGAATTTGCAGGTGGTGGTGCTCCCATCCATCTGCTGCTATTGTCCTTCAAGGTGATAAAGGTCGTGCATTTGAAAGATGCTGTTGCAGGAATCTGGATTCCACTCACCATTTTGGAAAGTTCATGAAAATCCAATGAATTTTTTGTCTGTTTTTTTGTACATTTATCCGATCCTATATTCCAACATTCATTTTGTCCCCATATTCTAGATTCTCTTCCTAAACATCTTCCCTTATTATATCTCCCATACCTTAAAAATGTACCATGCACCTTATATTTCAGGCAGTATTTTTGTAGGTCATCTTCTTAGCTTTCTCTGGGTGTGACCCCCATACTTAAAGCATAGGGAGACTTCCACCATTGCAAAAGCTTTGCTTAAGTGTGTGGTTTGATAGCTGCTGGAATTGGGACATGAAGCCATGACTATAAGATCTTGGTTATTGGATGTGTAGGTACAACAGTCATTATAAATATTTAAAGGATTAAATTATGATCCATACTATCACTGAATACTGAGGGATTAGGTTGGTACATGTCACAGTGGCCATAAAACTGTTATTCCACCCTTCCCAAAATCCAACTTAAATATATAGCATGACTACATGTTCTAACTCACCCTCTAAAGTATAAAGTCTCTGTTGCTTACACAATTCAATTTCCCAAGCATTGAGTAGATCTCCAAGTCTCAGTTCAATCCCCCACTGTATATAATTACTGCTACATGTTCAGTTTAATTCCCCTTCATTTATAGTCTGCTACATGTCTCAGTTTAAGTCAACAGAATTAACAATCAGGATGATGTATCCTATTTCAGTTCCATAAAATAGAGATTTCACGTTCTTTGTTCTCAAACACAAAACCTGCTTCACACCACCTCTGCAATATTTTCCTCTGCATACCTACATTCTGCTGTTCCAGTTCTACCATCCTTTCCATCCTCCCTCCATCAAGTCACAAACCTTCAAATCTCTGTGTGAGTGAATTCAGGTGTGAACCAAGCCATGCCAAAATTGGTGCACATAAGAAGTTGGTCATCATAAGAATCATAAAATTGGGTGTTGGAGTAGGTGATTCAGACCCTCGAGCCTGCATTGCCATTTAATACCATCATGCCTGATCTCATCTTGGCCACAACTCCACTTACCTGCTTGTTGATCATGCACCTTCCATCCCTTACTAATGAAAAATAAGTCCCACTCCTTCTTAAAATTACTCAGTGGCCTGATAACCACTACACTCTGGGGCAATGAATTCCACAGATTCACAATCATTTGAGAGGAGTCATTTCTCCTCATTTGTTTGAAATTTGCCACCCCTTATCTTAAAATTATGACCTTATGTTCTAGATTGCCCTAGAAGAGGAAATAGCCTCTCCACATCTCCTTTGTCAATCCCCTTTATCATCTGGTATATCACAATTAGATCTCCTCTCATTCTTTAGGGAGTGTAAGGCCTTAACGGCACAATGGGTAGGAGAAAAGTAAAATTTAGAAAAAGGGGGAAAGGGGAAAGGAAGAAGAGAAAGGATAAGGAAAGGGGCAATAAAATAAGGGAAAAGAATGAGGAGGAAAGAAAAATAAAGAAAGACAATAATGAAATAAAAGTTGGAGGATGGTAAAGAATTAAATAAAACAAATACAAAAGGATCAACGTGGGATAGAGTTAATCACCTGAAGTTGTTGAAATCGATGTTGAGACCGGCAGGCTGTGAAGCGCCTAATTCATTCCCGCCCTCCTCCCACATCTTCATCTGTCACAGTTTAACCTCTGATTTCACCTTCTCTGCTGTTTTGCCATTTACACCTTTTATTTTCTTTATGGACTGCCATCAGCAGCCTTTCCCCTTGTGTCTGTGGTTATGACTCATCTTTAATTCCCTCCCCCTACAGTACAAATATCTCCCACTTTTTATGCCTTTTAGTTTTGATAAAGGACCATGTGGACTCTAAACCTCAGCTCTTTTCTCTCCTTACAGATGCTGCCAGACCTGCTGAGATTTTCCAGCATTTTCTCTCTTATTGTAATTGTTTCTTCTGTTTATTCTAAATATTCAGATCCCTCCTTAGGATGACTAAGTTCAGTAGACTGAACACTGGAAAGCAAATAATTGGGAATAAATTATGCTTATACTAAATGTTATTGCTATGTATGTGAGGTGTAGTCCTTTAAGAGATGACTCAGGGCATGGGATAACCTGCCCAAGACACTACCCCTACTGCCACTCAAGGGTCAGAGTATGAGAAATACACTTCCATAATAAACCCCATTGTTCTTGTGGCTTGTGATTTCTTTGGAGTGTCCTCTCCAGTAGTCTCAGACTTCACACTGATTCCTATCCTCATCGCCAGTGTTATCTGACACTACTGGGAAGGTCACACCAAAAAAATCACACAGAAAGGAAAGCTACAGGAAATATCAAGTTTATTGAAGATCTGTACTTCTCACACTCCGACCCTTGAGTGGTGGTAGGGGCAGTTTCCTGGGCAGATCACCCATGCCCTGGGTTACCTGACCCATTCTCTTACAGGGATTATGCCCCACATACATAACAGTTATACTTAAATAATATGCTTTGCATTAAATTCCTAATCAAAGGAACATGTGAGGGATGTTTTAGCCCATTGGAATTCTATGGTAAAATTTAAATATTATGTTTATTCGATTTATACTTGCCTGTGTAATGGGAGGTAAATAATTTGCTTTTCATGAAGAACTTTGTATAAAACCTTCAAGAATATTGTTCTGCTGTTTGATATTTGCAAGGAGCAGTTTTTTTCTTCACTTACATACATTTTCTTTGTTGTCTCCGGCTAACATGAATAGTTACAAAGTCAGTCTGTTGGAAAAGTATAAGAAAAGTTGAATGATGAAAAGCACATTTGATTAAATTGAGCTGTATCTTATTTATCCTGTCATGGAGTTTGCTCAACACATTTAATTCTGAGAAAGAGGTGATCATCCCGAAGAAGATAAGCTTTTGAAATTTTTCTCTTATCCCCAGTTATTTCAAACACTCCAGAATATAGGTCAAAACCTCCAGAATATAAGTCAATCCTCGAAGTATAGTTCCATGCAGGGGCAGTGATGACCACAGACTTCCATCGGATTGGTTCATGATTGGTGTATGATTATGATTGGCAAAGTACTGCAGTAGTTTGCCATAGTTTTCTGCAGTATGGTTGACAAGGAAATTCTTCTTCAGATGTATTGAAATGTTTTACAAGGTGATAATCAATCTGTTTGGCTATATTATGAATACCATCAAATCCAAATGGGATTGGAACTCAGTGCTTCTAGCTCAGAGGCAGAGGCACCTTTCTCTTACACCCAAGATGGTGCCGGAGCGAGGCAATTTCTTGCAAGGTGTGTCCAGCATACCTTCAAATTCTATCTCTCGTTCTATGCTTCTCAAATTTCATTCTAACTCTTTTAAATCCTCTAACAATGCTTCAATTCTTTCCTGCTGCTGTCAGACTTTGAACGGACTTTGCATTAAGTTGATATACCTCTACACCCTACTATGACTGTAACATACATTCTGCACTCTCTCCTTCTCTACGAATGGTATGCTTTGTCTGTATAGCGCACAAGAAACAATACTTTTCATTGTATGCTAATACATGTGATGATAATAAGTCAAATCAAATCAAAATCACTGTATCACAAGACCATACTCAATCTACTACTATGCCATATTTTTATTCACCAAGTTGCATCCTACAGATTTAATGCCCACTGACCAAATCACACAAGAGCCATTGTGTTCCAAAAATCATCTGATGATTTATACCCTTCCATATAATTTTCTGGTCATGAAACATGGCAAATTACTTCAAAAAGGCACTGTGTGACTCATTAGCTCTCAAACTCAGAACATTACCCATGGTGGCAATGTGAACCGTAGGGTATGGCTGGCCATAACTAACACAAGGAAAGACTTGCATTTATATAGTTTTTCTCACAAGCTCTGGGTGTCTCAAAGTGTTTGACAGCCAATGAATTACATTTTGATGTGTAGTCATTCTTGTAATGTAGGAAATGTAGATAGTGTACCAACTACCAATTGGAAAACAAAGAAAACAATCAGAGATTTGCCTGGATAGCAAGTTTGCAAATCAGTTAAAATCACAAGATTATTGTGAATGAAAATGCAGATGAAATGATAGTCAATGGCATCTATGTTAAGATGTTGCAAGTAATACATGATTTAATAGCTAATTTTCTTTAAACAAACTTAAAATGCAATCTGGTATTATTGCATTCCTAGTTCATATTATTTTTTACCTTGGCTTTCTCCAGATGTATCATATGAATTTTATGGGAAAAAGAAATCGAAATGGGCTAAATTGTGCATTTGTAAGTGAAATTTATAAAGCTGCAAAATTAAGCAGTTATAACAAACAGTGGCCTGGATTTTGGGGTCACTGACAAATGAATTGTGCCAATCATTCATTTCACTTAGATTTGCCCACAAACGTTCTATGGAATAGAACTCACAGTGATCAGAAATTCATTCCAGTGTGGCACTTTCTACAGGGAATATTGGACCTGCTGTGAACAGAGCAAGCAACAACCTGCCCCCTTAACCAGTCTGTTTGAGGAATCCTTAAAGATGCATGTAAAGCCTGAACCAGGAAGTGTACGTTGGATGAAATAATCCGTTGTAAAAGCATGTACTGAAAATGAAATAGGAAAAACGAAAGATGGATTTGAAATACTGGCATACATATATATATACACCATGCAACTGACACTTATTAGGTCTAACAATGGGCATTCAAGTCCTGGACAAGTGTCATGGCTACAATCTGCTACATGATGCCATGTTTCACCTGATGACAGAGGATGTGGCCTTTGCAGTTGATTTAATGTGTTAAAAGATAGCTACATTTCAAGATTACTGCACAGGAGTTGGGTTTTAGTCAGTGGTTGCATGGGACCCGTTACCTTCAATATCTGTGAATGCCTTCTTGAACAAAAGATACAAAACCCTATTGAAAAGAAGCTAAGCAGGAGATAGAGAATGAATGCAGAAACATATTTTTGCAAACTAACCTACCAGTATCTATAGCAATTTGCTTTTTTACATAGTTGTATTCCTTCAATCTCTGTGAATGATGACTAAGTTAACTGCAAGAATTACGATACTCACTTTGATCTATAAATTGCTTTATTCAACAGCAGGTATAATATGCAGAGCACTGAGTGTGAGAGACACTTTGGTACAATCAGTATAATGTCTGCTTGCATATTGCTAACAAAAATAAAGAACATGTTTACATTATCCTGCTTTATTAAGTTGTCCAGCTCGACTCACAGACCTGTTCCACGTCGTTTAAGAAGCAGCACATTTTCTATCTTACTGCTGCATTAGATATCCCCGTGCCCCATATGGCACAGTGGTCAGCACTGCTGCCTCACAGCGACAGGGACCTGGGTTTGATTCCGGCTTGAGCCACTGTTTGTGTGAAGTCTATGTGGGTTTTCTCTGGGTGCTCCGGTTTCTTCCCAGAGTCCAAAAGATGTGCTGGTTAGGTGCATTGGCCGTGTTAAATTCTCCCTCACTGTACCTGGATAAGCACCAGAGTGTGGCCACTAGAGGACTTTCACAGTAATTTCATTACAGTGTTAATGGAAGCCTATTTGTGACACTAATAAATTAAACTTTAAAATATTTTCCAATCCTCCCCTATTCAGCAACATGTGTTAATTTCGTGTCTTTATAGTGCCATTTTATACTGCTTCATGGGAGGTTTCTATTCCAAATCCTTTATCCTCTGTCCATTTGAGATTCTTGTATTTATCCAGGCTGCATGCTGCAATATATTTGGAAGGCTGTCTATTTAACTTTATCAGATGAATACTACACATTCCATATTGGACCATTTCCTTTGCAAATTCTGTTGTTATATAGATTTCTAGAATCTCTACAGTCAGAAGAAGGCCTTTTGACCCATTGAGCCTGTACCCACAACAATCCCACCCAGGTCCTATTCCTATAATCCCATTATTTACTCTGCAAATCCCTTGACACTAGGGTCAATTCATCATGGCCAATCCACTTAACCCGCACATCTTGAGGTTGTGGGAAGAAACCGGAGCACCTGGAGGAAACCCACGCAGACATGGGGGAAATGTGCAAACTCCACACAAGATAGTTATCCAAGGCTGGAATTGAACTCAGGTACCTGGCGCTGTGAGGCAACAATGCTAACCACTGTGCCACGCTGCCGCCCACAACTGAAATGCATCTGCTGTGTTATCCTACTTGTGCAAGCTTATTTGAGACAATAATAAATAAGCTTAAAACTTAAAGAGGAAACTGTCTCCAAGCTAATCGATGACCCCTCCTCTGTCACTGCCTCAAATCTTGTACAGCAGTGAATTGCTGAATGGTTATACAAAAAATACATTTGACCGCCCTGCTGTACTGCTGTTTGTTTTCAGAACTTCACACTGTCATAACCATTAGGTGTTGGGCACCCCACAGGATGATGAAAAATTATTCACCTGAATAAAATTTCTTTGGCAGTCCATCCGAGCTGTGTGGTTTCGATAACACAGCAGATGTGTTTCAGCTGCCTTGCCAACTGGGTCCGGTTTGTAATGTTCAAAGAAGTTCAAGAAAGAAGCACAGATTCTCAGAGAGTAACCACATGGTCTTAATGCGTGCATTTTGAATCAAGTGGCTCACTGAACGAGTAAAATTGCTCTTTTTTCATAGCTGTATAACAAGTGAGCCCAAACAGGCTAGCATGTGAGAAGCTGGAGCCATATTATCAGCCTGACAATTGTCCATTTTGAAAAACAGAAAAAAATACCAATGTTGTGAGTTGCCAGGCTGACGGAGATAGGTATTTGTTTTCTGCACTGTCTTGATGGGGGCAATCTTCACATAGGCTTCAAAAGATCCCTGTGATGTTGTTTCATTTTACCACCACTAAAGTTAGCTTTTTCCATTGCATAGAACTGGCCAATCCCACTCGTGCCTTGAACTTGCTGCCGAAACGCTCATGGAGGTTTTCGTTACCTCTGGATAAGACTGCACCAATGCATCTTCCCACATTCTTCCCTTCATAAACTTGAAGCCATCCAAAACTCCGTTGCTCATTGTCTCACTAATCTACTATGGGGCAATCTTACCACAATTTAGCAAAGTATTGGTTTCAGCGCAATAAACTGTGGTTCTCTCCTGAGAAACAGGCTAGTTTTCTCTCCAGATGTCGTGACATTCTGCCATTAAAAAAACCGGGGTGGGGGGGCATGTTTCATGTACAAGTGCAGGGCCTAAACATACTGGTAAGGTCAGCTCTATAGAGATCAGGGTGCCATATTTAAAGGGCACCCAAGTCAGATAAAATAATTATCTTCCCCCACCTCCACCCCACCATAGAGGTCTTAGGGACTCTCCCCACCATCAACAGAGCTAATATTTACCAACATCTCCCCCCACTCCTGCAATCAGAGCCAGCATTCACCCCCTGGTGACCAGAGCTATCACCAATTCACTCCAAATCCCCCTACCCCATAACAGTCACCCCTTTTCCCTTCCCTCTGAACAGCAGATGCCTTCTCCCCACCCATGTACCCAACTGCCCATTCCAACTATCACCTTCATACCCAGCTTCTATGTTTGCTCCACCCCCCCACATATAAATGATTCACTCCTCCACATTGGGAGGCTCGCACTGGGGTCTGGCCTTTGCACTGCCCCCGACACAGCTTGGCACCATCAGGTTGTCATGATGCCAATCTAATAGTGCCAGCCTGTGCCAAGGGGCAATGCCAGGGGCAAAGGCCAAGGCACTACCTGACCATGTCCCTCTCCTCCAGGGGCTATGCTTAACTTTATAGTCTGGCTGAATCCCCATGACAGGTTCATGTGTGGGTGAATTGTTGTAAACCATGTCGATGTGACACAAACTACACCTCAGGCTCAATATTCGATGAGGGGGGAGGGTCATTAAATATGTATTAATGTAGTTCAATGTATTGAATTATGCCACCAGTTGGCTAAAGTAGAAGTCACAATCTCGCTGGTGAGGTTTATGACTTTTGAGTTTTGCTGGTTTTAAGCCCCCACTGGCACTGCCGCAGAGAGTGGGCTCAAGATCCCATCCATTTGCTCTGACAAAACAGTGCCTCAATTAGAAACTTCTTGTTTTCTTGTTTTCAAATCCGTCCATGGCCTTACCTCTTCCTATCTCCATAACCTCCTCACCTGCCATACAATCTCCTTATGTAGCTTAATGGCAGAGTTTGCATTATAATGCTCATGTGAACGAGCTTGGGATGTTTTATTACACTAAGGGCACTATATAAATCCAAGTTGTTTTTATTCCTGCGAATCAATTAAAGTGACACTGAGTTACCAGTTGTGTATGTGTTAAAACTACCATCATTAGTTGAAAGCAAAATTGTCACATTGCAAAGATCCCAGAGAGCAATGAAATTCCAATCAACAAAAACAACATCTTGCATTTGTATAACATCTTTAATCTAATAAAAAAATCCCCAACGTGCTTTATAGGAGCGTTCTGGAAGAAAATTTAACACAGTCACATATGAAGACAAGAGGTCAGATGTCCAAAGGTTTAGTCAAAAATTATGACCTAAGGGGTGAATAATCCCATGAATATAATTTCCTTAACTTCTCATTCCTTTTCTCACACTGTTTATTTTACATTTTAAATCTCTGTTTAATCATTCTTAGACTTGCCTACAAGATTCTTAAAATGCTAGGTTAGTAAATGCATACAGTTTCCTTTCCAAGCATTGAAGATAATATTGCTGACAGTCTTTGAGGGCTATGAGATAAATATTTTAAAGTACACCAGTGAATTGAGAATGTGCATACAACCTCTGTGGATATTTTAACCTCGTTGTATTGAAAGAATTTCAGCATGCAGTTCACATAGGAGAGGCTGCTATTCTTGTTTTACCAATTATTAGCAATCTTCTATTGTCACAGTTAAGTGACCCTGCTTTATTGATGGACTCCTGTCCTAATCAGATCAAGTTTATGTATCAGTTCTTTTTTCTTCATTAATATGCCAAAGTCAACCAGGAGATTAGGTCATATCTGTACACATTTCCTCTCTTACCTTGCAACCATTTAAATAGGGGAATTACTGAACACAACTGCCTGCCATACTTTCAATGGTATCATTCCCTTACCACAGAACAGAAAATGGTGCCTTTCCACGACTTGTATTAATTGGGCGGAGACACTTATCTATTTCAGACTACATTTGGCAAACTATGATATATTGTGAGCCTGGCTCAGAATCCTTTTGCTTTTGTGTTAGAAAGTTATTGGTTCAAGCCACACTCTAGAGATGTAGGCTGGAAAGCTTTGGCTGTTCGCGCCAGTGGGACTCTGTCAGAGAATTCCAGCCCCAGCCTAGGGTTTAATATTTCAGTGCAATACTGAAGAGATGCTGTCTCCTGCAGGGCTGACGATCTTTCAGGATTGAAACTGGAGAAAAATCATCAGGACATTAAAAAAAATAGTTTCTTTTGTCAATTTCTTTGAACATTTCCCTTCAATAGATAAAAAAAATTGCAAATGGGGGAAAGAATTACTGTTTCACTAACTGTCAAGCATCCTCCGATTGGGTAATAAGTCTTTTCATTTTCCAGTTCGTGTTGGAAGGCAATAGGTCACAAGGATGGATGAGCTGAGTGAGGGCAATTCATGCTCATTGTGGGTAACATGGTGGCACAACGGTTAACACTGCTGCCCCACAGCATCAGGGATCTGGGTTCAATTCCAGCCCCGGGTCACTGTCTGTGTGGAGTCTGCACATTCTCTCCTTATCTGCGTGGGTTTCCCGCAGATGCTCCAATTTCCTCCCACAGTTCAAAGATGTGCAGGTTAGGTTGATTGGCCAAGCTAAATTGATCCTAGCGTCAGGGGATTTGCACGGTAAATATGTGGGGTGTACGGTAATAGCCCTGTGTGGAATTGTGGTCAGTGCAGAGTGGATAGGCCGAATGGCCACCTTTTGCACTAGAGGTATTCTCAGCCAGAGAGTGGAGAGCTCATCGGTGACATGAATGAGAGTTTGGGGACAAAGATATAATCAGAGGCAGGAAGCTCTGTGATGGCCAAAATCCTACCCAGCAATCAGAATCAAAACTGGAAACTCCAAACGTATTTAATCACAAATAGAATTCTGTTTGTATGAGAGATGAAATTGCCTGTTCAAACAAATGGAAAGTAATCATGACAGTATTTGAAAAAGGGTAGGGCACTTAGCAGACCAGTATTTATCCTCCAACCAACACCATTAAAATAGCTTATCTGTTTAAGTCAACCATACTTTGGAAGCTTTTTATTTGTTTTGAAACAATTTGGAATGTCCTAAGGATATGATGCGTGACATATAAATGCAAGTTCTTTCATCTTTGAAGTATAAGTCTTTTTGCCCCAAACTTCTTCACATTTCACCTCAACTGAGATGACATGGCTTTTCCTGATCTCTGTTTCCTCAGACCCAGACGAGATATATTATTGCGGCTGAGATGTGGCCACCATATACACAATCTGCTAATTCTGACATGACAACGTAAGATGTAAGAGAACGTTCCAGAAGTAGTTCCCCCTCAGAGCTTTGCTTTCCCTCCACACATGAAGTGTCTGCCTGTGCTCAATACCTGTTAATATCAGTGTAGTCAAGATCAGCAATTTAGTTAAATAAGCATTGAAATTATGGTCTGGATATCGCAAGAGCCCATTAGTTCAATTTTGTTTCTACACCTTTGAGCTGAAGAAACTTGGCACTGTAACCTGCCGGAATGGTTCAGTAAGGATAATAAGGCATTGGGGACCTTGGTAAAGGGTGGGACCAACATTGTATCTCCTTAACTATTGAGATTTAAAGATTGAAAACAAAACTAAGAAATGATTGGGAATGATATAGGGCTTAGAAACTAGAATTGAATCAGATACAAGAAGAGAAATAAAGATAGAGAAAGATTGGATTAAAAGAGATAAAACAAAACAAAAAGAGAAAGTAAGTCAAAAAAGTAAAAATTTTTAATTTGACATTTTTTTTAATCTCTAAGAAGGAAGCATCCCCACTTCAGAAGCTCGGTCCCAGTTCAGGACTCGATGGCCAAGGGAATTGTGTGGTGGACGTCTCTAACAATTATTGACTACATGCAGAAATGAAACTAAACCATTTTAATTGTTTCTTTTTAAGAACAGGGAGGTTGATTTGATAGCTGTTTTCATAATGATCACATCTTTAAAAGCACTTCAGCTTTTAATGACATGACTTGACTTCTGTGACGAATGTAATGGATAATTAATGTTCAGTTACAATTGCGAGGTGCAGGACTCTATCTTTTGGTTTATAAGATTATTAAAATTGAGATCTGGCGTTACATTTAAAATAGATGAAGGGGATCATATGACCCGTTCTGCCATCTGCCTGGCAGTAAATCTGGGCAGTTTGAGTCCAGATTGTTTTACTGAGAAGGTGCAAGATAGGCCAGAAATTTCTCATCCTGCCCGCTGCAGGGATCGCGGCAGGACAGAAAATTTGGCAGAACTTTTAAAGGTTCTTTGACCTTAGGTCGGAATTTCAGGTCTTGGATAACGTAGGTCGGAAATCCCTGCTCATTCATGCGTAGAGACAACGGCAATTGTCTCTGAGTACGCCACCACTGGAAAAGTACCAGAAAGAATTTATAGTTATTGAGTTGTAAAAAGTGTTGCTGTAAACTCTTTACTTACAAAATGAAAGGGAGCTGTCTACTTGGATACAAAGCTATTATATTTCCTGTTGCCATGAAGAAGAGGATAGAGGTGCCATTTTTGAGATTAAACTACATGTTTCCCTTTAAGCCCACGATTGTCACAGATAGACAGCAGTTTTGCAGTTTTGTCTCGTGCAGTCTGCAGCCATGATAGAGGTAGAAATAGCCAGGCCTAAACCGGAAGCAGAGAAACTACTGATATTATCATTCACATCACAAAATGCAGTTGGGATTTCGTGAGAATTAAAAGAAGGCTGGAAGATTCACTTCTCTTGGAGCTAGAGGCAGGGGCTACAATGTAAACCTTAAAGTGAAAGGCATTTCTGGGATCAGAAGACACCCAGCTCAGAAAGTAAAAAAGGAAGCAAGCCATCCAGGGATGAGAATAATTGTGGACTCATTCCTGAAGAATAAAGTGTCCACTTAAGAGACACTTAAACTGTTGTGGAAAATTTTTGGGGTATCCATTTTCTGTAGCTTGAAATACAAGTTGTCACAAAATGAAATTTTTAATCAATAGTTCTTTTTGGCTATTTGCTGCAATAAAAATGACAAAACATGAAACCTTGATGTGTCATTCTTTCAGCTAAAAACTGAAAGTTTGAATTCATTTTTAAATATTATCAGTCTCTTTGGAGATTGTAATAGTATATGTGCAGCAAGTAACAGGGAGAACTAAGGGCAAGACGCCATTTGTGCAAAGCCAGTGGCAGAGTGGCATAAATTGACCAGAAAATTCTAGAGATTTACAATTCATGGTGTATTTCTTAATCCCCAGAAATTACTATTGTTTTACACCTTAAAAGTGGTACACATCATTCATTCACAATTCTTTTTCTAGCAAGATCCTCCACTGATGCAGCACCTTACTGAGCTGTGTATGTACTGTGCTATACCACTATCTTGCCTTTACTAGTATTCCAATAGCCAATTCTTTATCATTCAGAAACTCAAGACAATCAGATGATGAGTGAAACAAAATCCACCTTAACCATTGTTGGAGTCTTCATGTGATGAATTGAAAGTCTTAGGCAAATAGTGAAAGGAAACTGTCAAGCATAGGACGGATATTTATTGGAACAAAATCAAAAGCAAAAGGTGAGTTAATCTGTGCTACTTCCATCTAATTAGATTCATAGCAGCTTAGGGAGTGGCTAAGGTTGGAGAGGAGAGAATTGGGGAAAAAGATGAAACACTATTGCAGCTTCTCATGCGTTAAGTTCTAATTCAAAGTCCTCTCAATTAGAAACCCTAATCTCTATTTTAGTTACGTTTTTACCAGAATTAAAAATCAGTTGGTTTCTTTACTAGCAGACTTACAAATTCATTCTTACTAATAAGGTGTCAAGTAAAAAAGGACAAGTATGGATGGAATATGTAAATTAATTATATGGACTCATTTTGGACTCTTTCAGTCTGATGCTAGTGAATTCTGAGAAATTCTAATTTGCTGGTTCCTTGGGCTGTGTTTTACATTTCCCCACTGGCAAGTTGGTAAGTGCAGACACTTAAATCTAATGGGTGGTATTGCTGCCGTTTGCCTGTCTGAAATTTTACAGCAGCTGGAACAAGCTGTTGAATGACCCACTTGCTCTTAAGCCAACTGAGGCCCCAAAGTCACCAATTAATGGTTATTTATCTGCCTCATCCAATACCAGTGGCATCAGACAGGATGTCCATTAGTTTTAGTTGAAAAGTGACCTTTGTGAGTCTCCTAGGCTCATCAGAGACTTATTCCCTCTCCCCAACAGGCTCCTCTGGCCACTCGAACCAGGCCTTCTATCCTCTCCATTGTGGTCTGGTGTAACCCAGACTTATCATTGAGACCAGGCTTCACTTCATCAGGATCTGGCTGTGGTCCCAGCAGTGGCTGCTGCTCCCCCTGGCATTGTTGACATTACAGAGCTGCCAGCCATTCATTTGACCAGCAGCTTCTTGAGGTACAACCTCCTCCTGAGGTAGGAGTGGAAGTTTTGTGTTAAAACAATTAACACTGCCTGCAATGTGAATTTTCAGTTGTTTGGATCATGAACAGTCTCACCACTGATTTTTTAGCCTGGAGTTGGGACCAGGGGCCACGGCACCCCATAAAATGCTGCCCTATGTTTACACTGATGTTACCCTATTTAAAATAAACCAATTAGCATCTGCATTAAATAGCATAAGTAAGAAGGCATTAGAAATGTGTTAAGTATTTAGACACAAACTCCATTGATCAGAATTTCTACATTTGGTTTTGCAAAGCTATGCTTTTTTATAAATGTCACATAATGTGATGTGTTTTAGTTGTTTATTTTGACTGCTTACATTATTTTTGAACATGTGTTATTAGAAGTACTTTCAAAGCTATTTACATTACAAATAAATGTACAACATTATGCACAGTTGGAGTCATTGCAAATGAATGAAAATAAGTGTTGGCTGTGAAAGTCCTATTAAGTAAGTCCCAGTCTGTTTCTAGCTGTTTGGGGGCACGCAGAAAGGTTTGAACTCTGCTCTATCTTGGCCTACGTACTCAAGAAATCCACAGAGCTGTGAGAAATGAAAAATGTCACGCTGAAGCTGGGACTAAAATACATTGTTGATGCAGAGTGCAGGGAGTTTTACTCTGCGTCTACACCTAACCAGACTGCAAACAGATGATGCCAAAAATAAGAATGATTCTTTGCCCAGCAAAAATTCTCTTCACTTTGACCAGCAGAAACTTCACCAAAATTACTTCTATTTTTGTTCTAAAAATGATCAATTTTATCAAGGATGCATTCCAACAGCAGCCAAGGTTACTTCAATATTTCAACAGCACTTGCCCCCTCTGCGACCTTTACAAGTGAGAAGAATGAGTAACTCTGTCACGGGAACATCATTACTTACAAGTGCCTCTCCAAGTCACCCACTAAGTTGCACACCTTCACAATTTAGATATCCTTCATTGTCAATGAGCCGATGTCCTGAGATTCCCTACGAACATCACTGCGTTACTTATGGTTCAGTGCTGATGTTCTCATGTTGGAGTCAGAAAGCCACAAGTTAAAGATTCACTTCAATAATCCAGAATGATACTTCGGAGCAGTACTGAGAGACTGTGAGTTTGGATGAGAAATAAATAAAAGGGCTGACCTTTCCTTTCTACTCTATTCTCTACTCTAATGATATTATTCAGATAAAAATTTCTTTGAGTCCTGTCAGATTTTCTTGTCCTTTTCTCATTGGTGTTAGTAGGGTGGCACA
>JAGIQG010000004.1:29679202-29789202 GCA_024679065.1 Sphyrna mokarran | reverse complement strand
GATTGAGCAGTGGAGAGGAGGCAGATGAACTCCAGGCAATGAAAAGGGACCAATTAGGCTGATAAGCCAGGGAAGGTCTCACTTTGGGAACAAGCAAGTCTAGGATTGACTAGCTGCCCCACCAGGAAAACTAAGAACAATACAGCACAGGAACAGGTCCTTCGGCCCAACAAGTCTATGCCAACACAGATGCCTTTCTAATCTAATATTTTCTTGCTTCGACATAGTCCATATCCCTTTATTCCCTGCCTATTCATGTATCCATTCAGATGTTCTTGAATGTTGTCTTAAAATCTGCTTCCACCATGCCCTCATCGTCCACCTATCAGCACATTCCAAGCATTCACCACAGTGTGTGTGAAAAACTTGCCCCTTACATCTCTTTTAAACTTTCACCCTCTCACTTTCAACCTATAGAGTAATTGACCCTTTAACCCTGGGAAAAAAACTCTGCCTATCCACTCTATCTAAATCTATTATAATCTTGTAAACTTCCTCCAATGCTGCAGTGAAAACAATCCAAGTTTGTTCAATCTTTTTGCCTTGTCCATATCCTCCCAACCAGGCAATACCCTGGTAAATTTCTTCTGCACCTTTTCCATTGCTTCAACATCCTTCCAGTAGTGCAGCGACTAGAATTGTACACAATATTTCAAAAGTAGCCAAACCAAAGTCTTATACAGCTGCAACATGATTTTCCAGTTGCTATACTCAATGAGCTGGCCAATAAAGGCCAGCATACCATAAGCCTCCTTGACCACCTTGTCCACCTGAGTTGCCATCTTCAATGAACTGTGGATCTGCATGTCTAGATCACTCTGTGTGCTGTTATTTCTAAGGACTCTGCCATTTACTGTACATATTCCTTCTGCAGTAGACCTTCCAAATCACATCACTTCACATTTGTCTGGATTAAATTCTATCTGCCATCTTTTGGCCCAGGTTTCGAGTCGATTCATACCCTGCTGTATCTTCTGACGATCCTCCTCATTAGCCGCTATTCCCCCAATTTTTACATCACCTGCAAATTTACTAATCAGACCACTTACATTTTCTTCTAAATCATTTATGTATTACAAACAACAGAGGCCCAAGAATTGATCCGTGTGGAACATGACTTGTCACAGAACGTTATTTAGAAAAGTACCCTTTCACTGAGATTGTCTGCTTTACCTGCCCAAGCCAGTTTTATATCCATTTACCAGCTCACCTCGGATCCCATATGACTTCACATCTGTTTCAGCCTGCCATGAGGAACCTTATCAAAGGTTTTACTAAAGTCCATATATACAACATTCACTGTCCTGTCCTGGTCAATTTTTCTTGTCATTTCCTCAAAGAATTCAATCAGATTTGTGAGACGCAATCTTGCCTTCACAAAGCCATGCGGCCTATCACTAATAAGCTATTGTACTCCAGATGTGAGTACATTCTGTCTCTAAGAATCTTCTCTAATAATTTCCCACCATTGCTTTAAGGCTCACAGGCCTGTAATTTCCTGAATTGTCTCTTCTGCTCTTCTTAAACAAGGTAACAATGCTAGCTATTCCTCAATCCTCTGGTGCCTTGCCCATGGCTAAAGAGGATATAAAGGGTTTGGCCAAAACCTCAGCAATTCTTCCCTCACCTCTCTCAGTATTCTGGGATAGACCCTATCTGGCCCTGGGGACTTGTCCACCTTAGCATTTTTCAAAACCTTCAATACCTCCTCCCTTTTTCTCTCAATATGTCCTAAAATATCAACTTCTTTCCACACTCACCATCTACCACACCCTTCACTTTTGTGAATAGTAATGCAAAGTACTCGTTAAAGACCTCACCTATGCTCCACATATAATTTCACTGTCCTAAAGTGCATCTACTCTTTTCTTAGCTACCGTTTTCCTCCTTATATATACATTAAAAGCCTTGGGATTCTCTTTAATCCTAACTACCTACCAAGGACATTTCAAAAGCCCTTTTTGCCTTTCCTGCTCTTTCCTGTTATCCTTGTAGTCCTCAAGAATATTATCCATTTTCAATTTCCTGAAATTTGTGTCCAGCTCCTTTTTTCTTTTCACACAATCCCTCTTGTCTCCAGGATTCCCAAATTTTTATGCTTAATTTTTACAGGGACATACTTGTCCTGAATTGTTAACAACTGACTTTTAAAAGACTCTCACATATGAAATGCAGATTTACCCTCAAACAGCTGCTCCCAGTCTACATTCCCCAGTTCCTGCCTAATACTGCCATAGATGGCCTTCCTCCCAGTTTAGTACTTTCACGCTGAGATTACTTCTATCCCTTTCTACAGTGAATCATGATCATTATTCCCACAATGGTCCCCTACTGAGACATTAATCAACTGTCCGGGCTTGTTTCCCAAAACCAGGTCTAAGATAGCCCCTTCCCAAGTTGGACTATCTACATATTGCCTCAAGAAATCCTCTTTGACACACTGAACAAACTCTGCCCCTTCCGTGCCCCTGGCACTAAAGGAATTCTAGTCCATGTTGGGGAAGTTAAAATCACCGGTCACAATAATCCTGTTGTTTTTACAGTTTTTCCATGATCTGTTGACATAGCAGTTCCTCCAGTTCACACCGGCTGTTGGGAGGTCTGTAGTACAATCCCAACAGTGTGATTGCATCGCTCCTCTTCCTGAGTTCTACCCATATGGCCTCACTCCCTCCAAGATGTCCTCCCTCCGTATAGCTGTGACATTCTCCCGAATCAGTAAAGCAACACCCTCATCTCTTTTGCCACCCTCTGTCATACCTGAAGCATCTAAATCCTGGAATGCTAAACTGTCAGTCCTGACCTTCTTTCTTCCAAGTTTGCGCAATTGCCACAACATCATAGTTCCATATAGTAATCCGAGTTTTAAGTTCATTTACCTTACCTGTCATACTTCTTGTGTTAAATAAAACACATTTCAGGCCAGCTGTGCTGTCATGTTTTGTACACTCTCTTTGTGTTTTATTTCTCTTTGGCATACTGGAGACATTCATTGAGTTCTCCATAGTAACCATACTCTGTACTGTGGCCTTTTATGATTTTTCTGTTTGGTTTCTCTGCCTTCCTCTTTTCCCTTTGCTGTCTTTTGTTTCTGTCCTCACTTCCTGCATCAATTCCCATCCTGCTGCCACATTAGTTTTAACATCTAATCGGTAATGTGCTTCGAGCTCCTATGCTGTGGCCAGACACTGTAGGCAGGACGCTTAAGTCATTGGCTGGACTCTGTGGAAGAATGATGATGGTTTGCACTGAGGATCAAGTGACATTCTTCTCATCCTCAGCAATATGTCTGACTTTTGCCTGACAGAGAACTGCCATCGAATGGGCTTATTAAGTAGCCCAGAAATGTGTGATGGACCGCCTCAGCTACTACAGGTTCCACCCATGCCAGGGGTCCTGGTGTTCACATCCATCTTCCATCGAGATAGGCAGCCTGGCGGCACCTCAACAGCCTTGTGATCACTAGAGAACACTATAGGATTGCCCCTCAGTGTCAGGGACTGAAGATGTCTCGTTCATAGGGAGGAGGGTGCCTGAGGGGCTGGGATCCCCTGGCTGGAGGGCCCAGGCTACATTCCTGCTGATATTCTTCTCTTCAGATTTCAGTAGGCCCCTGATCTCCTCTTTGGGATGGATCAGCAGCTGGAGTGAGATCCAGATGCCTGGCCATCCTCTGGCACTGACACTTGTTGATTCCCTCCAGTGCTTCCACTACAGTCAAAGCCCTGCTCCTCGGATAGAAGGCAATGGGACTCCTCCAATCAGCCTTGCACTCTGAGGAGGGTGCTGCCTGTTCCTGATACTTGTGACTCTGCGTTTGAAGCTCCAGCAGCAGTGGGTCGACTGAACCCAAGGACTCATCATCAGCAGAGTCCTGGCCTCCAACATCACTGTGAATGCCGGTTCTTTGGGATGTCCCTGGCAACCCCTGTTGTGGATCTTCAGCTGTGAGATGCAGATGTCTGCCTATTTATTGAACCCACTGAGGTGTGAGGATCAGCAATGTATGGTACAGGTGACAACTGTGATGTCTCTCCATCAGTAGGGTTGGAAAAATCCCCTCTGAGCTGCTGGTGTACAGTGGGTCCAGGGAGCCCGAGGATGGTCCGGCCTCTTCAGCTGATCTGCAAGAGAAGGGACATGGCATCATTGCATTACATGGCATCCTTAAGGATTCTCACATTTCTCTGCTGTCCCCACTTCCCCAGTAGTGCAGACACAGTCTTCCTCCTCACCAGCTAGCTCGAGGGCTCACTCCTCAAACCACATGAGGGTTCTTAGCTCAGGCATAACTCCAGCTGGGTGTGCCCACTCCTGCCTGTCATGGTTTGTACAGCGGTGACACAGAGAGAGAGAGGGAGTTAGGTGGGAATGCTGACATATAAAAAGGTGATGACGTATGGCAGAGGTAAGGCTTGGGTCAGAGCTGGAATGTGAGAAGCTGCTACTGGAGGAACATAGTGATTGTGGGAGGAAATGGTGGGGGGTTGGGGGGAGGAACTGATGTCAGCAAAGGCTAAAGTGAGAGAAAGGGTTGGGGTGCAAGTGGCATTCGAGTGGGTCCAGTGGGAGACTGGGGGATGGTTCACTTACTCGAGCTGAGTGAGGAAGATCATTCATCTTCCAACGCTGTTGCCCTGTCTTCTTCTGGAGTGCACTTGCACTGACCAGGTCTGTCACTGCATCCCAGGCAGAGGGGGTGACCCTACTTGAAGGCTGCCTACTGGAGCAGGGTTAGAGTACGTCACCCCTTTGCTCCACTCCATCCAGCGTACTGGTGAGGGTCTCCTATGAAAATCACGGTGCTACTCTCTTGGCTGCCGTTCCCTGCAGTGGACGTGGAACAAGTGCCGGGGAACCGTTTATATGGAGCCCCACAGTGATTGCAGCAGTTAAGTCTCTGCGGGGTGGGTGAATCACAGGGAATATGCCACGAGAGCAGTGTGATTCTCATGGGTATAAAAAGTATTATTAATGAGGCAAAAGGTACGGCCCCAAAACACGGTGGCGCAGTTGGTGGGAATGATGCGCCGGAACCAGCGCTGCGATTTTTTTAATATAAGTTTGCACCCGTTGGTCCTATCTTGTGGCAGGAATTGCCTCCTCAAATCAAATCTTAAATGTTGTGCAACCTGTCTTTGTTATTTCCTCTGAGCCTTTCTCCATTTGGATGCTTAGAAACCTCACTTTTGAGGGTGTGGTGTTAAAATTACTATTTTTAGTGCTGGCTTTCTAATGCTGTTTAATTAAGGAAACGCTACCTGTTTTGAGCAGTTGCCATTTAAGTGCATCAGGCTACACAATCTCTGCTCGTCAGTGAATAATAACGGGACTTCAAAAATAGCAACATCAAGCTGTTTATACTGTTATTATCTGTGCATGGCTTGTTGCCCTGGAAGACTGATAGTGTGAACGCAACCTACTTTTACTTGAAACGAATCCTTCTTTTAAGTTCAGGGGAAGAAATGATAGCATAAACATATGCATCTTGGCAAGATCTATAAAAAGACACAAAGGTTTGGAGTGTTTAAAGATGCAGACTGAGGGTGGATTTGCAGTGTTTGCAGTCAAGAGATGACAACTGTAAAATATACAAGCAGGGAGCGTTGCAGAACTGCTCGTAGCACCCGAAGTGCCCCCCCCCACCCCCCCCGGTGTGTGAACACTACTTGCGTCTGGAATAATAGCTTTCACCACCCCCCCCAGCACAGTTCTTGTCTGCGCACCAGTTTGAAGTTTTATCTCCTCTCAACCTAATTAGTGCAGCTTGAGCAATGGATGGGAGCCAGCAGTCTGGGTGGTCACTCTGCATGCTTTGCTGTGCCATTTTCTCCTCTTCTTGGGCGGAACGCCACGCTCAAACTGTGTGCAAATAAGACCTGCTAATGGCAGATCACAGCAGTCGACTCCAGGGGTTGTCTCGCCAACATTTTCTACCCGCGAGAACCAGCTTGCAGCAAATGGGCAAAGGGCAGGAGGCATTGATGTTAAACGGCAAAAAAAAGATTCAAAATGGGTAAGAGTGCCAACTCACCTAAAACGTGCAGAACTTGTTTATTCTATCGCCACTCTGTTTTCCCACCACCAGCCTTTCATCTTCCAGTAACTCCAGTTACTCGAGTGCAGTAGAAATTTGTCTCATTGCAACACATTCATGCCATGCTGCTCAGAACACTGCATTTGCCTGACGAAGACACAGAGTGTTGAAAGCTCGCAATTTTACATCAAATAAATCGGTTGGATTTAAAATTGGTGTCACTAAATTCTTACTGAGTTCTCACTCCTCCAACAGGGGTGCTCAGGTAATTAGGTTTATTTATTAAAGTCACAAGTAGGCTTACATTAACACTGCAATGAAGTTACTGTAAAAATCCCCTGCCCGCCACATTCCAGTGCCTGTTCGGGTATATCAAGGGAGAATTTAGCATGGCCAATGCACCTAACCAGCACATCTTTCAGATTGTGGGAGGAAACTGGAGCACCCGGAGGAAATCAATGCAGACAGTGAGAGAACGTGGAAACTCTGCACAGGCGGTGACCTAAGCCAGGAATCGAACCCAGGTCCCCAGCGCTGTGAGGCAGCAGCGCTAACCACTGTGCTACTGCGCTGCCTAGGTAATTGTTGGGAGTGGGCAAGTGAGAAAGTGAAGCTGATTGCAGCCTGAGGTAAACATTGTTGGGGTTGGGAGGACATTAGCTGCTGGCCAGCAGGAGTGCTGTAGAGTCAGGCAGAGCACTCCAGCTTCTTGTGGGTCCACGTGAACGTCCTAAAATGATATTTCAATTCACGTTTGTCAGTGACCGAATTTCTAGACTGCGTGAGTGTGGCACTCCCAGCCCAGTATTCAAGGCAAACCAAGTTCCCCTTAAGCAGGCATGAGCCCCCTCATCATTCTGTTTCACTGAACTGCTCCAAATACCTGAAATGCGATGGGCAGAATTTCAGTTGCATAGACTCACTGTAGGGTGATGGGTCAGGAGTTTGCTTACCACTGAAATGGACTTTATCCTGGTTCTTTAATTCAACCATGGCATGAGCACCAAGCTTCCGGTGTCCAAGTCAGTCAAGGAGAATGAACCAGATGATGTGCCACATCTGCCAAAAGAATTTCTAGGGATCAGTCTCAACAGGGGTCAGCATGGCTGAAGTGAACATTGAGACCTATAGCTTCAGCAATGATAGAAATGGAAAGAAGATGTAAGAGGGCTGTCCCTAACCTCTCGCTCTCTTACCTGGAATTCCCTTGTGGAACCTGAAGGACTAAAATGTGGAGACATTTGCCCAAGACAGGAGGAAAAGGAATCAAACAGGCAAGAATGGGAGGGATGAGTGAATAGCAGTTTTGAACATGGAAATTTGCCCCAAGAGTTCAAGGACCTCAGGAGGGTGGGGAAGGAGAGTGCAAAGGTACAAGACTTTACACATTGACTTGCCCAGTATTCTCTTGTGCAATGCTCCTCAAACCAACACACTGCAGCTCCATTCCTCCTTCGAGGCATCTCCTCACTTTCCCATCTGAACTACCTAAACTCACATTCACCTTTAGCTATGTGCCACCTCACGCCCATGCCTTATAGTCACTGTTCGCAAATCTTGTCCTTCCTTTCTCCATACATTTCCCATATTCACAACTTTCCGCTTTCTCCCTGCAGGAGAGAGAGGAGAAAATTGTGGGGAGAGGCAGCAAATCAGCTTGCTAATCCAATTAGCAAGCTACCTTGATGGTCAATGACAATGTGTGCTCTCCTGATCTAGTGAGAAGAAGGCCTTGTCGCAGGAGGCTGCAGATGTTAGCAGTGACCTATCATTAGAATCTGAACCTCCAGAGTAGAAATAGAGGAGCAATTTAGCGTGCACAATCCATCTAATCCACACATTTTTGGATTGTGGGAGGAAACTGGAGCATCCAGAAGAAACCTGCGCAGGTGCAAGGAGAACATCAAATTCCACGCAGAGAATCACCCAAGGCCAGCATCGAACTCGAAACACTGGCGTTGTGAGACAGCATCGCTAACCACAGTATCACTGTGCCACTATGCCTTATAAAATCCTGCTGAACAATTTTAACTAGCGGAACATAAATTCAGTTTTTCTAATCAGAGCAATTAAGGTAACACTCCAGTGTCTAAAATTTGCACCTCTTGGGTTGCTAGCTCATATCTTTTGCTAAGAGAAATTGCGGTTCAGAAACTGTTTTGTGTGATGCTCGTAATGACATTGTTTATTTATGATCTATAGAATGAAAACTCTGTCATAATCTTGGAGATTTAAACAGATGAACACAGAGGCTATTGAAAGGAACAGTAAGAAAAAATAAAAGATAACGGAGAAATTGCTAAATTTTATGCACTATCCTAACTGGTATTTTAAGCTAGGGACTACAGTGTTACCATGAGGCAAGACACATTGAATATTTTGAATGAATTGATATTTGTTACACTCGTAACTGGCAGTAAGATTATACATGCTTTACAAGATGACATCTTTTTCATACTGAGGCAAAGCCTGTTGAAGTCATAATTGTCAAATTAGCACTTCAGTGTTATGAAATCATTTCCGTTGTAGACAAGACCAGGATCTAGAAACTTACTTTGGTTCTCACCTTTTACAGTCAGCTTTTAAGGATATGTTTTGCCATTTACCCTGAACCAGGTCTCTCAAGATAAAAAGAAAATGACTAAGCGAAAGCATAGTCTTATATTGCTTATCATAATTTGATTTATTCCACGCTTGTACAGTGTGAGCATTCTAAATGCAACATTTGACTTCAATGAATAACACATGGACTTTTATCATGTATAGGTCAAGAACCACAGCAATAAAATTATTCCTATATGCGCAGAAGTCAACATTAACACTGACCATTAAAAATAGTCACTTCGTTCCCATTAATAATAAAGCAAACTTACTGCAAAAATTAGTCTTAAATGGGTTAATTTATTGAAAAGCTGCACATAGTTTGACAAAACATGATGACATTGAATAAATATATTTATTGTTAATGCTTTACACTTCTAACGACACTTGATTACATTGTAAGTTAGAACAATGCTGGCATAAGATGCACAGTAAGATTATTTACAGTCAAAAAAATTACTTGCAATCAAGATTTACACATTGTTTGATGGTTGAAATCAATATGGACTAACAGACTGAACTTGAGTCTGTGTTTATGGTCATTTATCCCTGTGATCTGCAACTGGGTGGCCCTTCTTCTGCATGATGCACTAAAGTTATATTTTCTTCAGCTCATGCAGAACATACACTGATTATACATAACAGAGCGAAGAGAAAGAGTACATTGGTGGTTTATTGGGATCTCAGTGTATCTAACGCAATATATCACAGTACATTCATCATCAGTATTTAGAAGTGGTAAACACTGCTGAGAACTTACCAGAAGGTAAAATTAGCTGACTGAAATTCTTTGTACAAACACAGGCAAGATACTTTCAATGGCAGGAAACAACAGCAATTCCTATATAACCACAGAAAATGCTAGAAATATTCAACAGGTCAGGCAGCATCTGTGGAGAGAGAAATAGCATTCACTTTTCAGGTTGCTGACATCCCATCAGCTTTTCCTATATGGTCAGGGAAAGATGCAAAACTAGAACTGTAGCCAAGTCGATTAACTCATCATCCACACCACAGGGAAATACACTGTGAAGAGATGGCAGGCAGATCTGAAGCATATGATTAAAGAAAATGTATCCCAAAGACATTTCATTAAATATAAATGCATGATAAATATTACCATAGAGTTACTCACCCAAGTGGTCAGAGGGCCAATTTAGGATTGTTTAATATAATACTAGGCAGAGGTTGAAGCTGGGGCAATCTGATCTTCCTCACCTCAGTACATTGACAGATTAATGTCTTTAGTTACCCACACGTATGTTCTCTGTAACACATGGCATGATTTCAAAAATGCTGGCGCCATGGGAATAGACATATCTGTATGCACACACATACACACATGCACACACACATACTTTAACCCACACACACACTTTAACCCACACACATATACACACATACTTTAACACACACACACACACACACACACACACACACACACACACACACACACACACACACACACACACACACACACACACTTTAACCCACACATGCACACATACGCACACGCACACACGCACACGCACACACACACACACCACACTTTAACATGAATATGACACATCCATATTGGATGTAGGTATATTTGCGTAGATTTGATCTTCCACATCGCAATTGTTAGGATGAAACAGCTCTTGAATGGGCATAACATACTCACTATCAAATGATGTGTTCACTGAACAATTAGATGCCTGAATTAAATTTTATACTGTTACAGTATTGAATGTTTTAACTGAACAAATTATTGTGAAGATAGATACATGCCTTCAAGAAAGATATTGCTGTCACAGAGCTTCCAGATGAAGTAGTTGTTTTCCTTTATTTTGCAATTCCCATGAAAATAGTCATTATCACTACTCTTCAAAACTTTCAGCGTTGACTTAATACTTAATTTAAACAGCTACAGCAGTGAGGACTAACCAAAATGATTACAGAAATATTTTTAGCATATTTCCAGCTCTTAGCCTCAAAGTATTTGACAGTCCTGTAAAATGAATAATGTACGGCAGATAACAGGCTATGGGTTGAATGTTTCATTAGGGAAAAAAAGTCTTGAGCAACCTATTTTTTATGTGAAAATGTTTCATTATTTAGGTTTAATTTATTGTTTGTCAGTTTAATAATAATGAGCATGGAAATGCAAAAAGAAAAGAAGGCGTGTTACCTTCCCAAACACTAATTATTAGAGCTTGCTGATCACTTCTATTCAAAATGCTTACTTAAGGACAAAGCAGGTAACTTAGGGGCACAAGTTACACACGGGGAGAGCCTCAGGACTTTCAGTATCCAAATTCACTAAAGGAAAGGGAGGCGACAATTGTCAGGTTGGGCACTTTGGTTTACAAAATGGGACTCTGCTGTAATTAAACTGTTCTTACTTTTAAAAAAAATCTCAATACATTTGACTTTTTCAAATCTAAACCAAATTTCAAATATACAGAAACTGTGGTAATACAATGGGCTAAGTTTCATCTGCTGCTTTCTTGGAAGCTTCTGAAAAGCCCTTGTGTGATCTCTCACGCTGAGATCTTCAGAAAAAGAGCTCTTTTAATTCCCAGCCCGTACATACCAACATTTTTTTTATTATTATTATTCAGTTGAATCACTTTTGATCTGTTCAGAAAACAAGCCTAATCTCTGTACATATACATAATATCAGGCTGCCATGCTACATGATACCTCTGCACTGCTCAATCATTTTACATTTTTATTTCGGATTATGGACACATTTGCCTTTTGTTAATTAGATTTCTTGTTCTGATGTTTGCACTAATCTTACGGAATCTGTTTTTGTAATTTCCAATCATTCATTTCATTACCAGCTCCCCTAGAATCCAGCTAAGGCATGTTATTTTTTCTGCTAATTATAATCCTCAATTATAGATTGTCGCTTTGTCTGATTGGCTCTCTACACTAGTTGCTATGACTTCATTAGCAATGTCTTATGACCCTGTTATTTCTTGTGACTAGATTCGCTTCACTTGTCCTTTGGCACTGTCTCACCGGGTCACTTCTCTCCTGGGTTAGGACGTGTCAAATGTAGAAGCTATATTACATGAATTTTATCTTTAATCACTGACTACCAAAATCAGAAACGCCCCCAAATGTTGCCATTTGAGGTGTAAAAATATAAAATATACATCCTTTGATACATCATATAGAATATCAGGATTGTACTTCCGTATGATCCCCTGATGATAAGCAGAGTCAGGCAGCCAAAGAAATTAACTCATTACTTTAGTTAACAATTGCACATTAGTATTGGTGTGTCTGAAGTGTGAAAATCCTGGCTGTGCGTTATGGCAGATTGTAAACAAATGTAGAAATATAAGTCGTGATCCAACAGTTCAAACTTTATTTCAATGGGACTTTCAAATTTTTGAGGCACTCTGGAATGTAGCTGCTGGAGCAAGTCATCCTCCACAATGAATTACAAGGGTTTAATTTCTTTGCAGAAAATCAGTATGTTGCTGTTACTAACATCATCACCATAGTTATGAGAATGGTTATTAATAGTTATTGTAAGTATTATTTGATATCGTAAATGATAGTAGCGATATCAGATCCATGTAACAATATTATTGTTTAACCCATTAGTGGAACACAGTAATGACCAAAACACAGGGGTGGCAAGATGGCACAATGGTTAGCCCTGCTGCCTCACAGGACCAGAGACCTGGGTTCAATTCTAGCCTCTGATGACTGTGTGGAGTTTGCACATTCTTCTCAAGTCTGTGTAGGTTTCCTCTGGGTGCTCCAGTTTCCTCCCACAGTTCAAAGATGTGGAGGTTAGGTGGACTGGCCATAGCATGTTGTCCTTTAGAGTTCAAAAGTGTGTACGCTAAGTGGATTAGCAATGGTAAATGCATGGGGTCAATGAAGAATAAACAGTGGAATTAGAGGGATAAGTACATGGGGTATAGGGATGGAGTGGGCCCGGGTAAAATGCTTTTTTGGAAAATCAGTCTAGATTCAATGGGCCAAGTGGTCATATTCTATGCTGTAAGGATTCTGTGATTCTATGATCTTCTAAACTCCACAAGGATGGCGGCATGGTGATACAGTGGCTAACACTGCCGTCTCAGTGTCAAGTGTTCAATTCCAGCCTCGGGTGACAGTCTGTGTGGAGTTTGCACATTCTCTCTGTGTCTGACTATGTTCCCTCTTGTGCTCCGATTTTGTCCCACAACCCAAAGATGTGCCGGTTCAGTGGATTGGCCATGCTAAATGCTTAGTGTCACAGGGATTAGCAGGGTAAATAGTGGGGCTAGGTTCTGGGTGGGTTTGTTGCCGGTGTTGCTTAAAAGGGCCTAATGGCCTTCCTCTGTGCTGTAGGGATTCTATGTAATCCAACTCAAGATTTCTTTAGCTACATATTTCTAGTGGCACAAAAGGATTGAGAGAAACAAAAAATGTTGGAAAAACTCAGTAACTCTGGTAGAATTTGTGGAGAGAGAAACAGAGTTAATATTTGGAATCCAAATAACCCTTCTATAGAACTGCCAAACTTGCTGAGCATGTCCAGCATTTTCTGTTTTTATTTCAAATTTGCAGCATCCACAGTATGCATTTTACATAGAATATAAAACAGAAATAGGTAAAACTGACCAGAAACTGAGTCCTTTCAAGAAGAAATGAACATGTAATCACATAGAATCCCTACAGTACAGAAGGAGGCCATTCGGCCCATTGAGCCTGCACTGGCAACAATCCTATCCAAGCCCTATCCCCTTAACCCTCCTAATCTCCCTGACACTAATTTAGCATTGCCAATCCACCTAACCTGCACATCTTTGGAGTGTGAGAGGAAATCAGAGCACCTGGAGGAAACCCACATAGACATAGGGAGAACATGCAAACCTCACACTGTTACCCAAGGCTGGAATTGAACCTGAGTCTCTGGTGCTGTGCAGCAGCAGTGCTAACCACTGTGCCACTGTGCCACCCATGCACCTTCTTAGCTTCAGAAGAAATTGTTAAAGATTTTCTTTATTACTGTCTCTTTCATAGTTAATTAGATTGAGAATGTAAAGCAAATGTGACATTAGGCCGCTTGTAACGTATTGAACTTTGGCATTTAGAAAATAAATCCCATCACGCATTTCAATTGGCTCACTGTACCTTTTTATAATTTTCCAGTATAATTTAAAGACTTCTTTTTGAAGTTTAAACTCCCCCTCTAAATTATTCCCTTATTTTTCTGTGAACAATATCTGTGGGAATAATTTCTTGATGCTGGATTGTCATTGGGACGGCATGGTGGCACTGTGGTTAGCACTGCTGCCTCATAGTGCCAGCAACATGGATTTAATTCCAGCCCTCTGTGCGGAGTTTGCACTTTCTCCTCGTGTCTGCATGGATTTTCTCTGGGTGATCCTGCTTCTTCCCACACTCCAAAGATGTGCAGGTTAGATGAGCTGACTATTGTAAATTGCCCCTCAGTGTCCTGAGGTGTGTAGTCAGGGGATAAATATGTGCAGTTACAGGGATAGGGCCTGAGTAAGGTGCTCTCTAGGAGAGTCAGTGCTGCCTCGATTGCATCAGTGTCTTCCTCCTGCACTGTAGGGATTCTATGATTCTGTGGCCGGAATATTACAGCCATTCCCATCCCATTGCAGTGAACAGAGAGGTTTGGCTGGGTGCCAAATTCTCTGACTCTGATGCAGCTGGAGCATAGCATCAACGGACGGTAAGATCGCGCCCTATGATTCTACATGTCTCCAGTTTATTCAACAGGTTGAGTCTTGTTGATATAGCTGAGTATATTTTGTTGCTGTGTTTTTTGATTCTCTATCTTGCTGCTTTCACATTGCAACTTATTTAGTTTCCTTCCTTTTCGATCATTCTACCTTCTTTTAATCTCTGATCTGACCTGTGATGTTCTCAGCATTAACCATTAAACTTCACGCTGTGGCAACAACCGCCCACATCACACATTACCCCTCTTCCTAGACTCTTTCATTGTGAAAACCTGGAAGCCTTTTAATGTTGCAATAGCAACACAGCAACCCCTTCAACCCCAGATATAATTTGGAAGAATTTGAATTGAACCAGGGACAGCAATAAGAAAAGGCTTTGGCTTTATTTGAAATATATGACACTTCAAGAAATTCACAAAGTCTCTACCAGAGTTTTGTATTGTGAAAATAATAGGAATTTGTCAGCAGTTTAGGACTGGGTGCATCAAAGGCCCTTCTCAATTCTCTGTAATGTGAAGGCTAGTTAACCCGGTTTCAAGTTCTGACCAGACTGATGGCATGAAAGGCCATGAAAGTATTGTTAATTACTGTAAGAATCCTTAGTGAAATTAATTTATTAGTTTCAACACCTTCTCCCATAACAATGATTGTACAAGCAGTAATCAATGCATTATTGGCAGACTCTCTTAAAGTGACAAAAGGACCCATGGATGATAATGTTATTCAGAGAACTTTTTCAGAGCTTTGAGATTAGCCAATTGTTAAGACAGCATAGAAATAATCTTAAAAAGCTTCTAACTGATGTCATCCCTCACCTTTCAGTGCTTGATGGTGATAGTAGATAAAACAAAAGATCAAAATCCTTTGCAGTGGTGACACCAGTCCTACCCAATGTCCAAGACAGAGCTAGGCACCCATCTATATTCATCTTCTTTCAGACATATGTTATCAAGTTGTGTCCTCATCCAAACTGCCTTACCAGTTGGCAGCTCAGCTGTAAACTGGTAACATCGACACAGTGTTGAGGTTCCAGCACTGTACAATGAAAGGATTTTCTTCAAGGCCATTCTTTTCCTGCTTAGCTTTCTTGTGTAAACATAGAAGTGATATGCACCTACATACATTTTGGGCTCAGGGACAGATAGATATAAAATCGTTTCAAATTTCACTCTTCATCAATTGACAACCTCTCAGCAAATTGTTTTACTTCAGGAATAAATCACCATTGATTGAGTTCATCACAGATGCATATTTTAGAGCTGTACATACAGTATGTTGATTAGGGCATGAATAGTGTTCCAATTAGTGGAGAAAGAATGAAAAAGAGGAAGAAAGTCCAATATTTATTAAACGCCAGTTCTGATGGGTGCTTAATGCAATGTGTAGAGAACTTAATGAAAGTTTTTTTTTATTTAAACCCTTATTTCAGCTGTTGGAATGTTTATGCACAATAGTTATAATTTAATATGATTTGTTCACATTGGCACAGTCCATCAGCATTTCTTTATGGTCGTGTACACCAAGTGGGAGATTTAAACCTAAATATCTATTTGTCATTGTTTCAATGATGTTTACAGATGTGGATTCCTAAACCTGAGAACGTATTGTTTGTTACTTTATTGACTGTTGTCACCTAAGAAGGTGATGCTGCACTTTCAGTTTGGGATGAATTTTACACTTTCTCATGCTGATTTTGATTGCTATGCAGAAAAAAAAGGCATTGCAAAGCAAAGCATTATATCACTGAATCTTTGTTAAGCAGGCCTTGAAGGTGCCTGACAGCATAATTAATCTTCTGATATGAACAAAGAAACTGACTCAATAGTAGTGAAGACACTTATTAAAAATACTAAATACCTCTCTCCATTTAAAAAAAAACCTTTGAAAGTGTGTTGGATTTGTCATTATCTTTCTGCAGCCTCTGAGTGAGTATTGATATGAGCAGAGGTTGTTGGGATACAGTATAAAGAGAGTGTCAGGACAAGGCACACCCTCAGCATTAGATGGAGAGGGAACAAAATCGTAGCTTGCAAATACAGCAAAATGTGAAAGGTCTGGACAAAGACTTTCTTTGCGGAAATCATTTTTGTATTTGTGGCAAGATTTCTATCAGACTGTAAACAGTTACTTTCAAAAAATTATCCACGTTGGGCTGTAAACAGTATAAGAAATGGATTTTGAAATAGTTGGGTTGGTGTAATTTATTATTGGTTTATATCTTCGTGTGGCTGATCGAATGCTCTCCATATGTGAAATCGAGGATTGGAGTTACAATTAGAAAGGCCTCGAACTAGAAATGGTTTGATCAAAGTGTGAAGTCTTTTAAAGGGTCATTGGCAGATCCAGTAATGAATTCAGCACTTGGCAAGGGGGGGAGGCCTATTGCTGCCTGACGTAATGTGGAATTTCTCAAATAGACTAAATAGAGTTAAGCATGGGACAGAATACTAATGAATTCAATGGTTTCAATTGGAGTAATGCTGGACCCGATATTGAGTTCAGATGCAGTATTTTACAAAAACCATTGCAGGCTCAGCGGAAGTTGCATTAAATGAGCTGAGCCAGAACCCTGCATTGTACGTTCTTATCAGAAGTGCTTAGAACAGGAAGAGTCATGTGTGTTTATTGGGATGCAGGCACATGAATCAGAAGCAACTCTTAAAAAAAAAGCATTTGTTAAATGTTTGTTTGCCATTGAAAAAACAGGTAGTCTTCTAGATGTATACAGAACACAAGTCACGAGTACATTTTTTACGCATAAAATGGGCGTCAGTTTATTTCATCACTCCACAATGTCCGATAGTTGAATAAATGAACTGTATGCTTAATAAAACATATTAAAGAGTAGAGTATAATATTCTTGAGTTCATACACAAAACTCAGCAGGACCACAGAAACACCAAAATCTGTTTAATATGTTCTCTGTGTTGCTCCTGAATATTAATAAAAATTAATAATTAATTTTGCCTTTGGCATTCCAAGATATACTAGCTTTAATTAGTGTCCTGTACTTTTACACAATTAAAAAATAATTGATGTCTATGCTTATTGGCAACTACTGTGATCTTTTTCTCCTGTTGTAAAAAGTCTCCTCAGAAGATTTTGTCGTCAACATTTTTTTTAAGTAGCTGCAACTTAAGAACAAACACTGAAGGATTTGTCGCAGCTTTAAATCAAACAAAATGACCAAGTCCAATATCACAGCAACACAGCTGACTCATGAGATGTCACCTCCTCTCAAAAAGGGCTTTTGGGAACACAAGCTATTTTAGTAATGCTTTTTTTTACAACATTTGAAATGAGAAATACTCAACAAACGAGAATGTGCATGATAGATTTAAGTTAACATGCAGCTGCCTGCTATCTAATTCAAATTATTGTGTCTACCTTTTGTAGATTAAGCCAGTGGAATGAGCCATTGGAGTCAAAGGATCTATATCTGTGGTTCACCTTGAAATTCCAGTCGGGTAGCTGGACCAGATGCAGCAGAACACTGATAGGAGGGTTAATTAAGAGAATGCAACAGCAGCTGCCATGTTAGTTAGGATGATGACCCACCCCCCAAGAGCCGCTGACCCAATCAGAGGGCAGCCAGCAACTCAGCAACGCAACCACTGGCAGTGTCCACTGCTGAGGTTGCAACACTGAGGAGAGGGTATCTCAAAGGCAGGACCTCAAACTGTGCCTTCAAAGAGGGTAAGTATACTTGGGAAAACCTAAGACTACATAAATAGACCTTGGTGATAAGAATGGGTAAAAGTCGTTGAGTATCAGTGATGCTGTTGGCACAAAGGCAGCCATTGTGGGGGGTTGTGACCCTCAGTGGGCCATGGAGTTCCAATAAAGGACCCCCTCCCGCCCCCACACACATCCAGGAACCCCTCAAAGGGCATCAAAATTTTCTCAGAGATGGCCTCCTGGTGATAGTCCCTCTCCAAATATGGGCAAAAAACCTCTGGAGTTCGGAAGGGGCCCTTAATTGTTCACTGAAGTGGTTCAATTGATTGTCAGGCCGGCAGCTGACTTGTCAGCCTTTCTGCCACTGGAAGTTGAGCATGGTGGTCGTACATTGGGCTCCCCTCTTGATGTCACCCTCCACTAATTTTGTCAGCCCTCCTCCCTCCCAGCAATGGGTTCAGGAAATTTCAGCCCAAAATATCACATATATTCAGTGGTTACACTTAGTTGAATTTTGTGGACTATTACAATAAACACATTGCATAAGAGAGTTAATTATTGGTTTGCTGCCACTGAAACCTTTGACTACTTTACTATGTTAACGCCTATCCAAAATGATAGGTCAGTATCTGGGAAGGCTTCAGTTCAACACATGTGATCACATCAGCCAATTAACCATGTATGAAGTGCAAACTAACGACCATTACAGTAAACATATAAAGATTTCCCCAAACATTTCAAATAAAACGTGATTATATTCACTTGTTGGAACATTTCAGAAAACATCCTTCTCAGGAGAACAGTGCTAAAATTTTGCTTCCATGCTTAGTAGTTGCTGCTTTGAGAGTTGTCTTTTTTCCCCAATGGCAAAATTCAGGACTAGACAGTGTCTCTCTCATTTGTTTGCCTCAGTAATAGTTATCAGTTAAAGATTACCAGCAGTTACTAGATTTTTTTGCCCTATGACTGGGAAAAGTCATGTCTTAAATATGTCATTTTTATTGCTGTACCATCTGGAAGATATATCATATTTTAACACTGAAATGTCATATTCTGTGCAGCATTTGCAAAAAAAAACGATGAGCATGTCAGAGGCTGACAGACCTAACATGCAGCAATGAAGGAGAATGTTACATTCTCTGTAACAGTAAGTATATGAGGAATCTTTTGCAGGTTAAACACACCTGGTGATGAGGCACTGAGTCAATAATGGACTGCAAAGTGAACACTAAATTTGCCATAAAAGTTCACTTAAATAGGACGCGTGTAGAGGAGCAACTAAGTTGTGCATTACAAGAGAAGCTGCAAGGTGGAAATTTGCACAGTACACTACAATGGTAAAACAAAAACAGGCCTTTTTTCATTAAGGCCTCATTCACTCCGAGTGCAAAATGCATTAAAACGTTACCTGCAACTCTTTCGCTCATTTGTCAGATTAGTTGATTAGAGCAATGAAAATATTGTTGAGCTGAACAGAAATGTATAACAGTGTCCCAGATAAAGTAGAAAAGCGACCTGACTAATATTAAAAGGATCCAGCCCTTGGACAACCATTCCAATGCCTTTATTCTGCCTTGGTTCAATCAGTAGCGCCATTCATAATTTCATATTCAGTGCATTTTAAAATAGGACACAGGATTTTAAGGTACAGTGCATTGACAGAACTTTAAAATTCCAGCTAATGGAGATGGCATGGGATTGAGTTTAATATTGCATGTGGTTAAGTTTTTGTGCAATTGACCAACATGACATGCCTAACTATATAAATGGAGGCTTTATGATGATAAGATCAGCAGTTACTGAGATATTTATGTGAAAAGCTGACACACAGGAAAATGTACATCGTTCTTTGTTTAAGACGCTGCTGAGGTTCCAATGGGAACTTCAAGGAGGTAAATCAGCTAAAATGACTTGTTTTATATTTTACAGGAATAATGTATTTATAATAAACTAATAAAAAAAAACTAAAAGAAAGTGTTGCTATCAGGAAATTACACTTCTTGCAGATTTTCAGTGCTGAATTATGATGTTATTTCCCAAGCAGGAATATTTACAATAAATTTGAATTCTCTGCCTTTCCCTGAATGGTGGATGCATGTGGTATAAGTGTGCCATTTTAGTTGCTGTAGGAACAATCTTCGGTGAGTGCAGAGTTGCCAGCAAGGGAAACTTTGATTGCAGGAAAACAACTTTTTCATTAATAATAAGGGACAAATTAAAAGCAACAATGATTAATAATCCTCAGTCATATTAATATAATCCTTACAAGTAAATTCCCAACTAACCCAGCCATACAATTTCATATAACATGTAAATCAATAATGATACAATAAAATAATACTATATTGGTACATAAATACTAAATACAGCAAGACACCACAAATCATAATGATTTATTTTACAAATAAATATATTATAAAATGGTATCTTATTTTAACTAAACTTGTAATTATAATAATTTGTATAACCAAATGATGGATAACATAATCATATGAAATATAAATTAATATTAATTTCACCAATGGAGTCTTACATTAAATATTTATAATATATCCTTGAAAATAATTTAATGGCTTAATAATATATTATGTTATAATATAATAAATATTGTACAAATGAATCATACATTAGTAAAATAGTATACAATTAAACATATATAATTTTACACTTCTAAACAGCTCCACCTATTTTGGGTTTGGGTGTAAGTCAGCAAAATCCATGATAGAGAGGCATTTTCAAAATCAATATAGTTCTGTAAATTTGTACAATTTTTATTTACAATTTCATTTAAACCCTCACTCGTTTCTATCACATCATTCACCTCTTTTGCATCATATAGGTTTGTCTATGGATGATTTAATTTCAATAATATCGCAGTTTGCACTGTTACTATAAATAGAATGCAGTATTGATCATATTGTTGGCAGGGCTCCTACCATAGCACCTCGAACTTTGGTCACATCAACACCTGAAGAGTGAAGATTAAACACAACATCAGAGTTCCACTGTTAGACTGATTAATTAGTTGCCGACTGTACATGGTTATATTAAGCAAGTATGACTAATGCGAAAATAATTACTTGCCATCATTTTTAATGTAACTTTAAGACTCAATTGTGCAGTCACATCAAAAGGTAGGCCTACTTTGTTTTAAAGATGAGGCCTACTTTGTTTCATTTATTAAATGACCATACTGTCAACAGATTTCAACTGGCAACAATTGAACTCTAAGCAGTAACTGATATTAAAGAATATCAGTACTGTTGCTTCCTTTGCACTGAAAAAAATCATTTAGGGGTTTGATTGTCCCTGAGTGTTAAAACTGGCACATTGCAATGTCTTGTGATGAGTGCTAACCTCTTGGCCCATGATGTTAAAATTGCTCAGGGAGAAAACAAGTCTAACTCACATTAACTCCCTGTCCATAAATTAACCAGAAGCATGAATTTTAACTTAAGCTTTACTTGATTTACACATTGCAGTAATTTTATACAACCAAAGCTGGATGAGACGAGCCAGAGGACTCAACAGAATTCGAGCGATGGTCAAAGCAAAGATAGCTTAGAGTACGAATCAAAGAAGTCGGACAGTGAATACAGCAGCATGGTTGTAGCATGAATTCTCTATTTGCTGTTACTGTAAAGGAGGAGCCAGGAGAATGCACAGCCATTAATTGGATCAGCCGGCAGCACACATAAGTCAGATCAGTATCCCAGTATACAGTTCACTGCTGTATCACAGAGGTGGCAGATGCATTCTTTTGCTGCACGCTGCATACAACAAATTCAACAGCAGCAAGTAGTACCAGCTGAAGAGGCAGACCTGACTTTTCCAATTGTCTGCCACTGATTGCCATACAGTCATTATTCTGTGGAGGCTTTTGTTTATTACAACAAATGGTTACTGCTTATGTTCAAATCATATGAAACACTAGCAAATTAATTCAAGTAAGCCTGGTATTGTCCATGGATTTTCCTCTTCCCACTCCTCAAATGCCTCAATCACCTTATGAAAGAGAAGAAGATTTGCAGATGAGGACTGCGTTATACTAATCTTACACATCATGGTGGCATCCAAATATTACTTTCTTCATGCTTCCCCTGTTCATATTAGTGTAATGACTTCATTCAGGCCTTTGAGGTTGGCTTATTGGAGTATGACCTCCCTGATTAAGGAGTCAATTGATGGGCCAATCAGGGAGTCTTTTCCTTGTATTTAACCAGGAGTGTCAGTTCGTCTAGGTTTCTCAAAAGTAGTCATGATATAGAGATGCCGGCGTTGGACTGGGGTAAACACAGTAAGAAGTCTGACAACACCAGGTTTAAGTTCAACTGATATATTTGATAGTAAACTCACAAGCTTTCACCTGATGAAGAGGATAGCCTCGAAAGCTTGTGAGTTTACTATCAAATAAATTGGTTAGATTTAAACCTGGTGTTGTCAGACTTCTTACGTATTCTCAAAAGTAGACAGCTGACTGATAGCATTTTGTGTATTGCTGTTGGAATGCTAAATAAAGGGATCTTGGTGAAGGGACTTTGCCTCCAAAGACTTATTACAATTAGCTTACTGTATTTTAGATACGTTGTAATGAAGTTCCACTGAGATTTCATGAGAAGTGTCTTTAGAAGCTGCGTACAACTCAATTGCCTCAATTGAGATGCTCCTGTTTATGAGCTGGTAATAACTTGTACAGTTCTAACCCACATGGGACCTGTCTCCTTTTGGGTGCATTTTCTGCCATTTACCCACAGATACATGGTAATAAGAGACAGCAGATATTACAAACTACCTACTCACTTCTCTTCTTCTGATTGTATAGAGTGAGTTGTTGCCATAGAGATTTCATGTTAATTAATTGTGCCCAGTGGGGGTGGGGGATTGGCTAAAATTACTGCTGTGTATTTACTACTCTGTTACTGCTTTGTTAATCATCATTTTAAATGATGATTGTCCTCCCAGGCTGACACGCAGATAGGAGCTTCATAAATACCTAGAAATCAGGATATCGTGGGATCATCAGGTAGGCGATGGCCAAGTGATATTATTGGTAGACCATTATTCCGGAAGCTCAGCTAATGTTCTGGAGACTTGGGTTCAAATCCCAAGGCAATCCCACCTTGGCAAATGGTGGAATTTGAATTAAATACAAAAGTTCTGGAATTAAGAATCTAATGATGACCATGAAACGATTGTCAGGAAAAACACCACTAATTCACTAATGTCCTTTGGGGAAGGAAATCTACCATCTTTAAATGGTCTGGCCTACACGTGACTTCAGAGCCACTGCAATTGATTGACTCTGAACTGCCTTCAGGCAATCAGAGATGGGCAATAGATGCTGGTCAGCCCAAGTCCCACGAATGAATTATCTCAAAATCCTCCCCATTACCAAGACCCCCTACTTTCTCTTCTGTAATCTTGTCTCTTCCTCTGATTTAGTTTTGATGTGAAAAATTTCGTCTATGTTTTTGTTAACTCCAGACGCAATTATCCAGGTGCACTTCTGAAACAGCTCTCACCGAGCAAACTCCATAAAAGTAAACTCATAAAAAAACTTGGCTGCCTGTTTCCCAATGAATACCACCTTCCATTCATCGATGCTGTACGTGCTCATTGAGGTACATTGGCTGCCCATCTAGGAATGCAAAAGAAACAGAGCAGTTAATACTCTACAGCAACTGCAGCCATCTTCACAGCAGTTGTTGCCATCTTGCAGTTGTCACTGTCAGACTGCTCTCTGATCAATCAACGAGCTGTCTGAAAAGGAAAGGGTTACCCAATTAATACAAAATTCCAGTCACAGAAATAGACAAATGTACCTCAAAATCCTGAGTTAAGAGACTTCCCTTGAATCTTATGCTGGAATTTTACCACTCTGCCCACCTTGGGAATTGGGGTGGGTAAGGGATGGACAATGGGAAGATTCATTGACCTAAGATGGGATTTTACATTTTCAGAATGAGCGAGGCAATAACATTGCACCCATAGAATCCCAACAGTGTAGAAGGAGGCTATTCAGCCCATTAAACCTGCACCAACAACAATCCCAATATGTATTTACCCTGATAATCCCCCTGACACCACGGACCAACTTAACATGGCCAATCAACCTAATCTGCACATCTCTGGAATGTGGGAAGAAACGGGAGGAAACCCATGCAGACACAGGGAGAACGAGCAAACTCCACACTGAATTGAACTCGGGTCTCTTGTCTGTGAGTCAGCAGTGCTAACCATTGTGTTACCATGCTGCCCTAATCATTTGAATAGAATTGTATGCCAGTCTGAGTTCCTAAACTCAATCAATTCTGTAGGAGCATCATTTGGAGTTAAAGACAAACTTGTGCATGGGGATCATGTCACTATGTCATCAGTAAGAAGGAAAGAAGTATACACAGGAAGAATCCTAGACAGCCATTGAATTGGGCATTGTCCATCATTCGAGAAGCATTATTCAATTCCTAATGAAATTCCTTAATAGAAATCTCTTTACTTTGCAGTATTCTCCTTCAGAATGGCCAGTTGCCCTAAATCAATGGAAATTTGGTCACTTATCCTCACACCTAAATGTTAGTTTATGTCCCACAGATTCAAACAATCTTTCCATGGTCTGAACATTTGCTAGCACCCTCAATTTTAAAACTATGGATGCTATTAGGAGGTCAGCAGGACAATCCCTCACAGCAAAATCTCTCTCATGTCATTGTACCTACCCAGAAAAAGTGACCTTAGGATTTAACATAGAGAAAATAATGCTCCTAAATGTGGAAAGTGTTATGAAATAAATCTAATATCTTGATCATAGGAGTATGAACTAATGTCTCCTGAACTAATGTCAACACACAAATAAAATGATACCTTGGCACATTTTAGTTAGGAATGATATAAACATTCCATTTTCCATTCCAAACTGAACAATGTGCTCTCCTTTCTCACTCATAGTGAAGTGATACCTGAAAGTGAAATTTCCAGGCTGTGTATTGCAAGAGGTCTGCTACTATCCTATGCAACTTTACTAAGCTTATGAACTTTATATTGTATATAGAATCACAGTATATATGACGATCAATAACTCCAAGGCATGGCATGGTGGCACAGTGACAGGAACTGCAGCCTCACAGTGCCGGAGACCCAGATTCGATTCTTGACTCGGGTCACTATCTGAGTGGAGTCTGCATGTTCTCCCTATGTCTGCATGTGTTTCCTCCAGGTGTTCCAATTTCCTCCCGCAATCTGAAACATGTGCTGGTTAGGTGCATTGGCCATGTTAAATTCTTTCTCAGTGTACCCGAACAGGTACTGGAGTGTGGCGACGAGGGGATTTTCACAGGATCATCATTACAGTATTAATGTAAGCCAACTTGTGGCACTAATAATAATAAATAGTTCTGGAATACAGTGGATGTAAATTTGAGTAAAGAATTAATTTCCAGATATAAATCTCACAGACAATGTTAGAAATCTCCCAAAGGCTGAACAAATTATCTTTCAATAATTCTGCAAAGCCTCCACAAACTGACCAAATAGTCTGAAATGTTTACTGTTACCAAATTGCTACTTCTTGATTCAACTTGTTTTCCTCCACTCCTTTCAAAATTGGTGATGGTTTGGTTTTCCGTCTGGGAATTAGAAAAGTTCAGGAAGTACAAGATAAGGAGAAAGGGAGGAAAGTAGTTGCTTTTCACTTAGTCTTGTTGTCTTTTGCAATACTTCTACCTTTTCAAGATTAGTCAGCTGAAGTGAAACATTAGGTTGAATTTAATCCAAGAGGCGGGAGTCTCGCTTGTCAGCTAGAGAGCTGACAATAGCTCCACTGCACCTCCTTTGGGATAAGGCCCAGCATTTTAAGTGCTAGTCGGGCACGTAGCTGGCCTGCAAAAATTCTTTCCCAAGATCAAGTATCCTGGGGAAAGATATCCCATCCCTCAAGAGCTGTCAGCTATTTAGAAGTTAGCAATACCAAAGGTGTGGGAGGTGCTGCTGTTGGTAATGCAGCCACCGAAAGCCCAGGATCGGTGGGATTCCCAAGCTAGAGGTGAATAAGGGCAGAATGGGAGTTACAGGCAGGGAGTTGTTTACTGATGGTTGGGGAAGAGGAGAGGCAGCAGTGGAAGGAAAGATAGAGGTCGGCTGTCAAGAGGCCTTTTGTCTAGTGTGCAGTGCATTGATCAGACACTTCACTCACCTGCATAAATCCCCTCTCCCTTCTCCATTTTCCTTCCCCCTTGTGAGCCTACCTTCGCTTGTTAGACTTCCAGCATAATGACTCCCTACCCATTGTTGGTTGAATACAGTGGCAGCAGCATGAAGCCCTTACTGGGCACTGATTAGCATCCGTGCAAGAGACCATCCATCGGTCTTCCTCCACTGAATTTGAATGGGCAGAGGAAGATGGGTGATTGCATCCTTATCCCACACCCTCCCACCAGATTAATTGCCCGCCACCTCCGAATTGCTTGGGGAGGAGGAGGAGGGGCAAATGGGGTGCCTTACATTCCACCCAATAGGTCACCTTTTTAACTAAGCCTCTATAATAGATACACATATTCAAACCTTGCCAAGGTTTTTTGTTTAATCTTTTCATGTTTGTGATCCAAACATGAGGCTTTAATCAATGAAAATTTCTAGAGTGAAGGATGTTTGCTGTCTACCAAGCTTTTCACACTTTACATTGTCCTCAGATCATTGTACATTCAAATCAATCATCTTTTAAACTATTTATGCTTTAACCCACTGAAAGTTCCAACATACCAAAGGGTAAGGTCGACTGATGGGGTAATGTCAAATTTCCATCTGCTGAGCATTACCCTCATCATAATTGCTTGAGACGTTAGTTGATCAAAGTTCTATAGGAAAGAACAAGAATTTTACAATATGTTGATATAAAAGAGAACAGCTGATACTGTAAGCACATTGCTCAAGTGCACTGCTCAGCCCAAGACCACAAGAATCTACAAAAGTTCGTGAATGTAGCCCAATCCATCATGAAAACCAGCCTTCCATCCATTGACACTGTCTACACTTTCCGCTGTCTCGGCAAAGCAGCCAACATAATTAAGGATCCTATACACCCTGGACATTCTCTCTTCCGCCTCTTCCATCAGGAAAAAGATATAAAAGTTTGAGGTCACATACCAACTGATTCAAGAACAGCTCCTCTCCTGCTACTGTCAGGCTTTTGAAATGGACCTACTGTGTGCTAATTTGTTCTTTCTCTACTCCTTAGCTATAACTGTAACACTACATTCTGCACTCTCTCATTTCTTTCTCTATGAACAGTATGCTTTGTCTGTATGGTACAGGAAACAAAACTTTTCACTGTATACTAATACATGTGATCATAATAAATCAAATCAGATCATTGATACTAAAAAAAAGGGGCAAATTTTCCCATTACACTTTCACTCAGGCAACAATTGGAATCATCCTGAAGCTGTAAAATCCCACCTGAGGTCAATGGATCTTCTCATGCTGCATCCCTTACTTGCTCTGATTCCTGTGGCGGGCGGGATGGTAAAATTTTAGCCTATATCTCTCAGTCACACATGACCTTGTAATAGGTACTGAGCAAAATCTAACGTACAAAGCTTAGCTGGCCAGTTCACAAAAATTCACAAGAAAGTATTTTATAAAATGCAATTGTCTTACACTTTCTCTTTCACTCAGTTTAAAAGTGGGTCCCCTTTTCAATGTTAAAATGAGAATAACCAACAAAATTTATCCAGAACCTGCCACAGTCTTGCATCTTACAGACCGCCACAGCTATCATTGAAATGCCATGGATCACAGATTAATCCAAAGAGGCTGTCAGCTTGGACTCCATTGTGGTAAGTGACAATTAGAAAAGTGTTTCTTTTGTTTTCAAATTAAATCATCAAAAGCAGCCAGGAAGGTATTTTACAGTATGGACTAAAATAGAGACACACAATGCGAGTTCCATGTGTTATTGACAAATAGACCACTCGCTGATTGAGACACAACTCATTCGTAGCTATACACCAATTGAAGGTTATATAGCTCAGTGTTGCTCTCTCATTTATTTTAAACTCAACCCACCGCATTCTATATTGGAGCTCCAAAATAGTATTAGCAGACTCAACACATAAGGTAACGGCACCTTAATTAAAGTACGTTCAGCTCAGTTTTACACGAGGAATAAAATTTATTTGCTTTTCATTTTATTATCATGAATGGATGTACTGCACTGTAGTGGCAGATATAGTTGATTGTACTACAAATCACAGCTCTACTCATTAACAAGAACCAGAATAATTACATATATTTCACAGGTTATATCTTTACATTGAAATCTGGAGTGTTCTCTTTATGAACTAAGAAGCAGCATTACATAAAGAAATGAAGGTCTGGTGTCACTTCACTAACAGGAATTAAAATTACATTATGCATGGTTTTACACCCAGGGATCAAAATGGGAACGTGCATTTGAGGCCTAGCTAAATTTATTTTCGTGAAAAAAGCTAGGTCTTACATTGAAGGCATTTTAAAAGATGACTCTGAGCTATGCTTTCTGTCTGTTAGGAAGGCATCGACATATAAAATGGTAGTGAATTTGCATTACCTCCAATCCATCATACTCTGAGCGCAGAGAAAAATCCAAGACCTACTGCAACAAACCAGAGCCATGTGTTGACAGATTCTTATTTAAGTGACTGTGAATACAACAATTCCACAAATAATTTGTCAAGTGTGTGGCTGAACTATCTCTGAACCCTGATAAATACCAACTCTCCTCTATCTGCAAAGACATGATGTTCTTTGTGAAGCCTGAGTGTAACAAGCTGCAGAATTTAACAATCAATGCCACACTATGTTTTCTCCCTTTGTGAGAGAAACCTTCTAAGAAGATCTTCTGTATACATCTATATGTCCTGTTGATAGTCATGTACGCACACGACTACTTGATGGTTAAGAGTTGCCCGGACAAGTATTAAAGACTGCAGTCAGCTTCTTTTATTAGTGTCAGTCTTCGAATTGCGACTGTAAACCAAGAATGATGACCATCCTGTAAACATTATCCATCAACATTTTTAATATCCTTCCTAAATCCCACAGCATTTCCCCCAATTGGTAAGGACAAATGCATGCTATTTTAATTGCTGCTTTACTCAGGATAGCAGAAACGGGAATCCTCCAAAGCCCTGTGTTACGATATTCTTAATGATCCCCTTAATAACTCTGATTTTCTTCCTTGTTTGATCTCCTACTATACCTGCACAGGATGTTTGATTATACCCTTGTCAATATCAGGTAAAGGTGTCAGCCTCTTTATAAAGTGACGGAATTCCACAATATTCCATGATTTACTACCGTGGCGAGTTTTGAATGTTTCTCTATTTCCTAATTCTGATTCAAATTGAAAAATAAAATAAAAATGAATGTATGCATGATTTTCCGGTCGTTAATTTCTTTGGAATCTGCATTTTCTGACTACAGCCACAACACAACTAATTTTTCAGGCACTCTGTCCTATCTTAATCTGTTCACCATTAATCATAGATTTGGTTGCCGTACATGCAGCAGGCCCTTAATAGCCCCTCACAGATTACGGCTTTGGATGTTGAGAATTAAAAATAAATAAAAAAAAATGCCAGAGAACAAAAGCTGCTGCAGTGTTTTCTCTTTGTATCCTCCACTGTATTTTTCTTCAACACACACTCAAGAATACTCCATTGTGACTGTTATTTATTTGAAAGGCCTCCTATCTGGTGACAGATGTACCTTATCCTTCCCTATCAATTGAAGCATTACTCACAGAAAGTTTGTTCTTTTTCATATTTATTTCAAGGATTCTATTGTCATTTTGAATTGCAAATCAATCATAGATCATCTGAGGCCTGGTTCTGTAGGGGAGATTAACGCACAGGCTAAAATTGTTTACAAAGTAAACCCTCTCGCGATGCAGATGACGCGAGTTTACTGGTTTAACATTGTTGATCCCAGAGAAAGCCTTAAGCAATGACTTCAGAGGGCAAAAAAATTGTTCATTTATCATTATTGTCATGGGCTTTTGTAAATGATAACAATTTGTCTTCATCCTATTTTTAGACAACAAGTCACATTACAGTCCAAAAGCCATTTTGCCAGATGGAAGAAGGTTCTTTCGTAGCAAGACGCTTCTGTCTTTGATTTTTCTCCTCCAGAAACAATTCACCTGAAAATCAGGTAGGCTGCGTCTTTCTGCCCACGCCACAGGTGTTTTCAAGATACGAAATAAAGCAAAATAAAAACAGACTTAACCGTAGCAGTGCGTCAGGGAAAAAAAAAGTAAAAAAGGCATGTCACCAGTGCATTGATAGCATTGAATATGACCTTGCTGCTTTTTTATTGTATCTGTAGGAATGCAGCACAAACACACATCTCTGAGATAATATACTGTTGTTTATTGAAGGTGACATCAACAAAATTGCAGATAGCATTGTGCTGGCTCCATACATAAAATAAAAGGAACTCCCCTCTTCAGCCATCTTTTCATGCACAATTGCTTAAATAAGTATGCGTTTCCATTAATCCCAAATTGTAGCAAATGATGCAAACCAACCTCAGGTAGCTCCTTTGATGAGAATACTTATTATTATCGTCACACTTTTTGACACCAATTTTGCGTCTCAACCATGATTTGCAGTTTAAGCCAAATACACCAGATCTGTAAGACATCAAATTATGAGTTAGGAGATCCTTGTGGGCAAAGGTTGCCAGGCAAGGATCAGATTCAAGAATCTTAGATGACTATAACTGATAACACTTTTGAACAAGTTGCAGAATTTTTCCCTCTGTACGTAAAGTATCCCAAATCCTGATTTCTTTTGTGCAGTTTTCCGAAGCAGTCCATTGTGAACTGTCAAAGTGTGTGGCTTTTACACATTTAATTTTAATTTGCATTCAAACAATGGTTTCTGATTAAAAGATAAAAGGGGTTAATTTCCTAGACCTAACTGTGTAAGGTGGTCTTTCATCTTGGATCAGATTGGTTTACTAATCTGAATTGCAAATAGCTATATCAAAGTGAGTAGCAGGTATTTCTTGTAATATGAACAAGCCAGTCGTGTGTTCATTGCCTTTGTCTGGTCAAATGTTAGGTACATGAATTATTTTTCTGAAAACATTTTGATTTGAGGTTCTATTTAATACTGCAAGGATTTGTGAAAATTGTGTTGAACTCTATGTGCTGGATTTAATGAAGATAATGGGGTCTTGGCTGCTGGCAGGAGAAGTGTACCGACAACTAAACAATGTGAAACACTACAGACAGTTACCAGCGGATCCGACCAAAGAACACACTCGTCAACTCAACACTCTGATCAAAACCTTTGATCCGGACCTTCGGAACACCCTCCGGACTCTTATTCCACGTACTCCCCGCATTGGAGATCTCTACTGCCTCCCAAAGATACACAAGGCAAACGTACCCGGCCGTCCCATCGTATCGGGCAATGGGACCCTGTGTGAGAACCTCTCCGGCTATATCGAGGGCATCCTGAAACCCATTGTACAAAGAACCCCCAGCTTTTGTCTTGACACTACGGACTTCCTACTGAAACTCAACATGCATGGAGCAGTTGAACCAGGGACATTCCTTGTCACAATGGATGTCTCGGCGCTCTACACAAACATCCCCCACGATGATGGTATTGCTGCAACTGCCTCAGTACTCAATGCCAACAACTGCCAGTTTCCGGATGCAATTTTACAACTCATCCGCTTCATCTTGGACCACAATGTCTTCACCTTCAACAATCAGCTTTTCATCCAGACACATGGAACAGCCATGGGGACCAAATTCGCACCTCAGTATGCCAACATCTTCATGCACAGGTTCGAACAAGACTTCTTCACCACACGAGATCTTCAACCAAGGTTATATACTAGATACATTGATGACATCTTTTTCCTTTGGACTCATGGTGAACAATCATTGAAACAACTGTATGATGATATCAACAAGTTCCATCCCACTATCAGACTCACCATGGACTATTCTCCAGAATCAGTTGCATTCTTGGACACACGCATCTCCATCAAGGACGGTCACCTCAGCACCTCACTGTACCGAAAACCGACAGACAACCTCACAATGCTCCACTTCTCCAGCTTCCACCCTAGACACGTTAAAGAAGCCATTCCCTATGGACAAGCCCTCCGTATACACAGAATTTGCTCAGATGAGGAGGATCATGACAGACACCTCCAGACGCTGAAGGATGCCCTCGTGAGAACAGGATATGGCGCTCGACTCATCAATCGACAGTTCCAACGTGCCACAGCGATAAACCGCACTGACCTCCTCAGAAGACGAGCACGGGATAAGGTGGACAGAGTACCCTTTGTTGTCCAGTACTTCCCTGGAGCGGAGAAGCTACGACATCTTCTCCGGAGTCTTCAACATGTCATTGATGACGATGACCATCTCGCTAGGGCCATCTCCACCCCCCCACTTCTTGCTTTCAGACAACCGCACAACTTCAAACAGATCATTGTTCGCAGCAAACTACCCAACCTTCAGGAGAACAGTGACCACAATACCACACAACCCTGCCACAACAACCTCTGCAAGACATGCCAGATCATAGACATGGACGACATCATCAAACGTGAGGATACCATTCACCAGGTACACGGTACATACTCTTGCAACTCGGCCAACGTTGTCTACCTAATACGTTGCAAGAAAGGATGTCCCGAAGCATGGTACATTGGGGAGACCATGCAGACACTACGACAGCGGATGAATGAGCATCGCTCAACAATCACCAGGCAAAACAGTTCCTTTCCTGTGGGCGAACACTTCAGCAGTCATGGGCATTCGGCCTCCGACCTGCGGGTAAATGTTCTTCAAGGGGGCCTTCGTGACACACGACAGTGCAGAGTTGCTGAGCAGAGACTGATAGCCAAGTTCCGCACACATGAGGACGGTCTTAACAGGGATCTTGGCTTCATGTCACACTATCTGTAACCCCCGTAACTTGCCTGGATTAGCAAAAACCTCACTTACTGTGCTGTCTGGAGAAAATACACAATTCTCTAACCAATGCTCAGGATTCCCTTCACACACATTGTTAGCCACTTTAACACTTGAATAACAGGTTAGATGTAAGGATTCGCATTCTAATCAGCAATCTGTAACTGTCTGTGTGGATATGAGTGCCTCTGCAGATCAGAACACTGCATTTGCCTGACGAAGGCGCATAGCGTCAAAAGCTCGTGGATTTACTACCAAATAAATTGGTTGGATTTAAAATTGGTGTTGTAAAACTTTACTGAGGAGAGACATTTAACAGACCAGAAGTGAACCATTCTCTGGGATCACAGATCCCAGGGACAGAAGTCCCACCTGGTGACTGCTGCCAGCCAATCAGCAATTCCAGGTTTGGCAGCAGTTACTACATTGCCTCAAATCCTCAGATTGGAGAGGGACCCAGGCAGGGGTTAATGATACCAGGAGGGATTGGGGAGAGGGTTGTTCTTAGAATTCCTACAGCACAGAAGAAGACCCTCTGGCCCATTGTGCCTGTACTGACAACAATCCCGCCGAGGCTTTATTCCTGTAATCCCATGTATTTACCCTATTAATTTCCCTGACATTAAAGAAGAATTTAGCATGGTCAATCTACCTAACCTGCACGTCTTTGGACTGTGGGAGGAAACTGGAGGGAATCCATGTAGACACAGGGGAATCTGCAAACTTCACACAGTGACCTGAGGCCGGAATTAAACCGGAATCCTGTGAGTTTTCCGAGCCCAAAAGCAATCTCAAGTCCTAATTCCCATCCCCATGATGAAAGTTCAGTTTTTGCCAGAAGGTTCTGTCACATTCTCTCCATTATTACGATGAGTACTGTTAGTTACACCATCACTATCTATAAATCACTGCCAACATAAGCAAATGCAGGGCAGAATTTAACATTCTCCCTGTGGTGGGTTTGGTGGCGGGGAGAATTTAATTGGGCATCAGGATGGTGCTGTGAGGCAGCAGTGCTGACCACTCCGCCACTGTGAAAGCAATTATGCGGGACGTGGTTAGAGGAGTCAGTAACAAAAGCAAGGCTGTCTCTCAATAAGCCCCATACTTGCCAATTCAGGGTCCTATAATCAGGCACTGAGTGTCCTTGAATAAGGGACCCTCCTGGGAGACCACAAGCAAGCATGTCGGTTAATTCCAACAGCAGAGGGAGAAGGCCCTTAATGGATATTAGTTGCCAATAAGGGCCTGAATTCACAATGGAGAAGGAAAGTGATCCACATGCCTTCCTGCCTCAGATTTAATTGGGGTGGAGATGGAAAGTTGACAGAATCACCAGCACCTTCCTGATGCCCGACTAAATCCTCTCTGCCACCCAACTGATCACAGGAAGTACATTAAATTCTGCTGTGCATTTGTTTATGTTGGCAATGATTTTGTGTAGTTAGTAATGGTGCAGCTAATAGTGGAGAGAATCTGACAGAACCTTCTGTCAAAAACTGAACTTTCGTCATGGAGGTGGGAAACAGGACTCGAGATTGTTTTTGGGCCCGGAACTCAGGTTTGGTGGGAAATTGATTCCGTTCACAATTCTCACAGGTATGAGCAGCTAATGGAGATCGAGGTGGGCTCCCTATTCACTCAGAAGCAGTTGTGGGGGGCGGGGAACAGAGGTGGGATAGAGGAAGTTGGGGCTTTATTCAGACTACCAGGCAGCCATCGCTGACAAAAGCTCATCTGGACTTGAAACGTCAGCTCTTTTCTCTCCTTACAGATACTGCCAGACCTGCTGAGATTTTCCAGAAATTTCTCTTGTGGTTTCAGCTGTTGCTGAGACTGCTCCCTGTCCAAATGTGTAGTCTGTACCAAAGCATTCCACTATGCAGAGGAAAGTAAGGTGTTACAGAGAGTGAAATACCTGATGCCAATGACAAAGCTCACCCCCAGAGGAAACACTATTTCTTTCCTCAGTTTCACTCCTCCATGAACGACCATGTTATGTATAGCACAGAAAACCACTACAATGAGAGAGATCATCGCAAGGAGGAATTGGGAGGACCTTCCTGATGAGAACCACACAGCCTCATATCAGGTGGAGGCAGGAACGTCTGAGAGATTGGGCAACTGGAGGTCTGCCAGATCCAAGGGAACAAACCTGTTCCCCTTACCACAATGTCCACATCACATTGCTATCTCACTGGGATGATTTATTCAAAGGTGAAACGGAGAGACTACAGCACTGCATCAACAGTTGTAATCCAGGAGAAAGAAATAAAGAACCATTTCTATGGTGACTCAGTTATATTCACCAGCGAGCCACCTCACTTCCATCTACCACCCGTGTCACACATAGAAGCAGAACTAGATTAGATAATTTTCACTACTCACAAAAGGAGGCAAAAGGAAAAAGCACTAATTTGCTCGCCATTAGATAATATTCATGGAATAAATAATTGGAACCGCATTTTTTATTTTTGAAAACAATTCAATTGTACGAGGGCACATTTCTCTCTCAGGATATTGCCAAATTGTCTTCCTTGCTGAAGGCCCAATGTAGAAAAAAAATCCAAGAATATCAACATCACACTTTGACCTCCTCGGGAGCATTTCAACTCTCCTCTGTTTTTGCTTCCACTTCTTGAACGTAACAATTGTGTATGTAAGCAAACTGCACCCCCCCCCCCCCCCCCCCCCCCCCCCACCACCACCACCACCACCCCCACATCATTTTGGATATCTTTGTATGCCTAGCTCAGTAAGTAGCCTTGGAATCTTTGTTTCAGCAGAACACCTAAGACATCCTTGTGGAGTTGTGTGTTTCAGTGCCTTTTGCTCAAGGTGTGGTTCTTGAATTTTGAACTGGTGTTAGGAGCAATGTCGCCTTCTGGATCCATTCTTGATTGCAGACTCTTGATAGTCCATTAAATAATACCAGTTCTGTTAACTGATATAGAATAAGTGCATTTTAGTAGCTGTATTGCAATGTAAGAGTGCCGAGCGTTCAATTCCAAGATACATGCAATCTGCATGTTAGCATGTTAATTGATGATTCCCATGATGAATTATCAGTGTTTTAACTTACTTTAAAGCAGCCTGTATGCATTCTGCAGTCTTGGCAATGCAGCCACTAGGAAAAAGTGTAGTGCCCGCTTCTGCTGCTGGTGGATTTGCTCTGAATAAGGGATAAAGTTATTAACCTTGTCGGACAAAGTATCAGCAGCCTGATGTGCACAACAGTGAATTGGAGACTGTCTAATTGCAAAGACAAGCTGAGAGGAGCAATGTGCTTTTAAGCTTAAATAACTTACCTTATCTGGGACATGGCCACTCCTGTGTGAAGTTGGTACGTCAGACTGCAGAAAGTGGCAAACTTCTGAAACTGCCAGTGTAAATATCCAAGGCCAATTTCATCACACATGACCAAGTCCCTCCAGCTGAGCATATACTTCTTTGGCTAAGTGTGGGTCAGGTCAGATGCAGCTGCAGCTATGGACTTTCATGTCAAACTGTTCCTTGTCCACAGATCCCTGAGGAATACTTTGGCACATTTGAATTGAGTGTCAAACTTCTGACAGTGAAAATAGAAATCAAACTAATATAAAAATGCAGAGAGTAAGTGTAAGATAGACAGGAAAACACAATACACTAAACGAAATTCTACAATTGCAATCCAAAAAGTCAAAAGACACGGAATCATACTCACCAGTTAAATACAGCTTGAAGAAAGCTCATTCAAAGGTCAGGACAGGAGATTAGAAATGCAATTTGTCGAAAGCAAGTCTTGACTGATGTCATTTACTGGAGCAGCAAATTGAAAGACAGAGATGTCTTGCCTTGAATAGCATAATTTTTACACCTTAAATAAAGTTTGTCCATGCTAGTGGTGAGAAATATTGAGACTCCAATGATTCTTGAGCAAGAAAAACATACAGAACAATTTGATCACATGAGGAGCACAATCTTTCAACCTTTTCAAGCCTGTGCCAAAAGCTACCACATAGACTGTCAGAAAGCCACCATTTTTCTATATAATGTATTAAAAATCTTGTCTGCACATAGCTCCTGCCAACTTTTCCATTATACATTCCTATGTCTACATTTATGATGGATAATGCCTGAATAAACTTTCATGCTACAAATGCAAGATTTTTCTTCCTGTAATTCTTACTTTCTCCTTTTCTAATGCCAATGTGCTTTTTGGTGGTTAGTTAGAATTCCCTTTGTTCTTTCTAGAACTTCACACTGGAATCAAAGATATGTTTATTCATCTTTTTGGAGATTTTTTTCGCATTACCATTAATGAAAAGGATATTAAAGAGGTGAATCTTAGAATTCCTATAGTGCAGAAGAGGCTACTTGGTCCATCGAGTCTGCATCCCTCTCCCCCACCCTATCCCTGCAATACCATACATTTACCGTGACTAATCCATCAAACCTACACATCTTGGGGCATTAAGGGACAATTTAGCATGGTGAATCTATCTAATCTGTGTATCCTTGGACTGTGGGAGGAAACCAGAGTGCCCGGAGGAAACCCATGCAGACATGGGAAGAATGTGCAAACAGTACACAGATAGTTACCCAAGGTCAGAATTGAACTCACGTCCCTGGTGCTGTGAAGCAGCAATGCTGACCAATGTGCCATCATGCCACTCAGACCCTGGATGATTTTCCACAGCCTCAGCAGAAACTGAAGGGAGGTGGGCAGTTAAAACAGCTAGAAGACATTGTTGAAATTGTCCCATTCTGTCTTGTTTCTTTCTATTTTAACTTACTGTATTGAAATCAGCAGGATATTTCTTTGAATATGCAGACTGCTCTTTATATCAGCCATCTCAGTGGAGAATCCATTGTGACTGTTCTACTAGGTGAATATAACATGAAAAGGATTTGGGGCCAGATGAATTCCATGAGGGTATGTTTGTAAGCTTTTATTTACTTGTATCGTGAGGTCAGAGGGTGAGGCAGTGCTCCTCAGAATGCCTCAGAAAAAGTTTAGACTTCTCCTAGCCCTTCCAAATTGTGAAGCTCTCCCAAAACCACCACGCTATGATTTCGATAATCAATGTATCTTCTTGCTGCTTCTAAGCGGGCAACTCACTGGAATGTGCAAATGGTGCCAGCAGTTAAAATATTCTGAGATTTATAATGCTAAGGTTGGGACATGTTGGTGCATATTTTTGATTCACTTACCCTGCCTGAGTGAAGAAGATCATTCATCTTCTTTCGACACTGCTGCCATGTCCTCTTCTGGAGTGGTTACTACTGGTAGCCACTCCCTTCAGTTTCTGCTGAGGCTGTGAAAAATCATCCAAGGTCTGAGTGGCATGATGGCACAGTGGTCAGCATTACTGCTTCACAGTACCAGGGACGTGGGTTCAATTCTGACCTTGAATGACTATCTGTGTACGGTTTGGACATTCTCCTCTTGTCTGTGTGGGTTTCCTCCGGGCACTCTGGTTTCCTCCTACAGTCCAAGGATGCGCAAATTAGATAGATTGGCCATGCTAAATTGCCCCTTAATGCCCCAAGATGTGTAGATTTGATGGATTAGCCACAGTAAATGTATGGTATTGCAGGGATAGGGCGGGGGAGAGGGATGCAGGCTCGATGGGCCAAGTGGCCTCTTCCGCACTGTAGGAATTCTAAGATTCACCCCTTTAATATCCTGCTCAAACTTTTCATTAATGGTAATGCGAAAAAAAATCTCCAAAAAGATGGATAAACATATCTTTGATCCCAGTGTGGTGAGCCTGCTGGAAGACTGTCCCTTGGAGTTGATACAGGATGTCCTGTCTCTGCTCCACCTTATCCAGCATCCTAGTGAGGCCCTCTTCTGAAAAGCAAGGTACATACTTCTTGGCTGCCATCTCCTGCAGGGGTTGTAGAACAAGTGCTTGGGAATTGTTTATGTGGAGCCCCAGCAATGCTGGCAGCAGTTATGTTGTTGTGGTGTGGGAAAATCACAGGAATGGCGTGAAACTCATGGGCGTAAAGATTATTAGTAATAAGACATGAGACTTGTCTCGAAAACACACCAGGGCCTTTGGCCAGAACCATTCCATTCTCCACACTAGAACCAACACTCTGCCACTTTTTGATGACATTTTGCCCCTTGAATTACCAAACCCAGAGTGAAATTTGGAATGTTTGTGAATATTGTGAATAAAACAAGAGAGTGGCCTACATTTTCTAGGATAAGTTGACAGTTCAAGGATGAAAGCATGTAGTTGGAAGCATTACTCTATGCTGCTTATTAATACATCTGATCAGCTTTGTCAACTGTTGTGGGAAAGTCAGAGTCAGACTTAGGGGTTCAACAAACAGTTTCATTCAGACAAAGCTTTGGGAGAAGCGTTTGCACTCCGCAGTACAGGTAGTCACCTTCTCAACTACACAATAGTAGTTGAGCATCTTTTATACATTGTTACATAATAGACAGTATGGACATTAGCCATTAACACATGGTTACATGTTGAGTAGGCAATTATGGACATCAACAGTTAGCACATTGTTATACACGGACAAGTATGGAATTGACAGTTATCACATCGTCATACATAGTGTAGATACATTTATGCAGTTATGTTCCTATCAATGGCTAATCTTGTTATATACATTTATGCATTTATGTCCCCCCATCAGTGGCTGATCTCATTATCAAACTCATTGTTTTAGGTCTGCTCTTGTCTCAAGTTTAAGGTATCTCAAGTTCTGACATATTTCCTGTAGTAATTTAAACACTACAGGTTTTAACTCTTTGTGTACTATCTGTGTCCAAAGTCAGTGCCTCTTAATGTCTTTTCCCAAAGTGTATTTTGTGCCAGGTAACTATTTTGTATCCTTTAACTTTGATTTCACTCCAACACAACCATATGCCAAATATCATAGCACTGTCATTTAGTTTAATTCAGATCAGATTCAAACTCAATGGAGCAAAATTTCAACATGCCACCTGGGCATAAAGCTGGCTTGTAGATTGTCCATTCATTGTATGAAGTGCCTGATAAAGTGTCATTCCTATTCATTTTTTATGGAATTAAAAATTGAGATGGAGCAGAAAAAATAATGTAGGGAAAATTAAATTAATTGAGGCATGCAACCCAGCATTGATTGCACTGTTGAGTGGTTGCACACCTGAGCATAAAGCTTAACGTTTGTGTGAGGCTAGCACCAGGAAGAACCTATAGAGAGTATTGGCCATTGTTTTCTGATGCTTTACTGGAGACCTTGGGACAGGAGGTTAACAGAAGGCAGCCGATCCTCTTTCTTCAGCTGACTGGGAGGCTTCCCATTTGGACACTGAAATGCCTGCAGAAGCAACTAAACATTGAGGTCAATGCCAGTAGTCTAGCCAGCAGAACCAGAAGCCATAAGAAGCTTAATGATATATCATAAGTGGTTGCAGTTAGTGAATGCATCTTCACGCTTTATGTGTACCAACTGTACCACCAGTCTCACACACTACTCATTGCACCACACCCCCTTCATTCACTTAATCTTTATCAATCACAACTCATGCCTCACATTCTCAGCTCACCATCACACACTTTGCACTGCTACAAACCACAAATCCATGTCACATAGCTTGCAAATACTACCAGCTTTTCAACTGTGAGAGGCATATCACCATCATACATTGTCCCAAACTCACTGGCTGGTATTTATGGAAAATGATAGGAGTCTTGCCTGCTAGCTGGAGAATCAATGGGAGTTCCAAACCACCTCTTTCAAAGAAGGCCTGCCATATTAAATGTCATTCATACACTTAACAGGGAAATGGTGAGCTTCGGTGTGGGCAGAAGTTCCACCTGCCAAAAGCTGCTGGTGGATCAGAGTCCAGCTGATGATACGCCTCTCTGTTTCCCGTACTCTCGGTGCTCATGCTAACCCTGCCCTTGTACCTTTGTGCTTTTGGAGCCGCTGCCTGACCAGGCATTGGCGCAAGAAACTTAAGACCAAGTGGAAGACATGACTGATGAAGAAGAAATATGGGGATAAATGTTCCGGTCCTGCACCTACCATAGGAATTGCAGCGGTAGGACAGCAAATTTGGGGGACGATTTCTAAGTCCTTTGACCTCCGTCAGGAATTTACAGATTCAAAGCGAGCAGGACTGGAAAATCACTCACACGTATCAGTTTTGATATTGCAATTAAATACTGAATTCTGCAAATCCAAACATTTCAGAGAAAGGAATTGAGTTTTTTTTTATTTCCACACATGTAAACTATTTAAAAAGATCACAAGTGACAAAACTTGAAAATTAACTGAGTGAGTGTTTAGGCAGAACTAACTAATTTGTAGCAAAATTACTTTAATGAGAATGCTGATTGTGGGTCATAAAGTTCATTCCCATAAGTTTCTTTCAGTAATTCACACTGAGAAAAGGCAAGGGAGCAGCACAGGGTGTTAGTGCAGCTGTGTACATTTCTCCCAATCATTCCCCCAGCATAAATTACTGGAAATAACTAAAATGAGCATTTTTATTAAGGTAATTTTGCTGTTATTGAGTTAGTATGGTGAAAATCCATCACATATAAAAAACAATGACATTTTTTACTTAATATCCTTTACTTTCCAATTTGCTCACCAATTTTCTTCTCCAATTTCTCGCTACCCTCCTCTCCTGAAGGCATTGACTTACGCACTAGGATATTCAAGAACCTCACCTAAGTGGCCATTATTCATCTGCGAGTTATGACATTGAGTGCTGTCAGCCTATCTAACTATGGAACATGCATAATGCAACCTGATCTTCCCTTGCTTAAATGTAGGCCCAGGAAGAATCAGGTGGGGAAATACTGCCTATGTTTTCTTCCTTAATTTCATGGTGGGATGATGAAAGCAATAGTATCCTTATTGTTCTTCGGGCAAAGATCAACTAACTTAGCGCTGATAATGACCGTCCATTCCTGGAGAAGTGACAGATATTTTACCACAGCACTATTGAGTGACTCTTTACCCAAATCTAACAGTTCCACTGAACAAACCTGATTAAAATCTGGAATATTTGTGTAGTTAACTTAACAGCGAGTAATAGAAAAGATTTTATTTATTTTTGCCTTATGCACCAGCGCTTGTGTTGTACTAATGGAGATTCATAGCTCTACGTTGCTTAGAATATATTGTACTCGTCAGCATGACGTGTAATTATGTGCTGCTGGATGAATATTTAAATCTTAATTTAAATCTGTTTCCAGTGGGATTTTACATTAGAGCTGCCATTATTCTGATGAAGCATTGAGGGTCACAGACAGTGGTGGCTCAATAGAGAATACTCCAGAATTAGACCCTACAGCGATTTTATCATGGGCTTTATCCTGGGTGTGTTGCAGAAGAAGCATTATCCTTTTTTAGAAATATTGCTAAGTGAGAAAAACACTTAAATTAAAAAAAAATCTCTTTGTAGCTCAACTTCTGATTGTTGCCCATTCTCATTTGTTCAGTTTGTTGAAAGCAGGTTTGGAAATGTTATGCACTGTCACTTGACTTCAGTCCTAGTACTCGACCTACTAAACAGGAATATGTTTTGCATCAACAAAACCATATCTGAGTAACTTTGTGTCTTGACGGTAATGCTTTTGAAGAGGATCTTAGTTCTCTGGATGTTTAATGAAAGACACATTTTGTCATATGTAGAGAGAAGGAGTGGATGGTGAGAGGAAGCTCAGTTTCTAAGTTTCCAGCAGGGAGGCGATGGCTTAGTGGTATTATCGCTAGACCATGAATCTAGAAACTCGGCTTATGTTCTAGGGTACCCGGGTTTGAATCCTGCCAAGGCAGATGATGGAATTTAAATTCAATTTTAAAAAATCTGGAAAAGCCTAATGATAATCTTGAAACCATCGTCAATTGTTGGAAAAACCTATCTAGTTCACTAATGTTCTTTAGGGAAGGAAATCTGCCATCCTTACCTAGTCTGGCCTACATGTGACTCCAGAGCCACAGCAATGTGGTTGACTCTCAACCACCTCCAAGGGCAACTAGGGATGGGCAATAAATGCTGGCCAGCCAGCAACACCTATGTCCTTTGAATGAATTTTTTAAAAAATGCACAAACATATTCCTTTCTCAGAGTTACAAAGCCAATACACAGAGTGGCCCTTGATCCATCAAGTTCAAGTTACGCCTAATTTCATAGATTTCTCCATTACCTTTCTAAGCCTATACTGTTTAGCTAATGTTCCACCTTCTTTCACACTCTAACTGTTCTCCAGTTACTTGTGTGTGTGTTCGTGTATGTGTGTGTGTGTGCACGTGTGTGTGCACGCATGTGTGTATGTGTGTGTAAGTGTGTATGTGCATGTGTGTGTGTTCGTGTATGTGTATGTGTGTGTGTGTGTATGTGCGTGTGTGTGTGTTCGTGTATGTGTATGTGTGTGTGTGTGTATGTGCATGTGTGTGTGTTCGTGTATGTGTATGTGTGTGTGTGTGCATTTTCTTAAAATCTACTCTTTAAAGTTTCAAGGTCTATTGCCGCTGTTACTGTTTTCCTGTGCTTTCCATGTGGTGCCCTTATGACCCAATGTCACTGTCCATTTACTCTCCTGCACTTCGACTTTTGCCACGAAGTCATTGATTAGGTATTGCCTCATTTCCAGTCTCCTCAATAATATGTTCTGTGCAGCAGTTTCTTACCACATTCAGAACTTTCTGATTCTAGTGCTAACATTATTAAAACTTCATTCAGTATCCGGGAAGCTAAAAATATAATTGCCCTTAAATGTTTATTTCTCTGTGTCAGCTGGATGGACTGATGGTCTCTGCCAAACCCACAGCAGATATTTCTTTTTGCTTTCCTCAACTGGTTCTATTCATCAGGGCTTCAGGTCTGAAACACTGTCAGCGTTCCTCTGGTTTCTAATCGTAATTCCAGTAAGAGAACCCCAGGGAAATGGCTGTTAATACCATTTTCCAGGGACTGTCACTCGCCCTCTATTGGAATAATGGCAAGAGACAATGAAAGCTCCCATAGAATTTCAGGGTTTCAGGATCTGCCTCATCTTCTCCAATGATCTGACCCTTTTCTACCTTCATTTACCTTCTATCTTAAACTGACTTTTTCAGCTTTCTGCTAATCTCATAAACAGTCTGTAACCTCCCAGTGTCAAATTACATCTGTGTTCTTTGCTCCCCAAGTTTCCATTACACCTATGATGTTCATTTACTCTGTGTGAAATAACTCTTCATTCAAAACATTTAGTTGCTGGACTGCCACATTTATGCACAAACTATTTCATTCACTCACCTGTGGCACACTAATGTTGCTTCTTTTTGCTCTTTGCTTTTTCTATGCTTTTGCTGTAATGTAGCATTGCTTTCGCACTGTGTAATGAGCAAACTGTCCCAACATAACCTTCTTGCTTTCTATACACACGTACTAGCACATGCTCCTGAGCTTCCTGTTTGAAATGCTCTATCCTATCAGTCAACCTGTCCTTTCCCACAATTCTCCAATTGCTCTTCTCTTGAAGTGAAACATTGTGATTGAAGCCCAATCCATCATGCAAACCAGCCTTTCATCCATTGACTCTGTCTACACTTCCCACTGCCTTAGAAAAGATGCCTGTATAATCAAGGACCACACCACCCCAGACATTCTCTCTTCCACCTTCTTCCATTGGGAAAAAGATACAAAAGTCTAAGTTCATGTAACAACTGACTCAAGAACAGCTTCTTCCCTGCTGCTATCAGACTTTTGAATATACTTATCTCATATTAAATGGGTTTTTCTCTACATTCTAGCTATGACTGTAAGACTACATTCTGCACTCCTTTCCTTCTTTATGCACAGTCTGCTTTGTCTGTATAGTGCACAAAAAAACAATACTTTTCATTGTATACTAATACATGTGACAATAATAAATCAAATCAAATCAGATCAAAAGTCCCTCGGATTGGTACAGGTCACTTCCTTCTCAGAAGGTTATCCATTTCCTTTAAATTGAAATCCGGGGTAAACTAGAATTTAAAGTGATGCCGGAGCATGTTGGCCATGCTGCTGCCAGCGAGATGGAAAATTTGGCGCTTAGCAAAATCTTCTTTCAGTGCAGCGGGACTGGAGAATCCCAGCTGTGGGCAAAGTTGGAGAATCAGCGTGTTTTTTTTGAAAAACCGTTGCCAAAATTCTCCCATCTCACCCACCAGTTGAGAGTCAACAAGATTGCTGTGGCTCTGGAGTCACATGTAGGCCATGAGACAGAGAATTCAGTGGACCATTTAAAGATCTGCTGAACTAGGGCAGGATTTCCATTCTTGGGATGTGCTGGATAATCCTGCCCAAACTTTACATTGACTCCTGGAGAAGCAGCTTGTACATGTAAAAGACATGACAGTTTCTTGAATTTTTAAATAACCTTGTACTGTTGTGTGTGTCCTCTACATGTTTAATTCCTGTAAATAAATCTTGTAAGTTCGTTCAGAATCTGTTGGGAGTATTGTTTTCAACAGTGGCTTGGAGAGAAAGAATGTGCAATCGTCACTATTGTTCAAGGATTGTTTGTGACCAAAAGTATTTCTTCAAGGAAGAAAGCAAAAGATTACAAAGATTACAAAAGATTACATCCTATTAATTGGAATTGTGAAATCTGTGAATGCGCAAGTGGCAAAACTATTGCAAGAGGCAAATACTTGTTATTTACACTGGTGGCAGAACAGTGTGAACGATTTCTGTCCAATGTTTCTCATTCCCCGAATTAATGCAAAACGGTCACCTAGATTTCTCCTTTAGTTCCAACGAAATGGTGGAAGGTCAAAATTGCAAGGATGGCTCATTGAAGATCCCTTGGTAATATTGTGGTGGTGTCTTGTATTGGATTCAAATACAGGCAATCTATCTCACCTATAGCATCTGTCAATGTGGATTTGAATGCAAAAGTCTTTGAGGTACGATCAAATAGCAATAATGGGTTTTCTGTATACTGTGCATTAGATTTTATCCTGCAGTCATCTATCTTTTTCTTCATTTGGCAATATAGTGCACATACTAATCCATTACTGTTTAATTATACATGGCCATGCACTGCAATCTACCTTGAAATTTTACTGCCAAGAAAGTCCAACAAATATTTCCTCTTATAAACTTATTACTCTGTTTATTGTTTGGCTCTTTCATATTTAGGCATGTGTGAATAGAATAGTGCAATATTTACTTGTTGCCAATGGATATTGAGAACAAGTACTGAACGTAACAATGAAGATTGGGGTGGCACAGCACTTTGGAACAGCAAAATATATGGGTCTAAATCATAAAGAGCCTTTCATTGCAGTTACTTCACACCACAGTTTTCTAAAGTGGTAACATTGCTCTACATGAAATCTCCCCACTCATAATCAAAGGGCAGTAATGTGCAATAGATAGCATATATTTTTCAAAAATTGATTCATATTTACATACAGACCTGCCGTAATGTTTTTCCTTTGGCTTTTTAAAAATGTTATTAATCACCAATTAAAAGTAAACATTTGTACAAGCTTGACCGAATAATGGAGAATGGCTCAGATGTTTTAGTGTATGACAAACATCTAGCCAATCTGACATTTTTGAAGTTGGAGGAAGAGACTGAGCAGCAAAACTACGAATAGAGACCACCACATTTATGTGTGGTGAAAGGCAGCTTTCATTACTACCACTGGGGTAAACAAAAGCAACGTATGTTTGAATGGCAGGAATGTACACTGATCACCTGGAGCTGAGTACCATTCCAAATGCCCTAGAAATAGTTGGAAAAGGGCGGTAATGAACAGTATGCTATGCAAACTGACAAGTTGAGAGACATAGGCAGCTTATGAAAGGTACCTGCAAAAAGACCTGGCACAGGAAGACAATGAGAATATAGAGTAGGTAGAAGATATCATTATGTATTCATCAATACTTCGTTGCTTTATATGTACTTTGTTCTCCATGTGCCTGTATGGGTTTCCTCCAGCTACTCCTGTTTCTTCCCGCAGTCCAGATATGTGCAGGTTAGGTGGATTGGCCATGTTAAATTGCCACTTAGTGTTAGGGAGACTAACTAGGATAAATGCAGGGATTATGGGGACAGGGCTTGGTGGGATTGTGGTCTATGTGGACTCAATGGGCTGAATGGCCTCCTTCTGCACCGTAGGGATTCTATACCTCCAGTTATCTCAGCAGGGTTCCTAAGTTCACAGGTAATTAGAAATTAGCTATCTTGACGTGGGGTTATTAAGATGAACATGTTTGTTTTTATAAAGAGTTAGGTACTTCAGGAGATTTAAAAGTTTTGATTGGGATTTTATGAATGGTGGTGTTCCATTAATGATGCAAATATAAGATATTTAGACAATATATAATCTCAACATGGCGAGGTCTACCCATTGCGAATGCTGGGCAAGTTGGCTTGGGGTCTATAAGAGATTATCGGATTAAGGGCACATGTGTTGGCATGGTGGCTTAGTGTTGGCAGAGGATTTTGTGGGGAGGGGATACTCTGGGGTTTGAGGATTCTTCAATAAGATCATTGCATACATCTCCATCAACTGCATGTTTTCACTCTATCCCTATCTCCATTAGTGTCCAGCAATTTATCTATTTCAGTCCTAAACATAATTAACGACTGAGCATCCAATCTCTCTGGAGCAGATCATTCCAAAAATTTCAAATTTCCCCTTATCTGATTTCTAAATGACTGGCCTTGATCCATTCTCCAGTTCCCTGGTTTAGAGTTACCAACATTGAGTTACAATGTCATTACATCTGCAAATCTCTCAACATTTGGTTTCTAATGTCTGCTTTCAAATGGTGAATTTTAACAACTTCCCACATAGAGTGTTGGTGATGGTGGGTGGATGATTGTGGGGAGGTGTGGCGGGAGAGCATATGATCAGATGGGAATGGGACTTGTCGATGGGTCCCAAACACTTTTCCGCATTCACCCCAATTAAATCTGGCAGGAAGGCCAATACACAGCCTTCCCACTCCATCACCAGCTGAAGCTCTTAAGTGGGCAACAATTAATGCTCACTTAAGGATCTCATTCTGTTGCTGCTACTATCAACCCAGGATGGGCTGAGGACTTACCATGCAGACAACGCAACAAGCATCCCCATGTGGGAATTGCTTACATACCCCTGGAGGGGTCCCTCATTCAAAGGCACCCATTACCTAATCGAGAAGCCCAGTTTTGGGGCCCAGGGAGAATAATCCCCTGTCCTTGCTACCAAGCTCTACTACCTGCCAATCCACTACACAAACCTTCACCCGTCATCACTCAGCTGTGATGGGCATCTCTACAAGCCCAGCTACCTGGTGGGTGTTACCAGTGGCAACCACCTCCTGGTTTCTGATTGGCCAGCAGCTCTCGGTGTGCATGACTCCTGTTCCTGGTGTCTTTGATCCTGGTTAGGCCCACTGTTGTCCAGTTAAGTGCCTGAGTGGCAGTTAGTATGTTGGGCCTTCCTTAAAAGAGATACGCGGGGCTTCCTCTAGCTCTTCAGCTGGCAGGCAAGTTCCCCTTCACTTCATTTTAGCATCAGCAATAAAAGCTGGCCAGTGCCATATTTTGGAACATAAATCACAACACTTGAGCATCATTTTAGACACAGGAAAGTCCGTTTTATCATGTTTTTATTCTTTATTCACAAAAAAAGTTGCATTTTTATAGTACCATTCATGATGTCAGGATATCGCAACACATTTTATGGTTGATGAAATATTTTGTGGTCGCTCTTATAATGTAGGCAATCACATCAGGCTAGTTTTCCAACTGTAAAGTTCAGTAAACAGCAGTCGGCTCAATGAGCTAAGAACCTGCTTAATAACCTTGGGAGATTGCAGGATATATATTGACCAGGACACCAGGCGAACTCCTCTCTATCTTTTTAATAGGGCCAGGAGATACAACACGCACGAACAAATTATTTGTCGATTCTGTTACAGTTGCAGTGACTGAGGATGAGCCCCTGAAGAAATTCCTGACTTTCGATCTTGGAGAGTAAAAAGGATCATAGTTTAACATTGCCTATAAATGACTGGGTTATTTTGACCAAAGGGTCAAAACAGACGGTAAATATGTTTTTTTACGCTAATAAGACAACCCAGTTGGAACTCTGGATTTAGCTCATCATTTTAATTGCTGGTAACCATAATTTAACTTTTCCTGGAGGTATGAATCCAGATATCTGCAGCTTTAACACTCAGTACTGATCAGACACAATTTTTACTGAGTAGCATTTGCAGGTTTTCCCATTTCCATGAAAGTGTAGAGTAGGTGTCAGTTGACACAGAGCAGCACGCCATAGGATGACTCAAGGATTGAGGGAAGAGGGCATAGAGATATTTTGACTCAAGTACCCAGCCTTGCCACCTCGAAGGATTGTCAGCCCCTAACACACTTTAGAAAATCGCCCCTTCACCTTGGATGGAGTAGCAGTCCCCTTAGCACTGTGATCAAGTATCAGCCTATGTTATGTGTTCTGAATTCCACCTACATTTAAATTACATCCAAACTCACAGAAACAGGCTGTCTGGTCAAACTGTTCTATGCCAGTTTTAATGCTCCACAGAAGCCTCCTCCAACTTTGTTCACTGAAACCTATCAATGTAATCTTGAACTCCTTACACCCTCATGTGCTGATCTAGTTTCCCCTTAAATTCATCAACATTATTTATCTCAATGACTCTTTGTGGTTGAGAACTCCACGTTCTAACCAGTCTTTGGGTAAGTAAAGTTCTCCTGAATTCCCTTTTGGATTTAGAAATGGCTATCTTTTGTCTATAGTCTCTGGGTGTTGAATCCACTACAAGTGGAAACATCTTCTTTATGTCCACACTACTGAAAATTTTCGTCATTTAAAAAACCTGTATGAAATCACTGCTCATCTACAGTCTTTCCTGATAATTTGAATCTTTGATTCTTGGCAGGAATCGGGGGGAGGGGGGGGGCGGTTCTGGCCTCCCTGCAATGTGTTTGTTTCAGTGGGAGGCAGCGTACTGTTTGCTGGCATGGGACCTTTTGGTACCTCTGCCGTTAATGGGATTTCCCATTGAGTGCACTGGGAAGCTTGGGCCATGGGTGCACCATTGGCAGATTCAGAAGACCCTGCCAGCATGAACAGTTGGAATATTTCAGCCCTAATATCAGCTTTATAAATAATTCCTGTCACGCCTTCAATGTCTGTTGTATCCTTTTTTATAACATGGGGACCAGAACTGCTTGAACCAAATTTCTACACACTTCTAACATCAATTTCCTGCTTTACAATTCCATTCCTCTGGTAATAAACCCAGTGTTTGGCCTAATTCAACTCCATCAGTGCTTTCAGTGATTTGTGTATCTATCTTCCAGATCCATTTGCTCCTCTACCCATTTCAAACCTTACATTCAGAGCAGTATGTGTACTCCTTCTTCTTCCAACCAAAATGTCTAACTTTGCACTTACCTTCACTGAAATTCACTTTTCAATTATCTTATACCCTTGGCTCCTTTACTTGAAGGCAACAGTGCTATTTAAGGCTGATACTTAGCTGCAGTACTGCTGGTTCTCATTTTTTGATCATATTGTGCTAGTTTTTAATCATCCTCATTTTTTAATCAAATGCTCATAAAACCCATAAGTGCAAAACAAGCCATTCGACCCATTGAGTCTGCACCAATTCTCTGACAGACTATCTTACGCAGGTTCTCTCCCCTACCCTAAGCCTGTAACCTTACACATTTACACTAACTAATCCATCTAACCTATACATCTTTGGACACTCAGGAGCAATTTAGCATGGCCAATGCCTCTAACCTGCTCATCTTTGTACAATGCGAGGAAACCCAAAAAGATATGAGGGAGAACATGCAAACTCTTCACAGTCACCCAAGGTTTGAATTGAACCTGGGTTTCTGGAGCTGTGAGGCAGCAATGCTAATCACTGTGCCACTGTGCACCCTTGTTTGTATTGCATTTGCAGAAATTATAATATAGCTATTTGGAAACTACAGTGGCAGTTACTGAAGAATTGCTGATATGGGGTATTTTGCGATGTGGTCCCCATATATTCTTTATCAAACATCAGCATAAACGAAGCTAGACATTCCAACCGAACCTTGTAAGTGTTCCAATATTGTAGCTCTTCTGTGTCACAAAAAGCCAGGGAATGGTGTTAACTGAGTTGCTTATTTGGAGAACTGGTACAGACATGAATGGCCAATGGCTTCCTTCTACACCCATACAATTCTGTGATTCTGGGAAAATAAGTTGTAAGTTTCAGAACATATAGAAGTTAATTTGCTTAGTGCAAGTGATTGCTTACATATACAGACACTCTGCATGCATGGAAGGTCAAATTTATTGATACATTTTCATCTTCCCTCTGAGAACTCTTCTTCAAGACTGATGCTTTTTTCCAGATAGCTTCCAGTTTTTCTGGTATATAACCTTGCTCTGACCTCTTATGTTGTAGGTTTCTTCACCATTATTGTTCACCATTCAGCTTCGCCATCAAGGCATCGATGGGGTTTATTCCTCCCATCTGAAGAGAACACTTTGCTGTGTCCTCAATATGTCTATTAATTAGTAAATCCCACTTGACGATTTTCATGCTGTCCCTCCAATTCTCACAGAAATTGTTCAAACCACAGCTGGATTGGTCGACAGTGCACAATTCATACCAGTTAAGTGCCTTTTTAGCTGGATCAGCAGCACTTTTAACAGGTGTTTTCCGATCGACTGCATGGTTGTCTGTTGCTGTTAATGCACCCTGACATACTCCAGCTTCCAGCAAAGAACAGAATAAAGTTGTGCACACCCATCAATGCACAACAATGGCCAAAAGGTTTCGTTCTCATTTTAAACGCTGTGACCAAGGCTTTCTGCTTCACGTGCAATTATAGACCTGGGTGCAGATTCTGTGTAAAATTCCCCTGCTTTTTCTAGGGGAAGTGGTTTTGGGCCGCACTCTTTGTCTACAGGAATGATGGCACGTGCTCAAAATCCGGAGAGTGCACCAACAGTTTCCAAGTTCCGATTTACTGTTCCTTTGTTGGTGAAGTGGTGTGAAACAGCAGAAAGCTCATTTGAATATATTAACATATGATTAGTGAGCAGTCTCTCCGGGTCTTCCCCCTTCACTGGATATTCAGCAGGCACAAACCAGCACCATTTACAACAGCTCTACGTAAATATGAACCGGGCACCTTCACCTCTAAGGGGGATTTCAGAGGTGATCACTCAGGCAGCCAGCACCCTCTGCAGTGTTCAATGCTCAGGCAACACCAGAGAGGACTCAGGGACATGGATAGGTTCGACTAGGGGCCGGGCTGGGGGTCCATGAATTGCCATTTTGGGGAGAGGGGTACAGGGTCACTAGCCGGCCTTACCTTCTCTTCATGTCAGGGTACCCCTTGCCTTAAAGGGTTTGTGAAGGCTGGAATATAGACAGCACTTCTTGCATTCTCCGTCCTGGAACTCATATCACAGCTGAGAGAGTGCCCTTCCTTAGTGAGGCCTGGCAAGAGGGACAGCACCGTCATTCTCAAACCCCACAGGGATGAAGCACCAGGTGAGTGCAGTGGCTCCCCCAAGCTTGGTGGCATGAACAGTCTGGGTGAAGGCTCTGTGGGTGAAAAAATTGAAATTCATTGCCAAAAATTCGAAATAAAATGGTGACCTATCTACACCAATGCCTATATTCACTTGTGGCCGTTAAGTGCCTATTGTTAATTAATTTTCCTAACCCTCCCACTACGTCTTGGTGTCTTCCCAGGATCCACAGCTGAGGTTGAGGCAATCAATACCTTGAAGAGTATAAAGGCCCCCAAAAGAGGATCAGTCAGAACACAGCATGGGGATGTAGAGCCAGGGAACCCTGGACGTCTTCGATACCCTTTTGCCTGAAATACTTTAGTGGGCATCCCCCTGGGGGTCTGGGAGGGTCCAGCCTGCTTTTCGGTAGCAGGGTTATTTGACTGCTTTCCTCCTCAGTGACAGGGCTAGAGGTGTGTCGCTCACAGGGAGGGAGATATCAGATGAGCTGGAGACGTCCAGGGTTCCCTGGCTCTACATCCCCATGCTGTGTTCTGACTGATCCTCTTTTGGGGGCCTTTATACTCTTCAATGGAATGGAGTGAGATCCAGAAACCCCACCCTCTTCTGGTATTGACACTTGTGGATTCCCACCAGTGTTTGCACCGTGCAGTCAGAGCCCTGTATCATGTGCAGACATCTCCTGCCATGGAGCACACATCCTGCAGCAAGATCTCTCTTGTTGGCCCCAGTGCGCTGCAGTATTGGCACTACCTCCTTGGATAGAAGGCAGTGGAACTCCTCCAATCAGCCTTGCACTCTGAATAAGGCTCCTGTGCCTTCCTGATAGTCGTGACTCTGCCTGTGCAGCTCCAGCAGCAGTGGGCTGACCAGGCCCAGGGACTCATCATCAGCAAGGGGCTCAGCAAAGTCCTGGGCTCCCACATTCCTCCGAATGCCAGTTCCCTGGGACATCCCAGGCAAATGGAGTTTAATGCGGAAAAGTGTGAGGTAATTCACTTTGGCAGGAATAATAAATGTGTAGAGTATAGGGCTAATGGTAGGACTCTTAATAGTGTTGATGAACAGAGGGATCTTGGTGTATATGTGCATAGATCCCTGAAAGTTGGCAATCAAGTCGATAAGGTTGTTAAGAAGGCATACGGGGTCTTAGCTTTTATTGGTAGGGGGATTGAATTCGGAACCGCAACGTCATGTTGCAACTGTACAAAACTCTAGTGCGGCCGCACTTGGAGTATTGTGTACAGTTCTGGTCCCCACATTATAAGAAAGATGTGGAGACATTGGAGAGGGTACAGAGGAGGTTTACCAGGATGTTGCCTGGTATGGAGGGCAGGTCTTATGAAGAGAGGCTGAGGGATTTGAGGTTGTTTTCGTTAGAAAGAAGGCGGCTAAGAGGAGACCTTATTGAAACATATAAGATGATTAGAGGTTTAGATAGGGTGGACAGTGATAGCCTTTTTCCTAGGATGGAGAAAGCTAGCACAAGGGGACATAGCTTTAAATTAAGGGGTGGTAGTTATAGGACGGATGTCAGAGGTAGGTTCTTTACCCAGAGATTGGTAAGGGTACGGAATGCCCTGCCTGCCACAGTTGTAGATGTGCCAAGTTTGGTGGCGTTTAAGAGGTTAGTAGATAGGTTTATGGACGAAAAGGAAATGGTTTAGGTTAGAGGGTCATTGCTTTTTCTTAATTGGTCGGTGCAACATCGAAGGCCGAAGGGCCTGTTCTGCGCTGTAATGTTCTATGTTCTATGTATCCCTGTGTCCGCCTACTGTGGATCTTCAGCTGTGAGGTGCTCACTAGTGGGAAACACAGACGTCTATTTATCATCGGACCCATCGAGTTGTGAGGCTCTGCCGGGTGTGGGTGACAGCTAACACACCTTTTCAGTGGTGGGTAGAATAAGTCCCCTCTGAGCTTCTGGAGTCCGGTGGGTCCAGGGAGTGTGAGGATGATCAGGCCCGGTCCGCTGGCCAGAGAAGGGACATGGCAGCAGTGCATTACAGAGGATATGAAGGGAACACAGATTACTCATGGAGACTTGAGGATTACAATCATATACATTTAGAATTGTTACGTTTCACTGCTTCCTCACTTCATTAGCAGCACAGGCACAGTCTATCTCCTCTCTGGCCAGCTTGAGGGCTCACTCCTCAATAAGTGGTAGAATTGTCAGCTTGGACATGACTCCAGCTGGCTGTGCCCACTCACGTCTATTGTGGTTGAGTTTGTCCTGCAATGGCACAGAGAGGGAGGTTTGATATTTAAGATGGTGATGAGGTGTGGCAGAAACAGAACTTAGATGGGAGCTGGCATGTAAGAAACAGCTACTGGGGGAACATGGTGATGGAGATTAGGGTGTGGGGGGGCGGGGGGGCGAACCTGGTGCCTGGTGTTGGCAAAAGCCAACGTGGTTGAATGGGAGAAAGTGTTGAGGATGTGATGGGGATAAGTGGGTGGCTCATTTACCCTGGGTGAGCGATGAAGGTTGTTCATCTTCTTCCAACACTGCTGTTCTGACCTCTTTTGGAGTGCGTTTGCACTGGCAAGGGCTGCCACTGCATCCCAGGAAGGGGTGCAGACCCTGTTGGAAGGCCGTTTCCTGGAGCAGGGGTAGAATTTGTCCTGCCTCTGCTCCACTTCATCCAGCATCCTGGTAAGGGCCCCCCTGTGTAAAGAGCAGTGCTGCTTTCTGGCCTGCCAGCTCCTGCAGTGGTGAGGAAGTGACAAATCATAGAATCATAAAATCCTACAGTGCAGAAGGAGGCCATTTGGCCCATTGAGGTTGCACCAACAACAATTCCACCCAGGCACTATCCCCATAAACCTATACATTTACCCTAGCTAGTCTGCCTAACACTAAGGGACAATTTAGAATGGCCAATCCACGTAACCCGCACATCTTTGGACGACATTACTACATTTGGATTACACTAGTTTAGTAGCTGGGAGATGAGTGCAGATGAGGGTCAAAAAGCTCTGACAAACGCATGTTTGAAAAATCCAGCCAAAGTCAAATCATTTGGTCCATGGGGTAGGAACTAGGTGAGCCTGTTGACAATATCTTAATAAGATTGAAAAATGCAGCCAGAAAATGTAAATTCAAGGAAACAGAGGAAGAGCTATATCAGCTCATGTGAGGTTCTACACACCCTGAAATACAAAACGATTTGATTAAAATATCAAGCCCACAATACTGCAGGCTATAGCTTCTGCCAGAGGACATGGAGCCACGTGGAGACAGATAAAAAATACTGACTACTCAGAAGGCTAGCCTTCAGGTAAGACAGGAGAAAGGCATCAGTGAACTACCAACAATAGGATGCACACACGACAGACAGATGTACAAAGCTATGGATGATCACATAAGGTCCCAAATGGAAGGAATTATTGCACATACAGATCTAATTGCAGAGTTTATGGAAAAGTGGGAGCAGACTGATTCATCTATATAAACTCTAACTAAGAAAGAGCTTCTTATAGCACACAATCACAAAAAGCTGCATAGTCAGTGGGGGAGACTTCAGCCTGCGTGAGATAGAGACCATATGAATATATTTGGCAAATTTGGTTGAAAGTACGAATTTTGGTTCACAGGGAAAAGGCTGCCTTTTTGCTTTTTAATTTCTAACTTTCTCAGCCTTCATCCATTAGTCTTTTTCTGTTTCAGAAGAAGAAGCTAGTTATTTGGAGAGTATCTCGTATGTGGCTAGGACTTATTTTACTTCTACTACTCAACATAGTCTAGCAGCTGGTGGTAAGGTTAATAAAATATCAAAAAAGTTAAATACATAATTGAATAAAATAATTGAATCGATAATTAGAGCATGTTAGGTGATGTGCCACAGCTCTAGCATGTGGAAAATCCTGGGTGCCAGTTAGATTCAGGCAAATCACTGGTCTCCCAAAAAATGATTGTGTGGAACAATTGTGGTGCGGACTGGTGTGGATTGTTCCAGTTTTCTCACCGTTATGGTGAGGTGGCAGCATGGGCTCATTGGGCTGAAGGGCCTGTTTACCGTGCTGTTTTGTTCTTTGTTCTTTGTTCTTTGTTATGGCACTTTGGGGAAAATCATGGCCAGAGTCTTTGAATATTTTTAAGACAGTGGTGCATAAATTCTGGGTAAGTAAAGGGCTGATAGGTTATTGAGGGTAGGCAGGATGCAGATTTGAGGACACTATCAGATGAGCCATGATCTTATTAAATGGCAGAGGGGCCGAATGGTCTACTCCTATTCCTTACCTGTACGTTTGTAAAACCCAATCACTTCAAAGGATATGCAGATTTTAAAAAATGGTGAAGAAATTATCAGAGGCAGAGAAACAGGGTGAATGCAAAGGAAAAAAAAGCAAACATCAATATCCTGGAAGCTGCCAATGAATTTGAGAACACAATAAACATTGGAACCACACCATTGTATGAAATGGCTGGATGTGACAATTCCCAGAGGAAAGAGATTCACGCAACCATTCAGATCAAGAAAGGATGAAGAATAATCCAGTGAACATAGAGTTGAAAATTGATACTGGAATACAGAGTAACAGCTTCCCACTCAAGGCTAGACCAGAAGATCTTTCTCGAAAATCTGAAAGAAAATACTCACCCAAGGGAAGATGCTCTGAAATTGTGCAATGTCACATTAACAGAATGTACGGGAACTGAGATTAAACAGCTCAGAAGACTACACATAAAAGAAAAGATGTTAACTGTACATTCTAGGACACTGAAATAGATGGTTCTGCTTTCCTGGCAATGAACAACTGCGAGGAGCTCCAGCTGATACATTAAACCATAAGATGAAGGAGGCATCACCCTAGGTTGAAGGTAGTAAAATCATTGCCATTGTTTCTTTCTGTGCACAAACTTATTTTTGGAAACAGAAATGAGTGGGTTTGGGCCAAGAACTAATTCAGAACATCAATTGGCAGAAGTTGAAAGACATGTGACAACTTGACTTCAGAACAAAACATGAATATTTTTCATCTGATCATGTTAAGTGGGCCTTATTGGCAAGGTCAGCATTTATTGCCCTCCCTAATTCCCCTTGAGAAAGTGGTGGTGAGTTGCCTGTATGATGGCTGAATGTATCGGGTTAACAGTCTTTGGTTGCTGCTGCAAACCATGTTTCACCATTGAACAGAATGCCTGTGATATTCACAAACTTCAGCAATTAGACTATTAGTGAAGAAAGCCCAAACATTATGCTGCTTAGTACAACAAATATTATTCCCAGGCAACAGGTAACTTTTCATTAAATTCCCTCTACCTCACTTAAAAATTAGAATGAGATTCACTTGGACCAAACTAAAGCTATGTTTTAAAATATTTCTTCACGGCTCAAATGAGAAAGCATGCCATAAGTAATATGAAGTCACATAGTTGGCTTAAGGTCCAGAGGATGTTGCACTTTTAAGAAATGTATTTATATAATCTTCCTTGTAAGGGGTATGTTTAAAATTTATCTGTTTTACGTAGTGCCAATTTGTCCGGGCACCAGGCAGCTCAAAAGTTGAGAATACGGGCTAATGATTGATTTTAGCTAGGGATGTTTTAATCTGAATTTTTGTTTACTTGGTTTCATCCTAGGTTTCAGAGAAGGGTTTTGATTCAGTTAATTGACAGAGTCATGCACTTAAGGAGAGGAACTAAGCTTATGGGAAAAAGCAGGCAGTTACTGCTGGCACAAAGAGATCATTGGAACCCCAGAGATTGAATTGCTCTAAAGTCAACCTCAGAGGATGTGCGGCAACTGTTACCTCGGAGTCTTTTGTTTATACCCCTCATTTGAGGGAACATATTTAACGGAACATCAGGGAAACAAACTATTTTCTGCCTGGCATTGTGCGGCAGTTACCTTTGAATATGGAATTGTGTGATCATCTTCACAGGAGTACAGACTGCTGCCATGGTTGCAGTGGATGAATGGTTGTAACACCCTGTATTCTGGCTTTTTGGCCCTGGGAGTGAGTGCCTTCTGTCTCAAAGCTTTCAGGATTCAGAAGCAGTCCTGAAACCAGCAAGTTCCCTGGGGAACAATGGCTTAGGATCAGGACCTAGTAGAACGGCAACCTCTTGAGTAAAACTGCCTTCTATTTTGCAAACGGCAGGCATTTAGCTTCTCCCCGTGGAGATCCAGATGCGCACATGTCGAGGGGATCAAGAGAGAAAGTTGTACTTCTTTGAAGGTGGTTTCACTGACTGGCTCCAAATCCTGGTGTAACAAATGTGTCCCTTCATGGTTCCAATTGACAGAGTCATGCAGAAAAGCAGGCAGTTATTGCTGGCATGGAGATGTCCTCAATTCTGTTTGAGTATCATGCCTCATTGTAGCAATCCTCAGCTGCTGTTCTTCCAATAAACAGTGAGGTCTTTATTTAAGGGTTGAAGGGTTGCATCTCATTTTTTCTTGAAAGCACAGAAAAGGCAGAATTCCTGAGGATAGATGCAAAATGGCAAATTCCAGCAAATATGGCATTTAAGTGAAGTATTCTTTGCACCTTGTCACATACAATGTCATTACATCAGTTGTACCACTTCCTTTTAAGAAAATGGAAGATATTACTAGTAAGATCTTGAAACATTAGATGGACGGGGGAATGTCAGCAACACAGGAAAGACAACTGACCTCCTGGGTCATTTCCGTCATCACAATTAAGTGCACCATCATTTTCACACCCATAAACAAAGTTCTTAACCGCCTATCTTTGTATAGTTGTTGTCGCGGTTTTGTTTTAATTCATTTGTGGATGTGGACATCACTGGCTGGGCCAGTACTTATTGCCCATTCCTAATTGCCCTTGAACTGAGAGGCTTGCTAGGCCATTTCAGGGAGCAGTTAAGAGTCAGCCACATTCCTGGATCTGAGATCACATGTAGATCAGAGCAAGTAAAAATGGCAGATTTCCTTCCGTATAGGACTTTAGTGAACCAGATGGGTTTTATGATAATTGACAATGATTTCATAGATCACCATTAGACATTTAATTTCAGGTCTTAATTGAATCCAAATGCCCATGGTAGGATTCAAACCCAAAGCCCTAGAGTATCACCTGGATCCCAGTAAAAATATCGTTGCACCACCACCTCCTTCCAGCTTCTATTGCTTTCTCTCGCCACAGAATTTCTGAAGAGTGAGGGACTCTATGAACTGCTTCAAAATGGATCCTATTGCCTCCCCTCTTATCCCAAGTGGTGTTGCATTCTAATCAGCTGAGTTCAGAATGTGTTGTTTGGTTGGCCATGAATTTTGAAAAATCAATCATTGTGAAGTTGGCATTAAAAGCTGAACATTAGAGTACATTCTTATGGGTGGTATGATGGCACAGTAATTATCACTGCTGCCTCACTGCGCCAGAGGTTGGGGTTCAATTCCTGGCTTGGGTCATCATCTGTGTGGAGTCTGCACGCTCTCACCGTGTCTTTGTGGGTTTCCTCCCACAGTCCAAAGATATGCTGGTTAGATATATTGACCATGCTGAATTCCACCTCAGTGTAAACGACCAAGTGCAGGAATGTGGCGACTGGAGAATTTTCAGAGTAACTTCATTGCAATGTTAATGTAAGCCGACTTGTGACTAATAAATGATCTTATATGTTATTAAATGATGGCCTTATCTAATCCTCTTAACCGATATACTTTCTTCCCACTCTATATTATTTTTGAACATTTGTTTCTCTTTGTATATGCATTTAGCCAAATCTCAGAATGCATCAATTGAGTTGAAGCAACAGTTTCATATATGGACATGCTAATTGGCCACATTGAATATTTACCTGGAAGGAAATGACAAAAGAACTGACATTAATTACAGTTTAGCCTTTCCTGACCCCCTCCTCACTCGTTCCAATCAGCCTTCTTTCTTCCTGTCACTCAAGACAAATGCCTGAAGTATCGGCATAAATTGTTTAAAGCAGTTTTAAGAAGAGGAAGAGAAAATGAAGTCAAATTTTTTTTTACAAAAGCCAACCTCAATTTATGTCAAAGAGGGTTAAAAGACCTTGGGATTAAAGCAATAAACTTGCTCCTGTCAGAGATAAAATCCACTAACAATTTAGTGCCAAACTCATGTTGTTCAATATCATTTCATATTATATTATGTCACAAGTAGGTGACGGTTGCACATCAGACTGACAGGGCTGATTTACTCTGAAGAATTCATCGACATTTTGCGGAATTGAAGCTGACTACATTTTGCTCTGATCCAGGATGGGAAACATATCTGAACTTAGGTGCTATTAAGAGCTAAGTAGCATTTCATGGTCAAGAGTCACTGCAAACTCATATTCCTGTGTACGTTTGACATTAGAAATAGTCAACAAAAAAACATTATTCCGACTCACACTCCGCAGTTTTCATTGACAGGAGACTGCCAGGCCCCAGTTTATGGCAAATTGACTGGATATAACAACAAACATAATGAAGCAAAGATAAGTTGGTGCTATGTGAATGGATTGGCATTTTCAACCATTTTATTGATCCTCTTGTTTTTTTCTCAACAGGACATAGAAAGACAGTTCATTCCCCTGCTCTTTAGTTGCATTGAGAGTTGGCAATATAGCAGATTCTTTAATAGTGAAACAAAACAAAATTGATCTTATGTACAGTTAAATGCTCTTAGTTTTATTATATGTACATGCACAATTTCTAACACCATAACTAAAATACTTAGAGACAGGTCCCTTCTGTTTGAAGCCCAAAGGATAACATGGTACTGAAGCATAAATAAAGACTGCCACCAGCAAGGAGTAACTGGCAGCAGAGGAAGCCAGAGCTTGCAAACTGTCACTGTCGTTCTGGAGGGCTTATAAGCTTTATCAAATCTCGGCTTGCTAATTCACTACTAGAGGTATACTGGCAACACAGCCTCTTCTCTTTCTTTCATTACATGCAGAACGATGGACAGGTCCTGAGGATAGATCCATTCATAACATTTGTCCTCTTCAAGCATATGTCTGCCTGTTTCTTACAAACAGCCTGGCTAATGGGTAACCTATAAAACTGAGCATGTTCACTAAATTGCAACCAATGAAATTCCATTAGACAGAACATATCCTTTCCTGGTCTTTGCATCCAGGTGAAGTAGCGCTGAAGGACGTCAGACTGATTTATTGCATAGTTAATCTTGCCCTTCCTTGTACATGTATGAAACAAAATGCCTCCAAATTTGCTCACTGCTCAAGGTGGATTCCTGTCGTAAAATTAGCATACCAGCAGATTTTGTGGGTGGATTCTAGCAGTACTTGTTTCTGTTGTATTACCATCTCGCCATGGCAGTCTAATTTGATGCAATGTCTATTGTCTGATGCTGCGGAGGAGTTAATAGTCATGTACTAAGAAGGGGAATAATGATATCAGAGTGCTCAAATTCCATGATGCACCCTGTGACACTAAGCGCAATGTAGAATTAATGTGAGCTCAACAATGTTGGTTGATACCAGTTTTGTATGGTGGCTATAGGATTCTCAATGAATATTCCCTCATATTCGATAATCAGGAGGTGGAGTGAAGTCCCATAAGCTAAGTCATTGCAGTGAAATGAAAATTTATAGTTGGTTGCCTCAAAAAGTATTTCTCTAAAGTTCATGCACTGATTTCAGAGTGAACATAATCATATGCAAGTCACCACAGGATGCCATGAACCACAGTGTTGATAGAGAAATGGCTTCCAATAGTTTTACTGAAAATCTAAGCTTTGTTCAAATATTTATGGTGGACTCATCCTGTCTGCGAATGTTAGGAAAAATTTGGCAGTAAATGTGTCATAAGTGCAGAATTGTTACCCAATTCTCAGAATGCCATCTTGTGCATATCCATTTACAACTAATGCTAAGTTAAGGCAGCAAACAACAACACATTTTCATCCATTGCCTTAAGCAGTTAAATATCAAGAGAATGTGCTTTTGTTCTCTGTGTTACCACATGTTAATATGGGCGCCAATTGGCATCAAGTGATTAAAAAAGCCAAAAGCCAGGATTAATAAATAATAATTAATAAATCAAACTCATCTTAAATGAACTAGGATGCTGAGAACGTGGTGGCACAGTGGTTAACTTTGCTGCCTCATAGCCCCAGAGACCTGGGTTCAATTCCACCCTTGTCTGACTATCTGTGTGGAGTTTGCACGCTCTCCCCATGTCTGCATAGGTTTCGTCTGTGTGCTCTGGTTTACTCTCACATCCAAAGTTGATTGATTGTATTGATATTTTATTGCCATATTTATTGGACACAGTGTTTTATTTCTGGCGAGCTATATAGACAAAACATACCATTCATAGAGAATAGGGGAGAAGAAAAGCACTAGGTTCAAAATATAGTCTTGCAGTTACCGAAAGGGTGAGGTGAAAGTTCAGCTTAATTTGTGATAGGACCCCACAAAAGTCTGATGGTAACAGGAAAGAAGCTGTTCTTGAATCAGTTGGTATGTGCTTTTAGACTTTTTCCTGACAGAAAAAATTGGAAGGGAGTCTTTGATTATGCTGGCTACTTTCCTGAGGCAGCAGGCAGTGCAGATGGAATCAGTGGATGGGAGGCTGGTTTGCATGATGGACTGGGCTACGTTTACAACTCTTTGTAGTTTCATCAGCAGGTACGATGTATTGGCTATGTTAAATTACCTCTTAGTGTCCAAAGATGTGCAGGTTAGATGGATTGACAATACTAAATGCGCAGAGTGTTACAGGTGTTTAGTGGGGTTAGCTGGCCTGGATAAGATGTTCTTTCAGAGAGTTAGTGCAGACTCAATGGGCTGAACAGCCTCCTTCTACATTGTAGGGATTCTAAGGGATCACAATGAATCCAGCAAATTGCAGAGCCTGTCAAATGGTGAGAAAAATATGATTGAGTGTTGGATGCAATCTTTCACATGCTGACAGGAGAGGGAACAGATGCACCAACTTTCTTGACTTCTGTGAATTTGAACAAAGAACTGACACATTTCACTGACTGATGTCTCCACCTTCAAGACACTTTTGCTGACTCACAGCAGAAAATCCTGAGTTCTATCTTTGCCTAGATGGGTCCATAATTCTGACAGGCCATTATGCAGTTACTAAGATGTGGCGTGAAGCAGTCCACACATTTCTGTTGTGTGTTTTGAATTGATCCATATAACTGGCCAGTTTACAGAGACTAATTAGGATATCATCATGGATACTTACTAATTGCACTAAACATAAAATAAGTTAGCTGGACAGCAGCAAATGTCGAGCAATGCAAAGTTTTGTATGTGTTCGGAGAAAGTTTGTGGCTGAAAAAAATGTGCACTTAGGAAAACTGTCTTAACAGTACTACCTTCAATCACCCATATTCAAAGGCACTGAGATGATCAAGTAATCTACAATAAAAACTGATCTTCATGAAAGCAACAACACGCATCTTATAGTGACTCAACTAAGGAGAAAACCAATCAAATGCTTAGCAACAGAGAATGTGCTGGGATAGGAATTGGGAGTTGTAACCTTCAGCAGAAAGCAAACGAAGGAACTTTCCAGAGTAACATCTTACATTTATGATGAGACAGTCCAATAACCATTTAAGATCAGTATGAGTCCTATTAAGATTTGAGCAGTTTATCATATTGCAAAGTGGAATATGTCACCTCAATGGTCAAAAAAAATCTGAATTTCCACATATTGGAGATTTTGCTGGTGATTCATATGGATATGTGGAAAAAGTCAAGTTGCAGTCTTCATGAATGGAAATGCTCAGGTTTGAACATGAATCTCCCAATGAACAGCAAGGCCTCACAGTGCCAGTTTACGGGGTTCGATTCCCAGCTTGAGTCACTGTCTGGACAGAGTCTGCTCGTTCTCCCCGTGTCTGGGTGAGTTTCCTCCCGGTACTCTGGTTTCCTCCCACAGTCCGAAAGATGTGCTGGTTAGTTGCATTGGCCATGCTAAATTCTCCCTTATTGTACTTGAACAGTGCTGGAGTGTGGCGACTAGAGGATTTTCGCAGTAACATCATTGCAGTGTTAGTGTAAGACTACTTGTGACACTAATAAAAACTTAGAAACACAATGGTAAAAGCAACAGAAGGCATTTTAGGATCTAATGATTTTTCACCACGCTGTTTTGAAAGTTTAAGTGTCCTGTGGACATGATGGCTATGAGTTAAGCTTTGAATAACAGGTTGAGTAATTCAGTAACCCAGAAAAACACGTGGTTGTGGAAAAGCTGATTGACATCTATTTCAGTAAATGAGATCACCTGTCTTTATGAAAGAAAGGTTTTTCAAGGGTCACACATCTATATGTACAACCAAGCACCCATCAAAAAGGAAATTTATAATGTCCTATGGACGAGTGCAACTCCAACAACACTCAACAACATCAAGAACAAACCATGTGATTGCATCCAGTCGCCATCTCAAACTTTCACTCTTCACCACCACTGGTGTAGTATGACAGCAAAATGTACCATCTACATAGCACACTTCAGCAACTCTTCATGACTTCTCGACAGGACTTCCCTAATTACTGACTAATAGGACAAAGGCAGCAGGCATATGGGAACACTACTGCCTTCAAATTCCCCAACAACCATTCACTGTCCTGTGTTCACTGTTCCTTCACCAACCAAAATTCTGGAACTCCCTTCCTAAGAATCTTGGGAATATATTCACCACTTGAACTTCAGTAGTTCAGCAAGTTAACTCGCCATCACCTTCTCATGGGGATTAAGGATTGGGCAATTACTGCCAGCGATGCCAGCTAGATTCACATCATGTGAATGAATAAGTAAAAAGCTATATGTGTAACGGCATCTGATGTAGGCTCTTGCCTGGAATAGATTTTGTATGTGGCGTAAACCTGGCAGAGGATGAGTAATCCATTTTTGAAGATCAGGCCTCTTTTTAATGAAATAAATGGGCTAACATCCTGAATCTTAGTCTGAATGGGTAGCTTACTAATTGGGAGGACAGTAAACCTGGCTGAGGTGTAACTATTTAAAATCAGCCTGCACCTCTTAAAGAGGAGGTGGGCTTTTAATTTACTAGCAATTATCATTCATTTTAGTAATCTAGCCAAAAGACTGCAACCAGGCACGACAATTCTTTTGGATTGGATCACTGATGTAGTGTGTGTGGGTGTGTGCAGCCATAAATGGAAGTCTCTGTAACAAGGTTGGTGCTGAGTGCTTGGGGAAATCTCCCATCTTCAAAGGGGAAATGCGGCAGAATATGAATTGGCTGTATGTGAGAACTTACCAGAATTGCTAAGCTAAGATGCCTCTTTACACCTCTTTAAATGTCAACTCTTCACCAGCCTACATTAACCCCGGTCATTCGCAGCAGAAAATTCACCACTCTTCTTTCTGCCTACATTTTCACACACAAAACTTGTTCCTGTTTTGCCAACTTTTCATCCTTTCTCACACCTACAGGGTAAAACATCTGTCCACTCCCAAAACTAGGTATTTTGGAGGTACAAGAGGCAAGGGGGGTTTGGGGAGCTTAAACCTTAGATTGGGCTTTGATTTCATTATCATCAAACTTTGTTCAGGCATAAACCTCAGGTACTTATGTATTTTGCCCATACCAATATGGCGGCCATTAACTTATTATTTGTAATGAACATGAGATTCCTGCCCATCGTACTGGAGGCTCAGGCATCAGTTCAGTAGCTGAAAAGCAGATTCCACGACATTGAATTGCTCAGCCATTATTTCTTTCCTCATCGTGCAGACTATGTTAAGCTGCTTCACACCTCCTTCCACAGGGCACACACCAGTCCACACCTGCTCTGTTTGAAGGAGAACCAGATAGACAACAGGAAGTGAAAATGTCTTTCCGTGGGGCTCACACCAATGCAGGAGGCCACCTTCAGCATTATTAGCTGCATTGGTGATGGCAAAGCTGGACACCATGCACAGCAGTTTCTTTGGCCATCTTCCCTTCCTTCTCTTCTTGTAATTAACTTCTTTAGTCAGACACTCAGCATGACAACCTGGTGGCCAATGTGCTGCCAATCATATGCCTATTCTTGCCATTATATGCTAACGCTTGTCCCTCTCCACCTTTTCAAGGTCTTGGGCCTTGATGCAGCACAGGCAGGAGATGGAAACCCTAATGACGATGCCCCATCACTCAGCCTGAATCTTTCAAATACCAGTGTAGGAATTGGCAAGCTGTATTCTCCAATTAGTGAGTTAGACTCATCAGAAAGAATTTTCCTAGCCAAGTAGAGGCACGTCTTGGTGCGTATAGGGAGTTCAATCCCCTAAAATTGACTTTAACTTCATCCTCTTCCAGCTTTCCTGGGACAGGTTGAGAGGCCTGTGGGAAACACCCTTGCATCTGGCAGGTAACAAATGGAGCCAATTTATAAAGGCAATTGAGGACCTGGATTTGCTCTTACCCCAACTGCAAAAGGGTTCCAAATTGTGTGGACCCAAGAGCAGTGAGCTGCATCAAGCCCCCTGTTCGATGCCTGCTCCTTGCCTAACAAGTTTAAATAAGGCTAGGTCTTGGAACCACGGAGGCCTCATTGTTGCTGGAATGACTGCTCAGCCAGTTGGCCACCCAAGTCAAAAGTGAATCAATCAGAGTTTATAATACTCCACAACGCACTTAATCTGAAGCAATGAACATACACGTAGCTCGTCCTGGTCGCGGTCTTTGTTGGCACGGCTTGCTCAAATTATTTGTAGCATTGGAGCTTATTTCAGTGCCAGTAAAATGTCTGCCCTGCAGCAAACTGGGAATGTGAGCACAGGTGTGAAAGCTGAAAGGTTGACTGAGTCCTTTGAACGTTGCCTCAGTGAAGCTGAGTAAAGTCTGCATGGTCTGAATCCCATGACTATATGTTCCTAGGGTCTGAAAACATTTTACTCGTTTGTTCTGACAATCTCTGAAATTCCTAAGGGGTCTACTCTGCTGTGGCAAAGGTACAGTGATCAGGTTCTGTCGGCACCCAAAGCTCTAACCTATTATATGAAGCATATCAAATCACTGTGTACCTTTATGTAGGTCAAGGACTTAATAATCTTCTCTCACACCTACATTACAACAGTGACTACACTTACCAGTACTTCATTAACTGTAAAGTGCGTTGCAACGTCTTTAGGTCATGAAATGAACTGCGCATGTAAGTTCTTTCGTTTCGTTGGAGGAATCAAAAGACGTGCATTTTCTCACAAATAATTAACTATTTGCAGGAAAGAATGGTTTTGAAAAAAATGTGATTTCACAAGGGGCAATAAAAGAACAGAAACCAATCACAAATTGCTGTAACATCCTAAAATGATCTTCAAGTCATATAAATATCATAAGAACCTTTCTTAATCCAGTTTGAAATGCCCAAAGTTTAGCATTAATGGTTCAATGGCAGGTGAAAAAAATAACTTAATGTTGCTGCTCTACAAGTAATTTATAATGGGAGAGAATAGTCTTAACCATCCAAAAGAGGTACAAAGAATGCAAATATGTCACTAAACAACTCTCCATCTCTGACGATTCCCACAGATCCGACCATCACTCACTAATTCAGGCCCCCCTGCTATGCCAACCTCCACAACATGCTGACCACTCCCCGGCTGAACCCTCCCAACCCCAGCCTCCCCCAATTGCTGCAAGCCTTCCTTTTCCCACCAACCCTCACACAGAGTGGCAGCAGGACCCTCCACTTGCACCTCCTAGAACCCACTCCATCAAGCCATGCCCATTGGTCCCATCTCAATATCTCCCGCCCATTTGACGCTGCCCCAAGATGGATGGGCAGTACAGAGGGAACAGGCTGGTACTGCCATGGTGCCAATATCCAGGGAGCATCTCCCCACTGCCTGAGCCTCTGGGGGTCCCTGCCTACCCCCACCTCCACTCCAACGGGATCAGCCGCTTGTTCCCTATTAGAGGGGAATTACAATAAATCTGGCAGGAGTGAATCACACTGGTGGGAAGGGGAATGCCACTGGGCCCAGAGACTTCAGTCCCGGGTCCTCTAGTCACATTTAAATGATATGACATTTGACTTTGCACCTCCCCGGCGACATCCGGCACAGATCTGATGCTACCAGAAACCTGATGCGGGGAGACACTTGGGGGTGCAAGACCTCTGAATCAGCTGAAGTGAGAATCTCCTGGCCCGCTGCATTAAAAAATTAGTGCAGCAGAATGGGAGAATCACATGGCTGATCTTAATAATTCTTACAAAATCTTATGTATTTCCCTAAGAATTTCACAATGGTGATGAAGAGGGTGAAAATATGACACACTGCTTTCAGGCATGTAATTTTCAGAAACATAGAACCTCTACAATGCAGAAGGAGGCCATTTAGCCCATTGAGTCTGCACCGACTCCATGACAGAACATCTTTCTGAGGCCCTGTCCCTGTTAGCACACGCTAATCCACATAACCTGCATATCTTGGGACACTTAGGGGCACTTAGCTAATCAACCTAACCTGCACATCTTTGGCCTCACCCATATAAGCCATCAAAGAAACCCAAGACTGAAAACCAGAATGGAATCTGCATCGTGATGTGGTCACCAATCCCAAACCACACAATCAGAAAGACACTCGGTACTGACAGTTTATGATATCATAGAGAAACTAATTAAAAACACTGCTAAACTTGACCTCCAGGTCAGATCACCATCAAATTGAGTTTATAGAAACATCGAGATAGCTTACAATATTCTCCACTCATATCAGACTTTCCAATACCAGAGGCTCAAACTTGACATATTTCAGCAGCTGAGGTAATTCAGCAATATGATTCAGACTGTATTTCAAGAACCTGAAAGCTGAAGTGATGACATTCTCATCTATCGTTGCACTGAAAGTGAGCCCAAGACATGCCTACATGCATGTGTACATCATCTTAGAGAATATAAATCACTTTGTGTTTTTTTAGGTGAGGATACTGATAGGTGGCACAAGAGTGGCAAGGTGGCAAAGTGGTTAGCACTACTGCTTCACTGCGCCAGGGACCCAAATTCGATTCTAGGTTTGGGTCACTGTCTGCATGTTCCCCCCGCATCTGCGTGGGTTTCCTCCAGGTACTCTGGTTTCCTCTCACAGTTCAAAGGACATGCTGGTTAAATGCATTGGCCATGCTAAATTCTCCCGCGGTGTACCCAAGCAGGCACCAGAGTGTGGCGACTAGGGGATTTTCACAGTAAATTCATTAGTGTTAATGTAAGGCTATTTGTGACTAATAAATTAACTTTAAAGACATGTTTTAATAGCTATTTTTAAATTTACTAAGAAACTACTGTTCACCAATGCAAGAAGGGATTTGCCATGCATAGTTTATCAGGATCTGTTATTTAAGATCAGGTCATTGGACTACACTCTGATTAAACTGTTTATCTTTTTATCATAACCACATTTTCAGTGCATTAATAAAACTGGACTAGGTTTCCACTTAAAAATACAGGAAAAATTGTACAAGTATAGTTTTTGTGAAGAATTACATTCTGAAATGCTGCCTAATTGCATTCATTACTAGAAAAATCTAGTTGGTGACATACAAATGAGGTTGAATTGAAACTTAAGATCATAAGAGCTAGGGTCAGGAGAATGCAATTCAGCCACTCGAGCCTGCTCCACCATTCAATACAATCATTGCTGATCTCATCTCGGCCTCAATTCCATTTTCCTGCCCATTCTCTTTCAACCCGTTGCTAATTAAAAATGTATCTATCTCCTCCTCAAATTTATCCAATGACCCAGCATCCCCCACACTCTGGGGTAGTGAATTTTGCAACCCCTTATCTTAAAGTATGACCTCTTGTTCAAGATTGCCCCACAAGAGAAATCATCCTCTCTACATCAACCTATCAATCCCCTTTAGCATCTTGCATACCTCAATTAAATCTTCTCTCATTCTTTTAAACTCTAGAGAGTATAGGTCTAAACTAATCATCTGCTCTTCATATGACAAATCCCTTCTCTCTGGGCTCAGTCTAGTGAACCTCTGAATTGTGTCTGATGTCATTACATCCTTCCTCAAGTAAGAGAATGAAAACTGTGCACAATACTCCAGATGTGCCTTACTAATGTCTTGTATAATTATAGCAACATTTCCCTATCTTTATACTCTATTCCCTTAGCACTAAGTGCCAAAAATCCATTTGCTTTCCTTATTACCTGCAGTATCAGTAGACTGTTTTTTTGTGATTCATGCACAAAGGCACCCAGATCCCTCTGCATTAAAGCACTCTGAACCTTCTCTCCTTTTCAATAATCACAAGTTGTATCCTTCTAAACTTAAGCAAAAGATCTTCTTAAAACTTGTGCAATTTTGAGTTCAATTTGCATCCGAATAACTGATTGTTTCCAAAGTAGACATTTTTGGCCAATACATTTACTTCCCATCTTCACTTGTACGCCTATAAGTTGCAGTTACCAACACTTACCTCCTTTTTGGGATAGCAAGATAGCAATTAGGATATAAACTAAACTGCTCTCAATGAACGAACTTCAACCAGATCTACATCACTGGATAATTCCTAATGCAATAACTGACCTTGGAGAGAAAACAGAAAATGCTGCCTGTATACACAAGCTTAGTCACATTTGCACTGTATGTATTGGAGCATAGTGGTCATGCGACTGGACTAGAAATCCAGAGGCCTATAGCAATAATCTGCAGATGTCAGTTCATAAATATATCACAGCAGCTAGTAATTTAAATCCTGCTAACACAAAAAACCTGGAATACAGAGTTGATATCACTAATGGTGACCATCGCATTGCCAAATTGTTATAAAATGCAGCTGATTCTGCAATGTCCTCTAGGGAAGAAAACCTACCAAGGTGAACATTCCCTTTCTGCCTGCCAAGGGAAGGGTAAGGGGCGGATTGTGGAAAGGCTCATTGACCTCAGGTGGGATTTTCCTGTTTTGGGGCAAAGGCGCCCATAGTCTTTACCTGGCCTGGCCCACAACAGTGTGATTGATTTTCAACCGCCTCTGACATGGTCCAGTAAATTGTATCAAGACTGCTCAGAAAAATGTAAAATCACACAATATACAGTGGCAGTTCATGAAGGCACTCAACCCTACTTTGTCAAGGGCAATTAGCAATGGGCAATAAACACTGGCATTCTAAGCAAGCCAAAACCCTGCAGATAAATAATTAAAACAACTCAAGAAGGAACGATCACTATTTCTGATGGAAGCCATCATCAGGACAGGCCTTGTCCAGTAATCTGATTATTTTATTCTGTACAGTATTCTGTTTGCTATTTGGTAGCAAAACAGGCGCTGTTCCATATAAAATGTTTGGGTTTTTCTTTTAAAATCACAGAATTCTTACAATGCAGAAGAAGACCACCAACTCGATGGTTGGTGCATTGAGTCTGCACCAACCATAATTCCACCAAGGCCCCATCCCTATGCATTTACGCCAGATAGTCCCCCTGACACTAAGGGGCAATTTAGCATGGTCAATCCACCTAACCCACACATCTTTGGACAGTAGGAGGAAACCCATGCAGACACAGGGAGAACGTGCAAACTCCACACAGATAGTGACCCAAGTCAGAAATCGAACCCAGATCCCAAGATGCTGTGAGGCACCAGTGCTGTGCCAACATGCCACCCTGGTAATATTAGTTCTTTCAGATTCAATAAAAATTGTCAAAAACGTATAGAATCATTAGGCTGAACAAAGAACAAAACAGCACAGGAAACAGGCCCCTCGGCCCAATGAGCCCGTGCCGCCACCCCGATGTTCCCACCTCTACCCGCGATCCCTGTCAATGTTGATGGATCTATGGATTAAAAACCAAATTTGAGACAATTTAGGGAGAACTTGTTTTGCCAATTAGCCTAAGAACACATCTTTGGGATGTGGGAGGAAACCGGAGCACCCGGAGAAAACCCACACAAGCACAGGGAGAATGCGCAAACTCCCACAGACACAGGCCCAAATCCATGCAAGTGCCAGGCAAAACCATTTGATCCTTAAAACCCGCTTCAGCATTTCATCAGATCATCTTCTGGTTATGGCTTCAACACATAACATAAGAATTCAGAGCAGGAGTAGGCCATCTGTCTCCACTATTCAATAATATTATGGCTGATCTTTTCATGGACGCAGCCCCATTTACACACCCATTCACCATAACCTTTAATTCTTTTATTGTACAAAAATCTATCTATCTTTGCCTTAAAAACATTCAGCAAGGTAGCCTGCACTGATTCTCTGGGCAAGGAATTCCACAGATTCACAGTTTTTGGGTGAAGAAGTTTATCCTCAATTCAGTCCCAAATCTGCTTCCCCTTATTTTGAGACTGCGCCCCCTAGTTCTGGTTTCATTCACCAGTGGAAATAACCTTCCTGCCTTTAACTTATCTATTCCCTTCATAATTTTATGTTTTTTTAGGATCTTCCTTATTCTTCTAAATTCCAATGAGTATCATCCTTGTCTACATGGTCTTTCCTCATAAGCCAACATTCTCAACTCTGGAATCAACCTAGTGAATCTCCTCTGCACCCCCTCCAGTGCCAGTATATCCTTAAGTAAGAGGATTGAAACTATACACAATACTCCAGGCATGGCCTTACCAGCACCTTATACAGCTGCAACATAACCTCACTGTTTTTAAACTCCATCCCTCCACACTTTCATGTCTAGCATTCCCCTATTGAGCAGCCAATAGGTTTTTGTTTTATCTAGTCTTTAATAAAATGCATCTCAAATTATTTCAAGTGTAATGTAACAAAGTAATATACAATTTTCTTTTGAAAGAAACTAATTTCAGAGTGAATATCAGACCTCACAAATATTGCCAACTTTAAATATCCTATCCTGTTTTTGAAGGCATACTTCTACTGATTAGAATATTTATGCTGCTGGACATTCACATTCTAATCTTTATTTGTCAAGGTTTATGTTTGCACATTAAGTACAGCAAACTAACCACCAATAATGAAATAATTAAATTTAAAGACTAAAGCCAAGTATACAATAGAACAGATATGATGTGAGGCAGACCAGGATAAACTGAGAAAAGAGAAAAGTGTTAAGTAATGCGGTCCACTTGGGAATGCATTTAGATAAGCCAGCCATGTAATCATCAAATCCCTACAGTGCAGAAACAGGCCAACTGTTAATGGTGTGCCTCTGGGGAACACTCCTAAAGTACATAGGAATACATATTCTAGCAAACAAAAATGGGCAAAGGGAACTCCTTGTCCAAATTCCCTTCCCAAATTCTTTTCTCACTTAAGGAAATCTGAAACTTCATTCCTTTCTTTTATCTGGCTATGGGGAGGTGTTGCATGCATCCCGGAGCAGCTCCATTACTGTCAATAGAAACTAATGCTTGAGACCCCCCCGCCCAGCCCCTGGAGCTGGAACAGTCTGATCCTGGAATGTACTGTTGGAATGGTGTTGGTCACAGAATAAGCCTGTTAAAGAAGTCCTCATAATCTGTATGTTAACAAGCCTTTATTCGTTACATGTAACTATTTATATATATATATTATATATCTATGTACAGTACAGGATATAGGCATGGGATCCATCGTAGGTCTTAACATGTCCCTGACCACACTGACCTCAAGTCTGGGTGATGTGCCCTCTTACGTCACTGTGTGGACAGTACTGTATTCAGTCCCATATTAACCCTATATGTGCCACACCCTTCTACCATACCTCCCCCAAGTCTTTCTACTGTGAATGTAGAGTTGCTTTAGGTTACTTGGGATGGCATTTTCCGATTGTGCTCACCCCAAAATCAGAAAATCCCATGCAAGGTTAATGGATGGCCCACCCCGCACCTGCTACAATTTCTGTGGTGAGTGGAACTAGGAAATTCCATCTTTAAGCTTTACATTGTGGTATTCTCGTGTATTTAGCTTATTTTTACAACCTTAATGCTATTCCAATATTATTGCTGTTACAGCACTAATATTATCAACATTGTCAGTGCCCCATCTTTCCCTTGAAATTTCTGGTTCAGGCGGTCTGGAGGTCTTAATACTCTCCTATACGGTGTTTACCATTCTGTCTAGAAAGAGATTGGCTCTGTTGTTGGATTGGAGGTTGGAGTGGCATTGTGTGTATGCTTTCATTCTTTTTCTCCATTTCTTTATGTTGATCCTAGTCAGTTTAAGTATTGTGCCAATGCATGGCTGCTGGTATTCTTGATCATTCCTTGATCATTCCTTGAATGAAGATGGTATTTCCCTCCTTGGTACTCCTTTTGCTTCTTCTTTTTCTATATGGATTATATGGTTGTTCTCTGAGGCCAGCGAGCAGCATTTCTATGGTGAAGAGCATGTTGAGTGGTGTATTCACCTCTGCTTTTTGCTGTTGATGGTGTTAGGTTGCTATCTGGTTGCAGCATCCCATGGGGGTCTGGCATGCTAGCTGGAATTGCCGAACGTGCACAGTGGTTGGTGTGTTCACCAGCAGTATCATCATCACAGTTACCAGTACAGACTGCTCAGATTGCTGATCATTCCCTGATATCACATCCACCAGAGGTTCCATGGCCATCTCATGGGTGGTAACTTGGACTGATTTTGGGAATCTTCTGGGACCAGAATGGTAATGGACAAACTTGCTCCAGAAACTGAGGAGAGATTGAAGATAAATTCCGAACCTGAATACTCTTTAATGTTTCAGCATTTGGGACTGTCTGTTTTAGCTGGCTAATGACTTATTGGGCAAGATTTCCCGTTCTTGCTTGTCTCAAAAATCCTACCAGAGATCAATGGACCTTTCCAACGTCAGCCCCTCACCCACTCTGATTCCCGTGGCAGGCGGGACAGCAAAATTCCAGCCATAGTCTTTATAGTTTCCGTTGGCTGGAGGAGATACAGGATGAAGCAGGCATTCTGTTCAGGAGAAAGAGGAAGGCTGCTTACAGAAGATACATCAGCTCGAAGATCTGTTTATTTCCATACCACAGTGATTCCTGGATAATATCAATAACTGGGATTCAGGCTCCACCTGCCCCATTGAGTGGAGTGCTCATTGTTCGAAATCAGGGGTCTTTGAACTCTGATTACTCATCTGATAGGACTGTCGCACTATCACCAACATCTAATTTAAAATTTACAATTAACATAAGTAATTTAAAATTTGATGATGACCATTTATGATAAGGTAATCTTTGAATTCACCCAAGAGCAGGAGTGAGCATCTTCTGGAGCTTTGGTCTTGATCTTGTGGGTTGTCTTTGGGATGTCTGTGTAGTGCTAGAGTTCTGACTTTCACAGTTTATTAATGTGCCCCTGTCTGTTTTAGTGGAGGTACTGGGCTGTACTCTGATCTCTTCTGTGAAAGTGTTTTACATTGCCGTGCTGGTGGGATCTCTCTGCTGACCAGTTCAGGAATTGCTTGCCCTACTTTTTTTAAAATTCACTCATGGGACATTGTCATGGCTGGCTGGCCATCATTTTATTATCCATCCTTAATTGTCCTTGTTCAGAGGACAGTTGAGAGTCAAACATATTGCTGTGGCTCTGGAGTCACATGTAGGCCTGAGCAGGTAAGTATGGCAGATTTCCTTCCCTAAAGGACTTTAGTGAACGAGATGAGTTTTTCCAACAATGTTTCATGATCATAATTGATTCTTAATTCCAGTCACTTTTTTATTGAATTCAAATGCCACCATCTCCCGAACCTGGGTCCCCAGATCATTAGCTGAGTTTCTGGATTAGTAGTTTTGTGATAATACCACTAGGTCATCGCCTTGGAATGTCCCTGTGTCCTTGTGACCTGATAAGCTGGACTGAGGATTGACTTCTTACCCGTGTTGCATTCTCTTCCCTGTGTTATGCATATAACTCAGACAGTCTAACTCGCAGGATTGTCTTGAATAGGGTAAGATCACTTTTGGTTTGTCGAGGACAGTGAGTGAATTGTCTGCAACACGCATCATGACCCTGTTTTGGAGGAACTCAGACTTAAAATCTCCATTTTCACACCTCCCTACCATCATTTATTATTTATAATCATTTATGAAGGAATCAATAGGTTCCCCGGATAAATCTTATTGAATTTAGCTTTTTTTCATTAGTTTGTTGGATTTCAAGTTGAAATAAATGTCATAGGATATTAAAATCTCCTCAGATTTGGCGGATTTGACTCGTCTGTGTCCTGTTGTACAATACTTTATCTTCAATTGGTCCTATTGAGTATAGAAGTGCGTTTACTTGTTCTGCTTTTGACTTTCTGTTTAAATTGGAAACAAGCTATTTCTTAAAGATCTTTTCCCTCCAAAGACTCTCATTTTATGTCTGGTCTGACTTTGTGTGAGTCCCATTGGAGTTGGAAATGTGGAATTATGATTTTCAAAGTGTTGGCATGGCTTTAAGGCTTCATATGCTTCTAAGATGTTGTCAATGTTCACTCACTGCGGAACAATAAATTTCCTGTACTTGTCGATTTCCGTGGGCTTCACAAAATTGTAGCAGTGTGCTTCGGAGAGAAGAATTTTCAGTAATGACTACATGAGTCGGTGGTCTGTCAACTTTACTTAATAAGCATTGTGAGTAGTGAGATGTTTGAATGAACAACAGGCTTGCTATTCAAGGATTCAGTTGATCGGGAGGTTCCCGATGAATTCAGCAAGTCAATTATTCATTTGTTTATTTTTCAGTTGAACTCAGAGGTTGTGTTTTGAGGCTCAGGGTTGGGAAATCAATATTTGAGGTGGGTTTCATTCAAAAAGTAATAATTGAATGCAATTAGTAAAAGGCTTCTCAAGACCAGCTGCAGCCTTGAAGTGAAAAAGATTTAGCTCACCCCCACAGTGCTGAAGCTGGACTTCCAGGGAGGTTGTTTGGAATTTTCTGCTGCAACGAAACTTCTGCTCTTAGCTTCCAGGGTCTTCTCCACAGTGTTTTTTTCTGGTAAATTTTCTCAGAAACTGTAGTTTTAGTTGGGACCTTCTTTCAGTTCGGGATCTCTTGAAGATCACCTTTATCTTCATCTTTCAGTGTTTCTGTAAAAATAGGTATTTTTAATCGGAAGCTGCCACCATGTTGGGATGGTGTCGGTTGCAGAATATGTTTATTAAAGAAGTCATTGCAGTCTTCTGTATGTTAACAGTGAGTATTTATTAACTAATGGAAATTATATGTGAATATGAGGTAAAAGGTACTAGCACGGAGCTATCTCCATCCTATATCTTAGCAATCTCTGGCAAACAGTATACTGACCCTAGATCTAGCTTATGTGCCTCCTTATATCACCACGTGTGCAGTACTATATTCAATCCAACATTAACCCTGTATATGTCAGATCCTCCCATGACACATCTCACTGCCCAGGTTGAAATCCCCGATCCACTGTAAGATGCTGTGGCCTAATGCATGTGGCCCTGGCACCAAGAAAGTATCTGAAGAGAGAAAAAGACCCAAACAAATTCAATGCTATGTTTGTGTCACAAAATCTTTTTAAAACAGAGCTTGAAACAGAGAATATTCCCAGGACTTTCTTTGAATCGCGGTTGCCTAGCTGAGTAATTGATATAAAACACACATCAGGAAATAATACTTTCCACAAGGAGGTAATTACAGAGCATCTTTATGACATTGTGTCTTGTTATACTGAAAAATACCTTAAAATAGAGAATGTTTGGAAGAATCTTGGGATGGTTCCAATATCTTGGAAGCTGCATAATATTCTGAAGCATGATTCAGCTTACCTCACACATAGTTCTTTCTATAGTAAGTGACTAAAAGAAACAGTTTCCCAAATCAATTTCAGGGGTCTCATTCTTCTCCTCTGGCTTGTGAATAAATCACAGATTTAGACCACATTCAGTTGAGAATTTCTAATAAATGTGGTGACAAGAATGACCAGCCTCAGCATTGATCCTGGGGTGCAGGAGGCTTGACAGGGGAAGGAGTTCAAATGAGAGGTGAGATCAACCAGGATTCTGTCCAGAAGTTCTTCCTCTGGCAGGGTGGCTCCTTTAAGGGGCAATCCCCGAGACCCACATGACCAGATCAGACCCTATAGAGAGGGAGCATGGAAGCAGAGCCACTCAGGTGCTAGGGCTCATGCCTTGGGTCGGGGAGGTCCTCAGTTAGAGCTAGGAAGGAGCGGAGAATAATTGCGTGTTCAGTTCTGTCTTATTTGTATATATCTATTTATTATTGTCAATAAACCCTTTATAATTTCTAGTCACAATGAGTCACCTTCAAAGTTATTACGCTTCCAACTAATAATTCATAAAGCCGAGTCAAGATGAAGGAATTATAGTGCTAAAATTTCCCTCAGCTAAAGCTCCTCTGGCATTCAGATGCCACATGGAACCTAGTGGGCAGGTTACCTCAGTGATGGAAGCCGAAACCACCACCATCAAAACAGAAGGGGTGGCAATGCAACAACAATTTAAAGATTTTATAAAGTTAGTCCAAGAGCAGCTTATCCACCCTCCATTTCCTGCCCTCACTGGAACAGATATACATTTGATGTGCACAGAAAACTGGCTTGCCTTAAATCCTGATATATTCGAGGTGTCAGGACTGGAGGTCACTGAAGCCTGCTCCACTGCATTAACTTAACAAACTTAATGCCCCAGTTCTGCTTCATCGACCAGTAAGGTCCCAATTTGATCCTGGCTTTGTGCTGAGCAAGTGGATCTTTTCAAGAGCAGCTTTAGACTTGCTCCAACTGCTCTTAGTGAGATACTAAACATGTACACAAACATGGGACAAAGGGCAGGAACAGATTAGCAACTCTACAAAGCTGTCTCAACTGGTAACACTCACACACTGATCTCCATTTCCTTTCTTGCAATCATGCAGCCTCCTGGGAGAGGCAGAAGTCCAGGCCAATTGAGCAAAATGATTCTGGAAAAATTGCTTTCTGATCCCTGAAGATAATCAAGCAAGCTCCTAGAAATCAGAGCGATAGGTTACTGGATCCAACTACTTTCTACAGGCACAGATGTTTACCACTTGTAGTACTCAACCAATTCACTTTTCAATGCTCTGCACCCATTGCATGGAGCAGCAATTTATTCTAGAGGTTGGTTCTGTAAAAAGTAAGTAGTTCCGAGCATCTAATTTAGTTCTAAAGTTTTGTAACATATAAAAATGGCTGCTGTTTCTTCTTAACCTAACTAACTCAACTAGCCTACACATGAATGGTAACCAATGCTTATGTTATTTTAAAGACCACAGTCATATTTTCTCAGATTCTATGCTTTTCCAAGATAAAAAGTTATGATTTTCTCAGCCTGGTAACTAAAAGTCTTTAAACTAGGAATCCATAAAACAACCTTCCTCTGTAGCTTTTCCAGGAACATCCCCACCGTGTAACAAGACCAAAATTAGGTACAGTAATTTAGATGTGGTCTGAAAAATTTTTGTTCAGATAACAGATAATATCTTTTATATTTAATCGTTAAAGCTATATATCCTAAAAGCCTGTTTATTTCTAGAAGAAACTTACATTATTTGTTCTGCATCTTCTACGATTTGTGCATTTTATCTCCCAGATCCTTCTTCTGCACATCAAACTAAAGCATGCAACTATCACACACAATGTATATTTATTTGGAAATGCCTCTAACCAAGAGCATTTAAAACAGATCTCTTCCATCACTGGAACTTGTTCAATCCTCAATAGGTCTTTCACATTAATGCTCAGGTAAATCTTTATGGACCTGCCAAAGTGCAGATAGTTCTTTCATCCAAATTATTGATATAGATGCTGAACAACATCTTCAGGCCTCTCCCTGCAAGATTCTGACTGGCCCCTATCAACAGAAATGCTAAGATTAATGAAGTCATTCAGTCTACATTAATAGAGCAAATTTTATATGCAGCCTAATATTTGCCAGCCAATCCCATAATTTTACTTCTCAGCCTTTTGTGTGACACTTTATTGTAAACTTTTTGAAAGATGATATAGCCGGGCAAATATTTGTTTAAATCCATCTTTAAGACATTGATGCCATTCCAAGCATGTCACTCAATTGCGTGATTGCAACAAAGCCCCCCAAATTGATCCTTATGATTAATTTAGCCAAAACAAATGAGCTGCCACCTAACTCAGAATGTTCATTGATACCTCTGCTGGGAAGGGACATCAATATTGCATTTCTGTTGCTCTTTGAAGGCACTCTGAACCTCCCAAAGGAGCGGCAGGCATTTGGCTGTTGGCAGTGAGTGTTTGGATTGTTTTTGGATTTTGCAATCCTGTACTTATTGACTAACTGGCTTGCCATAGTCATATGACTATGCCATGAGGTTGCCTCTGGAGATGGACATTTTAAGACCAGTTCAATCAAGATCTCTCACAGAAAGAGACAACTTCTGCATTTTGACACATGTCTGTCACTTTCTTCAACATTAGTTTCTCATATATCAGCAGGCTTGTTCCCACAGAAACCACTGTCTGGATATGTGAAACATAGTGTATAAAACTGAGGAAAAAATAGATTTGTGAACACTGGAAATGATGCAGAGAAGGCATTGAAAATACAGTAACATGATAAGATTCAAAACCTGCAAAATAAACTGCTGAAAAGAACATAGGAAAAGAAGCTGTGGTACAATCAGAAGGAATGTTTTCTAAGATGCATCTGTAAAAGTTGATAAGAGTCATAGCTGACATGCCAAATTTCATTAGTCTTCTGAGAAAGTAAAGATGGTGGTGAGCTTTCTTAACTATAGTGTGGGCATGAAGGGACTAGGACAGGTTTTAGGTGATCTGGACATCTAAAAACTTGAAGCTCTCGACCCTGTCTACTTTGTCCCCATTGATTAGACAGGGACATGTTCTTCTTTACACTTTCTGAAGTCGATGACAATTTCCTTGAATCTGCACCAATCACAATCTCACTCAGGCCCTATTCCCCGTGTATTTACCCTGTTAATTCCCCTGACACTTTAGCATGGCCAATCAACCTAACCCGCACATATTTGGAGTCTGGGAGGAACCCGGAGCACTCGGAGGAACCCCACACAGACACAGGGAGGATGTGCAAACTTCATACAGATGGTGACCTGAGGCCAGAATTGAACCAGGATCCCTGGCGCAGTGAGGCTCAACATTGTGCCACCATGCCACCCACATCATACAATCAGTGTAATGAATCAGTGCAATGAATAGCACAAACTGAAGGTAAATATCCTTTAGGAGAATGTTCACATTCGAGCTGCACTGGAAGAGGTGAAGGACAAAATTCCAGCTGACTCTGTATATATGAAAATGCACGATAAACTCAAGTCTTCAAGCTGTGCGAGACTTGACCAAACAAATTTCAAGAACAACATCTCAAGACCAATTCAAAAACTACCTTTCACAGAGACAGACACTGAAAAAGATTGCTGCCGTTCTATAAGAAATGGCAGGTAAAGGTGAAACTGCCAGCGTCCCTGTTTTTTTTTGATGCTGCATTGAAGGTAGCCAGATGGAGAGACATCTTTTATCTGTCGGGTGGCATGATGAAAAGGCAAGCTGCCTAAAACAAATTTCCAAGTCAACATTAGAACTCAAGCCAAAAGCAGCATAAAATTCTAATTTTGAAAATAAACAGGGACCATTAAAAAAAGTTTGTATTTCAATTGGCAAGCAATTTGAAATGCTAAAATAGTGATCAACATCTAACAAGAATGGGTTTAATCTGCTTGGTAGCATTTTGTCTTCACTGGGTAAGATTCGTAAAAAAGAGATGAGAAAACTAAGCTGTGCTGTGAAAGGTCGGTAACAAAGCAGATTATGTGAGATTTAGACAGTCTATTCCAGCAATATTAAAGATGGGACAATAATAGATCAAGAAATAATAAAGGAGGCCTGAATGAAAAAGGTACTGACAATAACAGATAGAGGAGAGAACAATAATCAGAAGTTGACAATAACAAGCCAAAGGAGGTAATAATAATGGACAGCAGAATGAAAGTAATAATAAGCAAAAGGAAGAACAAATAATTACTAAAAAGAGAAATATTGATATTTAAAGGTTAAGAGCAAGGGAAAGAATGACAGTAAAGGAAGACAAAGGTCCACAAACTTAGCAAAGGTAAATATTTATCCCAAGAAGGAAACTGATGGGGGGAGGAAGGTTGAGGATGAGGAAGAGTGAGGGGGGCTTAGAGGAATGTGGGTGGTAGGATTAGTGATGTATTTTGGCAATAGATGAAGTTAGCAAGTGCTGCTCTTTTGCAGTAAATGTCATGACAACCGTATTGACAAATGTAAACACTGAAATCACCAAAACCATGGTTCAGAAGAAGCACAGTTGCAGATATGGCTTTGGATAGGCTCGTTAGTCTTCACAACTTGAACCCGTCCCAAAGGCATCAACCTGCTTTTTCAATGTTGATGTTTGCAAGTTTGTAGTGCAATAAATAACATTGTTGGAAATTCATGAGAATTTATGAGTGATATGAAAGGAGTCCGATGTGCCCTTTATGTGAATCCCTGAGGAGCAAAATTTGCATGTGAAACAGCGGGCGTAAAGTTATTTGCTCATAGGCTAAAAATCCAATATGTAAGCGAGACAATCCTGAAAGTACTTATACCCAGTTGAATGCAGTATGTGTTTTCCAAACCCACCAAAAATCAGAGATAGATTGTCATCAGGGTGACTTAATCATTATACCAAAGAATTGAACCAAACCAACAGAGCTTTTTAAAACGTTGGTTCTTTTTCCTTTTAGATAATTAAAAATCGAGTAATATTGTTACTGCAGCAGACTCTGCATTCAACACACATCATTTTGAGTCAATGTATGTACGAAAAATAAGAAATAATATTGTCCATATTAAAAAAGAACAAATTTTGTTCTCGTTTTTTGAAAATTAGCACTACTAATGTAGTAGCAGAAAATTGAATAAAGCCTGATAATGTTACACTATTAACCTGTATCCATTTGTTGCAATACAGACAAGATGCACTGTCTGCAAATCTAAGTAATCATAACATGCAGTCAATGTCTGAACAGGGACCTCAGGTTTGTGAGAATTTGCAACACTTAAGGCTAGTCTGCACAACCTAAGGGAGGCTGCCTTCAACTTGCAACATGCGGTGCTTGAGTGAAGAAAGAGAATTAAGCGACGAGACATGGTGGAGAGCTTGCTCCAAGGCTCTCCAATGTAGCACTGGAGACATAATTAAAGAACTGGATAGAAGGAAAAGGATCCTCACTCCTCAGAAGGTCCCCTGAACAAATGCTGAAAAGGCAATGGAAACTGTCAATGCAAGAATTGTAGAACAAAAGATCTTGAAGTGGAACAAGTTGAATGCCAAACATGAGGGCTCAAGATCAGTGAATGCATTTTAATGCTACGTCCTTACAGCCGAACCAGCATTGCCACATTTAAAACCAACTCCCGTTCATTCAACTACCAAAACATTAGCTTTATATAATATTCATAGCTACTCATCACTTATTTCAAACCTGACATCCAAAACTTTCAGATTGCACATACTGTCAGCTATTCAACAATGGCAGGCATATCATGCAAACATGTTGTACTGCACTTAGTGACACACTTCCCTCTGTTATAAGCACAGTGGTATGTTTTCAATGTGATCACAACTGAGGGGTTCAGCAGAGGGGTTGAGGCCACATATGATGATGAAGATGGCCTAACTCCTTATGTATCTGATTCCTCTCAGCCCACAACCTCCTCTGATCCGCAAGTTGCAGATGATGTAAGCGTACACAACTTGCATTTCTCCCCTTCCCTCACCATAGCCTTATCCTTGTGACTTTCTTCTTTCTGATCAACTGATCAAGCATTGAAAGGAGAATGTGATGTGTACAAGAAACAGGATGCTGATGGTGAAGAAACACCATCACTGGATCATACACTTGCAAACAACTGCTCAGATATTGGTACTGCATGAGCTTTAAAGGGTGATACGATCTGCATGTGGTGAGTCACTATGGTCACCTGACGAAGACCATAGGGTCAAAAGCTTATGAGTTTACTATCAAATAAATCGGTTGGATTTAAACCTGATGTTGTCAGACTTCTCACTGTGTTTACCCCAGTCCAACGCCGGCATCTGTACATCGTGAGTCACTGCCTGCAGCCAAAACTGTGGTAAAAGATAGTGCAAATGCCGACTCCCATGAGGGCAAGATTGTACATGGGGTCAGCTGCAGATGACCTTTGAAGACATTTATAAGGCAGTGTATAGCTAAAGGCTAATGGACATATGCAAAGAAATGCCAAAAGCCTGCTGTCACAGCAAAGTGCATGGAGGGGTCTCAAACCACCTTGGCACAGGATTTTACGGTCTTAACAGGGATCTTGGGCTCATGTCACACTATCTGTAACCCCCATGACTTGCCTGGGTTAGCAAAAAAACCTCACTTACTGTGCTGTGTGGAAACAATACACATCTCTTTAACCTGTGCTCAGTGTTCCTTCCACTCACATTGTTAGCCACTTTAAGACTTGAATAGCAGGTTAGGTGTAAAGATTCGTATTCTAATCAATAATCTGTAAACTGTCTGTGCTGTTAAGTGTGCTATTTGAGACCAGAACACCTCATTCACCTGACGAAGATCAGAGGGTCGAAAGCTTGTGAGTTTACTATCAAATAAATCGGTTGGATTTAAACCTGATGTTGTCAGACTTCTTAATGTATTTACCCCAGTCCAACGCCAGCATCTCTACATCATCTACAACAGGATTTTGCACAGAGCTTGCTGAAAGAGGTATGGTGGGACTTTCTGACTGATCTTGCCACAAAGCCGGGAAATCGAGCCCGCCATCAATGGACCTTTGCATGGTCCATGTCTCGCCTGCTGCAGTTCCCATGGCTGGTGGGATGGGAAAATTCCGCCAGTAGGTTCTAAGGATTGACTTAATTGAGAAAAGTGAGGGGAAGTGGCAGAAAGATGTATGGAAGGAACTCCAGTGCATGGAGCCTAGCAGTTGAAGGCACAACAACCGGTGGTGTAGTTAGAATTGTTGAGAATGTGCTGGAGGCCAGAATTGGAGAAATCTTGGTGTGCTGTTTGGCTGAAGATAATTATGGAGAAGTTACCAATGTGAAAGTTTTGGAATTTTACCCAAAAATGAACAGAGCTTGCCTAGTGAAGGAAAAGGTTACCTGCTTTAAACAGAGCCCAAAGCAGCTCCTCACGTTGAGGTGATGTAAAATTCATGCTTATCTAACAAAATGCTGGAGATATCCTGAGAGAGTGCACCATCCAAGATTTGAATATTGCTCACGTGAATTAAGGAAAGACAAGGATGTTAATCAACCATGGAGAGGGACACCATATGGGACTGAAACCAAAGGTAAGGTAAGAGGATGGTGCTACATATGCCATTAATATTTACTCTCCTTTCATATCTATCCTTACATAAACGAATATGAAAAATTTCAATTGATGCAAATGTTTAGAGACAAAACTTGACTGGCAAAGAAAGGTTATCAAGTCACATTAAAAAAAGGGAAATCCTGTGAAATAACAAGAAAAAAATCATTATTCATGAAAGTAGAAACAGAACATTAACAGGAATGTTGCCAATATTAACATTTTTTTTCAGTGTTTCAGCCTTACTGCTTACATGCATGTGGTTGAAAATGACTAGCTTTTAACTAGGTTTTAAATAACTTGATAAAACATCCCCAAGGCACTCCATTGGCACAATATAAAACTAAATTTAACATTGGGATACATAAGTAGATATTAGAATATATCACCATCAGCTTGGTTAGTGAGGTAGGGTTTTTATGACAATGTTAAAATCTGAGAGAAATGTAGAGAGATAGAGATGTTTAGGCAAAGGATTGTGGAATTTGGGATCTAGGCAGCTGAAGAAAGGCCACCAGTCGTGGAATGACTAAAATAGGGAATGTGCAGTTTTTGAATTAGAGGAGTGTGGAAATTTCAGATTTGATTTGAATTATTATTGTCACATGTATTAGTATACAGTGAAAACTATTGTTTCTTGTGTGCTGTGCAGAGGAAGTTCATAGAGAAGGAAATTTGAGAGTGTAGTGTTACAGTCATGGCTAGGGTGTAGAGAAAGATCAACTTAATGCGAGGTAGGTCCATTCAAAAAATCTGATGACAGCAGGGAAGAAACTGTTCTTGAGTTGGTTGGTAAATGACCTTAGACTTTTGTATCTTTTTCCCCATAGAAGATGGTAGAATATGGTTGGAGGTCTGGGAGAAGTGGCAGAGACACAGAACAATGTGGGGATTCAAAAATTGGGGTGGGAATTTTAATACTGAGATATTGTTGGACAGGGAGTTAAAACAGACCAGCAAGCATGGGGGTGATAGGGAAACAGAACTCATAAGGATATGGACAGCAGAGTTTTAGATTAGGTCAAGTTAACGTAAACGCAATGAGAATCTGAAAAATGTTTGCTCAACATTGGCTAAAATTATGATCCGAAATAAAAATGACCTGGTCCGATTTTATTGTTTCAGTTATTGCATGAGGATAAAGGTGGATGATGTAAATTTATGAGGCAATTTATAGTATTTTGCAGGCACATTAGTAATGTAACAGAAAATATATCTTGAGCAGGAAATCAACACAAAAACAGAAAGTGTTAAATTCTTCTGACCAATATGTATAATGATTGGGAATAACAGGTTTCCATTAGAGTATCATTTGACTGTAAATAATATGGCAACTGTAAAATTAGTCTGAAATAGAAGGATTAGTCGAATGTGGAATGTAATCTGTTGGGCTGAATGGTTGTTGTGTTGTAAACTTTGACAACAGTTCAAATGCATCTATTATCTGAACAGATAAAAAAAGTTGTAGTCTTATGTGTTGTGAGATGGCATTTGGTTGAATTGATTGTGATTCTTGGAATTATATAAATATTGTTTCTCTAAAATGAGCGGATTAATCTTGTTCATTTCTGGGTGGCTACGTGCCTTGCGGCTGAGATGTTGAATTCATACCAAATGGCTTTTCCCCTCCCTTGCAGCAGCCAAATATTGGGCCTGGAAAGAAGGGTGCATAGTTTCTAGCTGTGCCTTAGAGCAATGGATCGCACTGCACAATTAGCCACACGCAGAAGTGTTTAGTATTTATAGGTGCATCACTTTGTACTTGATAAACACAATAAACTCAGATCTGTCCTCCAGGCATCTACCAGATAATCCAGTGTAGGTGGTTAGGATATTTTTGCAACACAGTAAATGACATTGCTGGAAACACATTTGAATTGATGAGTGATATGCAAAGTGGCTGAGGTGCCTTTTATGCTGGTCCTTAGGGGGAGTTCAATTTGCATATGAAACAGCAGGCAGGAAGGTGTTTCCTCATAGGTCAAAAATTTAACATACCAGGGATAAAGCCCGAAACGTAATGCAGTGCAAAACACGCAGTACTCTAAATCATGGGACACACCAAATGAACTGCTATGCTAATTCATCTGATGCTCAATATTCCGCAATATTAAAATATTCTGATCATCTCCTACAAGGATTTAAGAATGACATTTAAGAACAAATTAGATAAACACACAAAAAAGAAAATATTAAGTGGTACAGAATATGAACAGAAAGTAGGATTAGAGTAGATAATGTGGATATGGATCTAACTATTCCATGGGCATTCTGGACCAAATCCTTTCCTTTTGTACTGAAATTTCTATGATTTGAGAGAATTTACCTCCAGGTCAGAGGAACAAGATTTATGTGGCTAGGCCTATCACAAGACTTGCATTAACCTGCTGTATACCTCATTCAATTTTACTGAGTACAAATTCAGAGGAAAACCTGATACAACTCTAAGCCAGTAAATATCCACAGTATGAATTACCAGTTGTTTTTGAATAGTTATTAACAAAATATTTTTTAGTATTTTCCAATGATCCTATCATTGGTGATGTTTTGCCCACAGTTTCGTAGGAGCCCTTTCTCTTGATGGCAAGGAAAATACACTGATAGCAATTTATATTAATGTAGATTAATGATGATATGTTATCATATTCCTCTCTTAGTGAGAAAGTGCCTGCACTAACAATAAAAAATAAAATGACGAAGGACTTTGGAGTAAGTGTTCGGAATAAGAAGTGTATTAATTTTATGTACTTTCAGAGTTTATACAAGGAATGGGTTTATGTATTGTGGAGCATAGTCAATGATGTGCTCTGGGAAGTCCCCATTTGAAGGTTTACCTGATAATTGCCCAGGAGGGCTAACTTCCTTTTGACAATTGTGCTGGGCAGCATTGGACAGAGTATGGCATCAAGGAACCTGAGCAAAACTGAAGTCAATGGGAATCAGGGGGAAAGCTTTCCACTTGTCCACATAAACAGGGCCTAGTTTTATGACTGATAAAATTGGATATCCTAAATTAAAGAATTGTATGTATTAAAAATTAAATGCAGTCAAACCTCAGGCAGGTCAGTTGTACAAATCATAAGCCTGTCTGTGGCTGACTCATCAGCCTCCTGTCAAAGGTCGTTGCACCCTACTGGTACTTAGCAGGAGATCATTGCACCCCATTGAAATACATCAGCCTATTGTTAGAAGCAGTCAAACCTCTGGCAGGACAGTTGTACAATTCACAAACCTGTCTGTGGCTGACTCATCAACCTCCTATCAAAAGTTGTTGCATCCTACTGGTACTTAGCAGGAGATCATTGCACCCCATTGAAATGCATCAGCCTATTGTTAGAAGCCCAGGCAGGGCCAGACTTTCGGTCACCGAGAGTTCCTGCAGTTGGCTTAATCTGATAACAGGTCACATGTAAGCAGCAGCATGGAAGTGGACACCTGGGGGCGGACCCTGGTGTCCTGTCAGGCAGACATCAAGAAACCCACTGGGTATTGGAACCCCCTCCTGTGACTTCATTGGCTGGAAGCCCGAGAAGTTTCTGGAAAGGCAAGCAGGCAGGGGATAAAGGAATTCATTTTCAGAATCCAAGGGAAGACTCCAGAAGACTCGGGAAGATGGGGGAAGACTTGGAAGATTCGATGAAGGAGGTGACCTTTGACCATTCGGAAGACTGACCAGAGGAGGAGGGAAGAAGAAGCTGCCATCGAGACTCACCTTCATGACGACTGACCAGGGGGACTCAGAGAATCGAGCCTGCAGTTTCAACTAAACTATCTTTGCGGGTAGTATATCTGATTTTGGGGTATTCTCTTGTTTTATATGGGTAATTTAAGGGTTAGTAGTGTTATTGTTAATAAACTTGTTGAACCTTTACTTGTGTTTGTCCTTTGTCCACCTTGCAAATAAGGGCACCGGGGTAAAACATTGGAATAAGCAAACTGGTCGAAAAGGGATTAGAGATTTTAAAACACAACACACTAGCTGGATTCATCCTGAGCGTAAAGGAATGTGGTTGTGGTTGTTGAAAATTAGTCATCTTAGTTCTAGGATGTCACTGCAGGAGTTCCTCAGGATAGTGTCCTAGACCCATCCACTTTCAGTTGCTTCAGCAATGACTTTCCTTCCATCATAAGGTCAAAAGTGAGAATATTTGCTGATGATTTCTCAATGTTCAGCATGATTTGCAACTTCTCATATATTGAAGCAGTTTGTGTCCATACGCCTTTAGCTCTGGAAAATATTCAGGCTTGGGATGAGGAGTGACAAGTAACATTTGCATCACACAAATGCTACATCACGACCATTCCAACAAGAGAGGATCCAACAGTCTCTCTTTGACATTCAATGGCATTACCATCACTGAATCCTCTAATATCAACATCCTAGAATGTTAATATTGACCAGAAACTACATAGTCTAGTCATACAAATACCGTGGCTACAAGAGCAAGTCAGAGATTGGAAATTCTGTGGTGAGTAACTCACCTCCTGACTCCCCAAAGTCTGTCCACCATCTACAAGGCACAAGTCAGGAATGTATTGGAATATTCTCCACTTGTCTAGATGAGTGCAGTTCCAACAAGATACTAGAAGCTGGACACTATCCAGGACAAAGCATCCAACTTGGTTGGTACTGCAACTACCACCTCCAAAGTTATCTCCCTCCACCATAAATGCACAGTAGCATACCATCTACAAGGTACGCTGCAGGAACTCACCATAAGGAAGCACCTTCCAAACCTATGCCTGTACCATCTAGAAGGACAAGAGCAGCAGTACCACCACTCTGAAGTTCCACTCCAAACTCCTCACCATCTTGACTTGGAAATCTGTTGCTGTTCTTTCGTTGTCTGGGTCAAAATCCTAGAACTCCCTCCCTACAACACTGTAGGTATTTCTACACCTCAGGAACTGCAGCAATTCAGCTCACTCCAACCTTCTCAAGAGTAATTAAGGATGGGCAATAAGATGCTGGCCTAGCCAGCGATACTCATATCCCATGAAAGTATTAAGAAAAAAATCACGCACAACGTACGAAAGGTGCCCTTTGTTAAATTTGGGCCGAGGTGAAGGAATTATGAATATTAACACCATTGAGACTGAGTATTAATTAGAGTTAAGAGTGGCAATATCTTTTCCTAGTGAGGTTTATAGTAAGTTGTTTGTTTTTTACCCAGTTAGGTTTCTGACTGATAATCAGGAAATTTGATTCAAGACAGTAATGAAATTATTGGACAAAGAGTATTTTATTTGCTAGCTCTGAAAATCTGAAGTTTAAATAACTTCAGGTTGCTGGAATGCATCAAAGTATGCGAGTTTATAGAAAACAGCATTACAGACTAAATGGCCAAACTATCAAAGAATCTCAGAGTTCATAATACACATTGCTTAAACCATCGACAATAAGGTAATGGCATCTTACTGAATTACATGGAATGCAAACATTTCCTATCATTGTATCTTTATACTTGATTAATTGGCTACTCTGCCAATTGAGAGACCTTTTGGTCTGGGATTTCTAACATGGGTTTTTCTCATTAAGAACTTTCACTTGCACTGGACAGCTGTGCTGATAGGAAATGTAACTCAGTTGTATGGCTACAACACTACAGCCTGAATCACCTACCCTGCGGCACAAAATCAGGGAGCCGCAGTCTCCAGTAAAGTTAATTCACTCAATGTCTGCATTTGGCATTGGAATTCCAAGAGTGAAATTTTACAATATCCCACCAGTAGACTTGAAGGGGAGGTGTTCATAAGATACAATAGATTATACACTGCCTATCCACGTGAACCAAGCTAACCCCTATTTTATAGTGAGCAAGCTGGACAGTCCACCCATTCTTAGGCCTATTCATGACAGCTTGAGTACCTGACCCATCTCTTCCTGCTACTATATTTCACACTGCAGGGGAAAGCCCAGCCACTTTAGCTGCTTGGGTTCCTGTTGGAGTGTCCTCCTTTGGTGATTCAGCTGATCTGAGTAACTTGCAGCTCTCTAAGGTGGTATTTCCTCTCCAAAGACACTTCAACCTTGGGCAATTCACAAACTCTGGAGTGTTAAATGGCAGCAGGATAGTTGGGATTAGGAGGAGATGTTCCCTGTTCACCCTCTGGGTAGTGGGTGGGAAACTCCATCATCCAGCAATCCTGCCCCAAGGGCTGGCATTGGTTGGAACCTTCCAGCCATTCATGCCAGTGGGATTCTCTGGTCCTGCTGACAGTGCACCTGCGCCATGGGTTTCACGGAGGGGGGTGCATTGCACTGGAAGCCCCATTGACAATGGCGAGGCCAGAAGATCCTGCCATCAGCCAATGGTGGACCACCTCCTGCCATCGTGAAAAATGTGGTGGGCTGTGCAGTAGATCCTGCCCAATGTGTGTCATTGCCACAAAAGGAGATTACATTCAAATCCTCTCTTCAAAATCAGCCTTGAAACCATTCTTTATTTTCCATTGTGATTGAGTAGCTCATGCTGCTTGGTCTAAAGGGTATGTTATGAGAATGTGACAATGTAAACATGTGGATTCTGACATCTGCCTCCCAGCTGCGCTACATTCACCAGCTGCAAGAACATCAGAAGAAAAATCAGCTGTAGCAGATACGCTGCAATGCATTTAAAATCAGAACAGTACCACTCATTCTCCCTAGCAAATAATTTAATCTCCTGTGAGGTCCCAGTTGTATAGGTGCCACGAATTGGAGGTTGTCCAACAGAGAAGTGAAGTTGCAGGAGTCAAATGTGTGCAACAACCTAAAGGGACAAGCAACCTGCAGAATTAAAACCTGTTGTTGTCATTGATTATATCGGAAAAAATTGATATTGTTAATTGGTTAGTCACACCATTGACTCCATAGACTACTACATCCATTTAAATCCTTAATTGTACAATCCTCCTTTCAATGCAAAATCATAGAAAGAGTAGTTATTCCATTCTGTCACCTGCTATTCTATTCAGGCATTTCAAATATTCAGTGTTGCTTCTGTAGAATGATGAAAAATCTGACATTGCATTACTAAATTATTACAATATGCTTTCCATCACTTCCAAGAGAAAACACAATAAGCAAAAAAATGAGTAAACTGGTCCCTGCCCAATTTTCTGACACTGACCAATCCAGCCCAGTGTCCCCACAAAACTACTGATAGGCAAGACGAAAATCCTATAGTTGTGTCAGTCCTGAAGGGTTCTCAATTCTTGTAAAAGAAGATTTGTTGGACAGACAGCAAACCGATATTGATAATAGGCTGGAGATAAGAGAGACTCAAGATGGGTTGAAGTGGTGTTGTGAAACAGTGAAAGAGATTGCGTGGGCCTCAAGATTAAATACATTAAAAAAAAATGCAGACAACTGTACAGACGAGTGTGCGTGGGGTGACTGCATTGTGAGAGCATCAGTGAGTGTCAGTGTTTTGATGGGACTCACACAAACACATTCAATATTTAAACTGTAGATAATGTTGCAAAACAAAAGTATCCAGCAACGGTTATGCGATGGCTCCAGAGACATGAGCTATGCTGGAAAATACATTTTTAACGAATTTTATTTGGATTTTCCCTTTATGCTTTAATATATAAACTATACTATTTATCTTTGTACAGCGTCCTTATATTGGAAGTAATTTGCTGCAACTTATGTTGTTATAGGTATCAATGAACAATCGGATAATTCTATAGGTACTGTGAGCAAAGAAATAAAAAAGCTGTGGAAGGGTGAGCACTTTTCGGGTTATCATTGTTAAAAGAACATGTCATTGCAACATAAGCACATGCATTTCATCTGATGCTATTTAGGTCAAAACTTAATAAGATTCCCTGTCCTGACCTGTCACTCAAGTTGTCTTCCTTAGCGTTTAATTTTTTTTGCCGCACATAGGCTTTTTAAGTCATCATTTTTTAAAGTGCTATGCTGATTTAAAATGTACTGAAAAATAATGTTTGACTGCATAATCTCTTTTTAAAATAATCCTGCTGCAGAAGTGTTTTCAGACAGAAAACAATGACAGTCCATTTACACAGATGGTCAATGAACTTCAGACATCTGCACTGAAGATCAGAAAGGAATTGCAAGTGAGTGCAGGCTCCTCATTATCTGGAAAATGTTAGGGGCTGGATTTGTGATCAGAAAGAGTCAGATTTTTTAAATATAGGGAGCCACTGTAACAAATATGTTTTTTATCATTGGGGATTTAACAAGATGTTTGCTCACATGTTCATGATAGATATGCATTTCAAAAGCACGCTTCATAACTTCTGAATTAAAAATTATAACTAATATTTTTAAAAATCTGGAATTTAAAACAAAGCTACTCTCAGTGATGGTGGCCATTAAATCATTGTTGGTTTTTTGAAATGCATCTGCTTCATTAATGTCTTTTAGGAAAGGAAATCTACTGCCCTCACCTGGTCTGGCCTACATGTGACTCTAGCTCCACAGCAATGTGATTGATTCTCAATTGCTCTCTGAAATGGCCTCATTTATATCATCCCGCTACAATGTCTAAAAGGAATGAAACCATTTTAACCTAGGCACCAGTAACAACAAAGGCAAACCCAATCCTATTGAACCGGCAAAGCCCTCCTTACTAACATCAAGGGGTTTATACCAAAATTGGGAGATCTGTCTCATAAATTGGTCCAAGTGATACTCATAGCTTCATACATTGCAGACAATGTCCCAGACACCACTATCACCATTCCAAACATCAGGACAGACTCACCAGAGGCAATGAGACAGAGGTATTGTTTGAAGCCCTGAGAGTCTTCAATATTTGTTCCGGACCCCATGAAGTCTCATGGCAGCAAACATGGGCTATGAAACCTCCTACTGATTACCACTTACTGCCCTCCCTCAGCAAAGTGATAAGAGGGCGTTTTTGACAACGTCATTAAATCACACACACTCAACAGCAATCTGATCATTGTCGCTCAGTTTTGGATTCCGTCAGTGCCACTCAGCTCCTGATCTCACTACTATTTCAGTCCAATAATCACTGCCCTCAACATTACGGTCGCACTTGATTGAGTGTGGCATCAGAAGCCTGAGCAAACTTGGAGTCAATAGGAATCAGGAAGAAACTCTGTATTGATTGGAATCAAACCTAGCACAAAGGAAGATGGTTGTGGTTGTTGGAGGTCAATCATCTCAGTTGCAGCATATCACTGCAGGAGCTCCTCAGGGTAGTGTCCTAGGCCCAACCATCTTCAGCTGCTTCATAAATGACCTTTACACCATCGTAAGGTCAGGAATAGGATGTTCATTGAAGGTTGCACAATTTTCAGCACCATTTGTGACTGCTGAAGTACTGAAGCAGTCCCATGTCCAAGTACAACAAGACCTAGTGATGATCATCTCCAACAAGAGAGGATTAAACCATTGCTCTTTGATATTCAATGATGTTACCATCACAAAATTCCCCACTACTAACATCCTGACGCTTAACATTGACCAGAAACTAAGTTGGATCATGTCATATAAATATAGACGATCACTGCCTGGCACTTGTGTGGCATAAATGTTACTTGTCACTTCACAGTGAAAGCCCAGATAAGGTCCAGGCCTTGTTGCATTTGGACATGAACTTCAGCATCTGAGGAGTTATGAAACTCCTGTGGCTACAGGAGCAGGTCTGAGGCTTGAGAGTCTGTGGCAGATATCTCACCACCTGACTCAAAATTGACTGTCCACCATCTACAAGGCACATGTCAGAAGTGAAACAGAATACTTATGACTTACCTGGGTGAGTCCAGCTCCATCAACACAAAGCATTTGGTTTGATTGACTACTATCTAGCACCTCCAACATCCATTCCTTTCACCATCGACACACAATGGTAGCAGTGTGTACCATCTACAAGATACACCATAGGAACTCACCAAGGTTCCTTCAACAACATCTTCCAAACTCCCAATCTACACCACCTCAAAGGACAATGCCAGCTGATATATGGTAGCATCGCCACCTGCAAATTCACCTCCAAGTCATTCTCAATTGGAAATATATCACCAGTCCTTCATTGCCACTAGGTCAAAATCCTGGAACTCCCTTTCTAACACTCCTGTGGGTGTGTCTGCAACTCAGGGACTGCAGCGGTTCAAGAAGACAGCTCACCAAAACCTTTTCAAGTGAAATCAGGGATGGGCAATACATGCTGGCCGAAATCCCATGAATGAATACAAATTCAATGCCAGCTATAGAACAGCAAGCTCGTGTTTGCTGAAGCTGAAAATACCACTTTTCCAGTTCACATAGTCTACATTATTTGTTCAAATGTATTAATACTGGATAAAATGTGGAAACAGAATAAAACAAGTTTCTAAATGGAAAACATCTATATGTGAAAAAAATGCAAAATTATGAAACTTTACAGCAGGAGTTGAGATGAGTTGGGTGAGAATATCTGTCACACCCTTCACATATTTGGAAGCACAACTGAGCCTGGCTCAGGAGAAAACTTGATTGAGTTGTACTCTTTCTCTATCCTCAGCTCTTCCACATTTTCTGGTAATGAACTGACCATTACATTTCCCAGTGCTTACCTGGATTGAATGGGGTCTTTTCACTATTAGAATCAGAAAATCATAGAATCCCTACAGTGCAGAATGAGGCCATTTGGTCCATTGAGTTTGCACTGACCACAATCCCACCCAGGTCCTACTCCTGTCAGCATGTATATTTACTAATCCCCATGACACTAGGGTTAATTAAGCATGGCTAAACCTAACCTGTACATCTTTGGACTGTGGGAGGGCATTTTTGGACGGTGGGACGGCATTTTTGGACCGTGGGAGGAAACTGGAGCAACTAGAGGAAAGACATGCAGAGCCAAATGTCCAAAGCCAGAATCAAGGGGGTATGTATGAGGGACACATTTACACTACTTCGTGGCAATTGTGTCTTACCAATATGAGTGCAAAACCCTTAGGTTTCTGCTCTCTCACCTCCAGCAAAGTTCCAATTACAATCATCGGCAAGTAGCACCAAAATAGTGTTAAACCCAGACTTTCAGACAGGCACAATCATTTACACAGCACCCATTTAACATGGTCTCACAGTGCCTGGAACCTGGATTTAATTGCAGGCTTATGTCACTGTCTGTACTGACACGTTCTGTCTGTCCCTGCATAGCTTTCCTCCTGAAAATCTTGCTGGTTAGATGCATTGGCCATGCTAAATTCTCCCTCAGTGTACCTGAACAGGCACTGGAGTGTAGCAACTAAGGGATTTTCACGCTAACTTCATTGTGATGTTAATGTAAGCCTAATATGGCATAATAAATAAAATAACTTAAAAAATCTATTTTCACCCTTTGCCAAAAGAAACCTCCCACATCTCTGATTTTACTCAATTATTTATGCCTTTCAATTAAAATGCAATCACATGACTATCTCTTGCTACCTATAGTTCTCTGCATTGCCAGGAGCTGATTAAAGTTAAAAAGTGCATTTTTTTCGACACAAGTAGGCTTATATAATACTACAATGAAGTTATTGTGAAAATCCTTTCATCACCATACTCCAGCACCTGTTAGGGTACATTGCCAGAGAATTTAACTTGGCCAATTCACCTATCCAGCACATCTTTGGACTGTGGGAGGAAACCAGAGCAAACCCACACAGACACGGGCAGAATGTGCAAACTCCACATTGGCAGTAACCCAAACCAAGAATTGAATCCAGGCCCCTGGCACTGTGAGGCGGCAGTGCTAACCATTGTGCCAACATACCGCCCAATATCTGATGCTTTCTTTTCCTGATTGGGGTTACAGGTTGGAACTCTATCACTCCGTCCACCACAAAATCAGAACAGGCAATGGTCTGACAACAGAAATCTTTGTTAACCTTGGGCAGGACTTTCTGGTCTCGCCTGAGCAGCTTATCACTGTGACATTAGTTATATTGCTTCAGCCACAGCGGTGCTCTTCGGTAGCTCAAGCAAAGTACACCTGCACTTGCAAATCTTTGCTTTTACCAGGTCTGCCACCCTAAGCAGACTGTAGAGATGTGGAATATTAACAGAGTCTATTGACTTTTCAATTCAAATGAATTGATTGCACAGTAGCATAGTGGTTAGCCCCGCTGCTTTACAGCTCCAGGGACCTGGGTTCGGTTCCTGGCTTGGGTCACTGTCTGTGTGGAGTTTGCACGTTCTCCTCGTGTCTGTGTGGGTTTCCTCTGAGTGTTCCGGTTCCCTCCCTTAGTTCAAAGACGTGTGGGTTAGGTTGACTGGTCACGCTAAAATTGTCCCTTAGTGTCCTGAGATGCATAGGTTGGAGGGATTAATGGGTAAATATGTAGGGATACGGGGGTAGGGTCTGGGTAGGATTGTGATCTGTGCAGATTAGATGAGCCAAATGGCCTCTTTCTGCACTGTAGGGATCTATGAATGAAAGAATGCAAAATTGGGTTGGAGGTGCAAGGGGGGAGTTGGTGGATCTATTGCCTTGCTTTCCTTCCTGCACTTCACTGCTGTCTTGCTGAATGAGCAGCTGATAGAATAGAAAATTCACTCTTATATGTGCTTGTTTCCTCAGTGAGTGTTCTCACTTTTAGAATCAGAAGGTCATAGATTTAAACCCTATCCCAGACCCAAACACATAATCTAGGCTGACACTTCAGAGTGCTGCATTGGTAGAGGTGCTGTCTTATGATGAGATGTTAAACTGTTAACATGTGTATCTGTTCAAGTGGACTTAAGAGGTCCCAAGGCAGTGTTCTAAAAGCAGCAGGGGAGATATCAGCTTCTCAAACAACACCTCCAAAATGTAAAGTAACTGGCCATTCCTCTCAATTGTTGTTTGAGGAAATCAAGCTAGGTGCAAATGAACTGCCATGTTTGTCTAGAAAACACTACTGATTACATTTCTGAAAGTAGTTCATTGGCTATGAAACACTTTGAGACGTCTCCAGATGGGAAAGCTTCCATATTGGTACGAGTCCTTTGAAGATCTATCATTTAAGTCCTTTGTCCTACAGATGTCTTTGTTAGATTTACCATTATGAGATCTTGTAATATTATCTTGATGATAAGTGCATAGTATTTTAATATATTAAAGTGTGGCGGAGACTATTCCAGTGAGAAGAAATGTTTACAGAATTAGAATTTTACATTATCAGTGCCATTCTATAATTTTGTCACTCACCTTTCTGCATAGATGGAGAAGTAAGAAACACTACAATCTGTTAGAACTGCTGTGGCTAATAAGAGTAAGCTGCTCAGGTTATTTGCAAAGCAATATCTTTCAATGTGTAAAGTGCATTTCAAGATGTTGAAATTGTAATGTAAAATTGAGCATTACCGATGAAGACCAATTCCCTGTGGGTTTTTATTACGTAAGATAGATGCTCCCTGCAATAGGATTTTTTCACATTAAATCTTAGTCGTGTGCATGTGAAAAATAAAAGCTTTATCACTGAAAATAATTCATCTTTCTGAATCATTGAAAAAGAAAAAGATATTTGAAAGTTTAAAATCAGGGCTGCAATGTATAATCTGACCAAACCAGACTCTACACTGGTTTAATCTTGGCACTGCTATAAAAAATGACACTTTTATTGTCTGCAATCCGTATTCATCAATTTTGTACATATTTATGTAGTGCAAAAAAAATCACATTTTTAAAACTGTTCTCCTTCACTCACTGAAATAAACGTCAATTTTACTAAAGAATGTAAAATCTAACATTTGCATCTGGGCACCAGTCAGAAGAAATGTGAAGCAGTGGCATTATGAAGCATGGTTGGCATTAATCCAGGATTGAAACCTCTATCTCAGAATGTGTCCTTTAATATGAGGTGATCCTCCCATTCTGTACATGTTCAATTTAGACCCCTTCGAGCTAAGCTAAGTATGTGGCAGTTTGCGAAGGAGACTTAAGGTCATCGAGACCAAATATGTCTCCAAGTTAATAGATGTCAATGAGAAATGAGCTGCTCTTCATCTAGCTTCGCTGACTTGATGGGTAACCCCTATCTTTTGAGGTTGGATGTAATTTCTAGACATCTGTCAGACAACATGCTCAAAGTAACCAAATAAAACAACTCCATTTTATAAGAATGAAAAGGAATGATTTCCTCTCCCGCAAAATGCTATTTATGCAGCACATAAAATTAAGTTTATGTACACTGCATTATTTTGCTTCCCTGACTGCGAGTGCAGGCGTGATAAAAGCTTTATGTGTCAGTGCAGATGTCTACTGGAAGCAGGACATGTGTTTACATTCTGCACCTTCATTTCCTTTACTCCTTCCCTCGCCTCAAAATCTCATCAAAACACACTTTTCTCAATTGTGCACAGAACTATCTGTGATACACCTCTATATCCTACTTCTGAAGAAATAATGGCTAAGAGTACAAAGAACACAGAAAAGTATAGCACAGGAACAAGCCCTTCGGCCCTCCAAACCCATGCTGATCATGATGTCCTAACTAAACTAAAAGCAAAAACCATTTGCCCTTACTCGGATCTCCATTGCTTCCCTATTCACATAGGTATTAGGAACAAGAGTAGGCAATTCAGCCTTTTCAACCTACTCTGCTATTCTATATGATCATAGCTGATCTCCATCTCATCCTATTCCACTTCCCTGCCTTTTCTCCATCGCTCTCTATCCCGCTTTTGATCAAATACTTATCTATCTCTTTCTTGAACCTATTGATTGATACTGTATCCACTGCACTCTGGGGCAGTGAGTTCAATAGATTTACAACCCTCTGTGAGAAATAGCTGCTCCTTATCTCTGTCTTGAACCTCCTCCCTCTTACTCTATAATAATGACTTTTGTCCTAGACTGTTCGAGAAAGGAGAACATTTGGTTAACATTACTTTATCAATCCTGTTGAATATTTTAAATACCTCAATCAAATCTCCCCTCATTTTGTGTACTCCAGTGAGTATAAGCTCAAGCCCCTCAATGATACAAAGCTGCCGACGATACAAAGGTCGGTGGTGTTGTGGATGGTCTGGAGGGATGTCAAAAGTTGCAGCGGGACATAGACAGGATGCAAGACTGGGCGGAGAAGTGGCAGATGGACTTCAACGCGGATAAATGTGTAGTGGTCCATTTTGGCAGGAATAATGGGATGAAGGAGTATAATATAAGGGGTAGGAGTCTTAGCTGTGTTGTAGAGCAGAAGGATCTTGGGGTCCGGGTCCATAAGACTCTTAACTTGGCCTTGCAGGTGGAGGAAGTGGTCAAGAAGGCGTACGGTGTACTGGCCTTCATTAATCGAGGAATAGAGTTTAGGAGTCAGGAGGTAATGATGCAGCTCTATAAGACCCTTGTCAGACCCCACTTGGAGTATTGTGCGCAGTTCTGGTTGCCTCACTATAGGAAGGATGTAGAGGCTATTGAGAGGGTGCAGAGGAGATTTATAAGGATGTTGCCTGGATTGGGAGGCAGGCCTTATGAAGATAGGTTGAAGGAGCTGGGACTCTTCTCACTGGAGAGACGTAGGTTGAGAGGCGACCTGATAGAGGTTTATAAAATGTTGAGAGGAATAGATAGGGTGGACTCTCAGAGACTATTTCCCCGAGCTGAAATGGTCACTACGAGAGGACACAGACTTAAGGTGCAGGGAAGCAAATACAGAGGGGATGTTAGGGGTAAGTTTTTCACTCAGAGGGTGGTGAGTGAATGGAATCAGCTGCCGTCGGAGGTGGTAGAGGCAAACTCGCTGGGGTCTTTTAAAAGACTTCTGGATGAGTATATGGAAATGAATGGGATAGGGGGTTATAGATAGGTCTGTGGATTGATAGATATAGATATGATCGGCGCAACTCGTGGGCCAAAGGGCCTGTTTGTGCTGTATTGTTCTATGTTCTATGTTCAACTGTTCCTCATATGATAGTTCCTTCAAACCTGGAATCAATCTAGTGAACCCCTTCTGAGCTGCCACCTCAAGGAAGATGACCGAAACTGAACATTATACTTCAACTGTGGTCTCACCAATGCCTTATACAATTATAACAGCACTTCTCTACTTTTATACTCTTGACTCTTTGCAATAAATGCCAAGATTCCATTTGCCTTCCTTATAACATCCTGCACCTGCATATTCTGAGACACATGCATAAGGGCACCCAGATCTCTCTGCACAGATACCTTTTGAGTCTATTTCCCATTTAAATAGAAATTTGCCCCTTTATTTTGCCAGCTAAAATGGATAACCTCATATTTATCCACATTAAACTTCATTTGCCAGAATCTGGCCCATTCCCCTATCTTGTCAATATCCATTTATAAACTTTTTATCTTCTCATCACAGCCTGCTTTCCCACCTATTTGTGTCACCAGAAAATGTTACTATGTTGCACTCTGTTCCTGCTGGTAGATTATTAATATAGATTATAAGTAGTTGTGGTCTGAGAACTGAACCCCACTAGATGCAGATCACCAACTATCCCAACCCTCTGCTTTGTATCAGTTAGTCAGTCTTCAATCCAAGCCATTACTCTACCCCTAACCCTTTGGAATCTAACCTTCTGGATCAGTCTCTTGTGTGGCACCTTATCAAATGTCTTCTGGAGTGCTAGACAGATCACATCCACAAGACTCCCATTATCTACCTTGCTGGTTATACCCTCAAATAACTCTAGCACGTTTGTCAAACAAGACTTGCCCTTCACAAAACCACGCTGACATTGGTGAATTGAGCTTTGCTTTTCCAAATGCTCAGTCATCTCATCTTTAATGATTGATTCCAGCAACTTTCCCAATACAGAGGTCAAGCTGACTGATCTACAGTTTCCCACTCTTTGCCTTGTACCTTTCTTGAATAAGGGAGTCACAGTAGCTTGCATCCAGTCTACCAGCATCTTTCCGGAATCCAGGGAATTTTGGAATACTATAATGAATGCATTCACTATCTCTGCCCTCACCTCTTTAATATTCTGGGGCATCGACTTTCATTGGGTACTTACCTACTTCTAAACCCTTTAGTTTACTGAGTACGTTCTCCCTGGTTATAGTAATTTCACCAAGTTCCACTATATTTACTAGTTTTTGGGACAAAACTATTATTTTCTACTGTGATGGCAGAGACAAAGTATTGACTCTGCCATCTCTGAGCTCCCCATTATTACCCCACCATTTCCATCCTCTAAAGGACCAATATCTATCTTCACTATTTTCTTCCTCTTTATATAATTATATAAACCTTTGGGATCAGTTTTTTATGTTTTCAGCCAGCTTCCTTTCATAGTTCATTTTAGCATTTTTGATGTTATATTTGTATGGGTACATTGTGCTCATGTAGATGCCTCTAAAAATGTTGTTAATGTGCCTGCTTTCACCACTTCCTCTGGCAGCACGTTCCAGACACCCACTACTCAGCTTGAAATACTTCCCTCGCACATCTTCATTAAACTTTCTCCCTCTTGCTCTGAACCTATGCTCCCTTGTAATTGACACTTCCACCCTGGGGAAAAAGTCTCTGACTATCCACCCTGTCCATGCCTCCCATTAGCTTGCAGACCTCTATCAGGTCTCCCTCAGCCTCCATCTTTCCAGTGAAAACAATCCTAGTTTATTCAATCTCTCCTCATTGTCAACACCCTCGAGACCAAGCGACATTCTGATTTACCTTCTTTGCATACTCTCCAAAGCTTTCACATGCTTTTGGTTGCATGGTGACGAGAAAGTTTCAATTAAGAAATGAAGACGAGGAGTGTCTCCGGTTCAGTTATGCTAAGCTAACTCACCTCAGCTGAAGTGGTGGTTGAGGTGTTACAATGGGCGTCAGTGACTTGGCTGATGAAGATGATAATTCCACTTCTTGTTGTTGACATCAATCTACTGACGCACGTTTAAAAAAAATGCGTATTTCAAATGAGGACGTTAATTGATTGATCTTGATGATGTGTTAAGCAGCTTGTTAATATTTACAATAATTTATAATAATGATCACTGCTTAGAAAATCACGCTGTAAAAGTGGTTACCAATACCAGTGCTTAACATTCTGCATTCCACAGCAATGATGTTCACTGATTTTTGAAGGCCAAATTATCCAGTATTTGCCAGTATGTAGCTTCCACTGTCATGTTCTTGGGATCAGGAGGAAAAATCTCAAGCAGAAATTGGAGGGTTTAGAGTTTATCTGGGATTCCTCTGTCAAAGAAGCCACAAATGCTGACTGAAGTTTTCTGCGTGGGAAGGAATGTTTGTCCATCTTGCATTCATTGGGAAAATGAAAGAGCCATCTCCTGCCACACCCCACTTCTAATCACTGGCACTAGGTGACCCTCATAATTGACTGTAATGACAAGATAATTCCGTGTTACCTCAGTACAAGGTGTTTATTGAACTTTAGGATGTGAGATCTCAAACCTTATGGACTCCGTTCCCTCTTTTCTATGCCCTGTCCCATGATTTTGGAGAGCTATGGAAAGTCAAGAGCAATGCTACACAGGGAAGTTACAGGCAAAGCTTCAGGAGCATTCTGTAATCTTTATGGGGAAAACTAGAGATAGGGGAAGCCGAAAGATTCCTTCTGGGTCCTGAAATAACACTCCTTAGTCCCAAAAAAGCAAGCTGAAAATAGTCAAAAGGTTTCACCCCTTTGTCCTCATCCTCTTTTCCAACTCACCCACAAATCTCTCCATCCAGGCATCTGGTTAAAATACCAGTTAGGTTTTGGTGAAATCATCAAAACTCAATCAACATATTTAAAGAAGAACTTCTTTAGTTTCTGACAGGTGTCTCACTGTCACCCCCTTAAAAGACCAGATTAAAATTAGAACATGAAATGTCAATCTTCCAGATTTCCACTGAGCAGGATGCTGGCTGTGGAAGTTTGTGTTAAAATTCCCCCAAAGAGATTAGCCACTTACAATCACAGGTGCATCAAGTAAGCGACAGAGGCTTTTGTATATTAGAGGTACACTTTGGTCCATTGAAAGCAAAATGAAAAATACAACTAGAAACTGAATGCTTCTTGGGTGGCAGAATATTGTAGATATTATTTGTGCACTAGGTCTAAATTGATTCTGTTTTCTCAACATAGACAGATCAAGTGAATGTGGAAAACTGCCATAAATGGATTCAATATGAGAAAGTATAAAATAATTCAACCCCTAAAAGATTGGGTAGCACAGTGGTTAGCACTACTGCTTCACAGCTCCAGGGAGCTGGGTTCAATTCCTGGCTCGGATCACTGTCTGTGTGGAGTTTGCACATTCTCTTTGTGTCTGCATGGGTTTCCTCCAAGTGCTCTGGTTTCCTCCCACAGTCCAAAGATGTGTGGGTTAGGTTGATTGGCCATGCTAAGAAATTGCTCCTTAGTATCCTGGGATGCATAGTTTAGAGGGATTAATGGGTATAATATGTAGGGATATGGGGCTAGGGCCTGGGTGGTATTGTGTTTGGTGCAGACTCGAAAGGCTTATTTCTGCACTGTAGGATTCTATGTGAAATCAGGCAGCGAAATTCTGGAACTCTGTCTTCCAAAAGTCTCTGGGTGTTGAGTGAATTGAAACTTTCGTAAATTAGATTTTTGTTAGATGAGGATTTCAAGGGATATGAGGAACATGGAAGAAAGGAAAATGGCGTTGATCATCTATGATCTAATTCACCGACAGAATAGGCTAGGGATATAGCGCTGAATGGGCAGCTCCTGTTCCTAGCACTCCTCAAGATAAGTATCTCCTTGTTGATGCTTGCAAACTTTTGCGAAAGGGATGCATGATATCATGGTGTAGCTTTGCTCAGGGCTATATTCAGTGCCAACAGACTTTTTACAGGTTTAAAAGCTATAAGAAGCAGAAAATGTTGACAGTGTTGACCATTGCTGCATTGCAAGCTACCAACTCAACATTGGCTTGAGAAGGATGTCCTTGATACTTGCAATTTACAATTGCAGTCAGCAGGACTGGGATTGGAAAAGAGTTTTGGCCTCTATTTTACCTGCCACGTGTGCTGTAGGCTTTTAGCTGAGCTGTTTACTGAACTAAATAGTACTCTGAATTAAACTCAGAGGCATGCATGCACTGTATCACATTTATATGTTTAATATCATACATGATTTGATGTGCTACTGTAGATGGATTCCATTGCACTGTTTACCCAAAGATAAAGAACAATCTTTACATAGTAAAACTAGTTCTGTATCAGTTAAACAAAGAGCAAGATGATTTGTAAGCCATGGGTCTATTGCTGCGCATATGTTAAATAAATAATTTTATTATAGCTCCTTGTGAAGTTAGTTATATTTTGCATTATATAAAAGCCTCATCAAGGCATAAATTGGAAATATGCACAGTAAAAGGAAATAACATATACTTTGTTCTGAAAGAATGCTAACAGCTTCTCCAAATACTTGTCGTTTGTTGTACTTGAAATTCTTACATTGCTTTAGCAGGGTTATGAAATAAACCATGATAATTCTTGTGTGGCATAGCTACACTAACTAAATATCTGTTAAATAGCTTCATGAAGCTTATGCAAACATCCGCATCATTGATTCCATCCATATATTTTTTGAAGAGCTGAAATGGAATCTTCCACAAGGTTAACCTTTAATATGCGTGTTACAATGTTTATTGTATCAATTGTATAGAATTAACCAGCAGAGTAAGAATAAGTTGAAGTAAGCTGTGGTATGTTAAAATTTTCCAGTGGATGACAGAATTGGGAATGAGGCGTTTCCCTATATCATTCGATATTTCAGATGTATGCACTGTATTGATCAGCTAAGTCTTTTTTTCTTTTCATACAAGAGTTCCTGGGATCACAGTTTGGCAATAAATCATTGTTCAAAATTGCTCCCAGATTCCAAGATATAAACTATTTCTTGAAGTGGTTTTCAAGTTGTAACTTGGTTCCCAATAAACCCGTTTCTGCATAACTTCACAGTGGAACTAATTCAAATGAATGTCTTTAAAAAGTCTGATGGCTACAAGAAACAATGTGAATGGTTTCAGTCAGCACATGAAAACTATTTTAGGTTGATATGAACTGAGATTCTAGCAAAGAGAGACAACAGCTTTAAATTGGTCTATAAATCAACTAGTTATTTACAATCAGGTTCAACTCGATCTAGATTTGTACAGTGTCTCTGATTTGAAATATGGACTCAGGTTAGCCGACATTAAACATCACTGAATGGAAGATTTCGAACTTTACATGACTTGTTTAGACATTTTGAACCATACATCAGTAAACAGGAACAGAAAGATACACAGCAGTCAGTAAAGCATGCTTAGCCTTCATTTGGCCACGTGCCATGGTTGTAAAGATGACGCCATTTAGAATATACATGGCTGTGTTGAGCGAGCACTCTCTTTTCCTAAAGTTAAGTAGTTTTGACAAGTAACTCATCTACAGCCATTCCACACAGCTTTTTTGTCATTTGCATTCTCATTATAATAATGTGATTTTACAATGTAGAAAGTGGAAGTACTCACAGCCTTGTAAAACCACTGCATTCTACTCAGGGTGACAATTCAACACAACTTGACAGCAGACGGAATGCAAGATCCATGATTGGCATTTTAACCAACTATAAGTGAATTGTGAATACCAACTTCACATCACAAATCATAGCAATAAAGCAATTGAACTTCCTCTTTTAAGTTGATTTGATATATGCTGGGTGGTACTGGAAAAGACATTTATATCTGATAGGAATTTAAGCAGGATTTTTGTTTCTACAGAGTAGGAGGAATTTAGGTTTTATAAAAACAGGAAGATGTACCTGCATACAATTCTTTTTTGTTGTGGGGTGGTGGGGAGAAAAAAAATCACAAATGGAAATGGAACGCAGCAACTACCAACCATGAAAATAAATCTGGCAGTAAAAGAATCATTAATAGCTGGTTAAAGACAGGTTTCTTCCCTTTGTCTCTTTTGGAAGCAGGCAAAAAGCAGGCTTTATGGAAACAGCGAACCAATGTATGATTCTTTTCTAACGAGGGTGATAAGACCAAAAGATAACCTAAATAGTTCATTTTTCAAAGCTATAGGCCAATCTGGAACTCACAAATTTGATAATGAAATATCACAGCTAAAGGAAATTAAATTTAAAAAAATTAACATCTGCAGCCATGTTCTCCAACATGTACAGTCCCTAGTTCATCAAAAAAAGACAAAAATCACAGTCAATGAACATAGACGTAGTGGACTTACTGAAAGACAAAAGAGGAGGTTATGGCATAGTAGACTATCAATCCAGAATCTCAGCTAACATTTTGGGGACTTGGGTTCAAATCCTGCCATAGCAGATGGTGGAATTTGAATTCATTTTTAAAATGTCTGGAATTAAGAAATCATTATTGATAGTCAGAAAATGTCATCTATTTCACTAATGTTCGTTTAGAGAAGGAAATCTCTGCTTCCTTTCCTGGTCTGGTCTACTGTAACTCCAGAGCTGCAGAAATGTGGTTGACTCTCAACTGCCCTTTGAAATGGCCTGGCAAGCCACTCAGTTGTATCAATTACAAGAAGACAGCTTACCTTCGCCTTCTCAAGTGCAACTAAGGATGGGCAATAAATGCTGGCCTACCATCAATGCTCATGTCCCACGAATGAATTAAAAAAAAGGTTGGATTCCATTAGTGGCTAGGCTATCCAGTTTTATACTGTGGGAAGACAACAAAGGCCCAATTTTAAAATAAAGTTCTGCATTTATACCCCAGCTTCCTTCTTCCTATTGTGCCAAGGCAAGGTCCAGATTTTCCAAAAATTCATTATTTTTGACAGTGCTATGAGAAAGGATGGGAACATTGAGCAACCGCACCAACAAGATGTGTCCTAATGTGTGGAAACATGACACAAATAGCCGCCATACTGCAAGGAATGATGATTGATTTGCTATAAAGCAACAGCAAAGTGTCAAAGGAATATTTTTCACCATGGCATACGGCCAGATTCCTGGAGGAAAAAGCTGACATTGTGGTGGAGGAGCTTCTCAAACATGTTAAACACTGAAATCCATATATCTGATCTTTAAATCCACACACTGCAGCATATAGTGATATATATATACAGAAAACTGTGAAACAGGCGTACACCATGCATTGGAAGCCTGAATGCACATGTGTTATACATTAATTTCAGTTATTCTACTATCACAATGCCAGGAATGAGGAAACGAGACTATTAATGAGGAGTCATCTGAGAAGAATAAGCCATTTCAGTATGGGGTTACAGGAACTCAAATTAAATGGTTTTTGAAATCCCTATAGCACTCAGGATGTAAATATGAAATAATAGCTTCTTAAATTAGGAAATAGACTATTTCACCAGTATTGCCCTGATATTAAGAAGACTAATGTCAGTGCATATGTTTAATTTCATTTTGTAATATCCACATGCTCAATCTATGATTTTTTTTCACTCCATAGTCTATGTATTTCAGCATCTGACATATGCATTTCATTACATAGTATATGTGATGGTTTTGCATGATGCATGTATCCGCTGACTTTCAATTTAAAAAGTCCTGAATGCTGCCACATACTGTTCTCTCAATTCCAAGCCTGCATATACCCCTTGTGGATGCATTCAAAGTTAAAACAGTCAGAAGCTGTTTTCAAATGAACCTGTGATTTGTGGTGGGGGAGAAGAATCTTAAAATAGCACCTGGGGGAGTAGATGGGGCTGGATTTCCACAAATCTGAAGGTATTTTGTTGAAAAAGAAATTCCAGCTAATTTGTGCAGTAAGACTTGGAAATTTGTGCAAGTCCCCAACTGGAAATACATGTCTGTCTCTATTCTTTTGCAATAAACATTTTCAGAAAATTGTTCTTCCATGTGTTTTCTGAAAGTCAGTCCTAAGCAGATAATTCTAACTTGTTTGTGTATTTATTTTTTCCCCATTGTGAAATTTAGAAAGCAACTTGTAACTTGAGAAAACTTTTAGTGTTTATAATGTTGCAGAAAGCATCAGAGACCATATGATCTGAATTTTCAACCTCATAGGCTAATGGATTTTAAAGCAATAATCATCTTAACTCATATCAAGAAACTTCTTGAATATGTTGGCGATGGTTGCTATATATGGTCCTAATTTGTTCTGGTAGCCATTTTCACACACTGGGCAGTTATATACTTTAATCCCTAACTAACATTGAATACTCTAATGTTGTAAATCAATTTTTATATTAAAAAAAAGGGCACTATTTGCTCTTTGTGGTAAGTGAAACTAAGATCAGGATTTGATTTTGTTAAATATAACATTCAGATGAAATATTTCCCTGTGGCTATTAATTGTCATATTTGCATGTTGTTGCTTTATTTTAAAATACTTAGTCATCCCACAGTTATCAATTCATTTGAAAAGTTATTTTTA